>JAXQQM020085520.1:0-286381 GCA_034641835.2 Pinus albicaulis
ACTTAATATTAATAGTAAAACTTAATTGTTTATTAATATTAGTATATTCCCACATATTACTTATTTAATATCAAATACTAATACAAATTATTATTAGAGTAATATATATATAACAAAGTATAATAATTGTTAATATATTATTATCAACACAAATACAACTTAAACAATAAAAAATAACATATTATATTTTGCATTTTAAAAAAGTTTTACATATGAAAAAATTTGATCCTTCTTAATGTTATATCTGCACTTAAAATTAATTTATACGTGTAGTAATTAACTGTCAACCTCTCTTACCATGATGGTGCCAAAGTAATAACTACTGCGTAATGATGGCCATGGCTAATTATTGTGAAAATTTAGAAAATTATAATACAAGTTGTCAGATGGCGACTGATTTAGTTTTCCAAACAAAAAATTATAGAAACTACAAACATGTTCAATGCAGCCTTGCCAAGCAATATAGGCCTCTCATTAATTGAAATTCAGAAATAATTGAAAGATAATGGAAACGAACAATACTGACGGATTTGAAGATATAAAGAAAATCAATGCATTGACATCAGGCCTAAGCCATAAAATTGATATTAGTAATCCAATCCAATCCAATGAAATGAATTGAATTAGATGAAATCACGAGGATAAACAATTGGTACTATATACATTACACAGCCACAGCCACAAAAATAGAGAACATCCCTGAAATCCATCCATTAATGTCTTTGCTATTCATGTAATAATTTCTTTGATCTAACAGAAGAAGAAATTTAAATGTCTTTGCTATCCATGTAATAATTTCTTTGATCTAACAAAAGAAATTTAAATCATGCATATTTACAAAATAGGGTAATGACGAGTGCGAGAGGAGTGTTTTGGGTGAGAAATTTACAGACGAGTTCAATTCTCAAAAGCCCACAAGCCCTGAAATACATAAGATTTGGGGAAAATAATACAGCAAATAACTTAGTTGCCTATATATATATATATATATATATATATATATATATATATATATATATATATATATCATTCAAACCATAGCACTCACTGGCCATATTTCATGAACAAGCAAAAGCTTAAGCAAGGAACTGACTTTACTCTTAGATCTGGGCGTCCCGGAGTTGAGAAGAACACTAAGACCCGGCATGGCGATCTGGACATCCAAGATATCCTCAGCGACCTGCGTCCCACCGCACTGTGCCAAATTGAGCAACGCTGAAGCCGCATTCTCTTGAGCCCTCGAAGACCCAGTGTCCAACAAATCCACCAGAACTTCAATCCCAAAAATCCTTTTAAATGCCTCTACGCTCTCGTTGCAGCCAGCTACCACGACTATAATAGTCGTGGCATCCTCGACGATCCCCATCCCCGAGTTCATCAGCAGTGAAAATAGCACCGGAACTACTCCGGCGGACACCAGTTTTGGCCTATTTAGCGGATCCAGGGCCAAATGGAAGAGGGCTTTTAGGGCATCCTTCTTGCACTTAGGGTTTCCCAGGCGAATAAGGTCCAGAAGAGCCCTAATAACCTCGGGGCAGTCGCCTACGATAGGCCTGTAGTTCGCGACGACGAGAAGGCTGAAAATGGCGGCAGCAGCGTTCTGCTTGGCCTCCAGGCTCCTCCCGGCCGTGAGGTAGTGCACGATGGCGTCCAAAGCACCGTGGCTTGACATTATCACCTCGCAATTAGGGGCGTAGATTGAGACATTCAGAAGGGCCGTGACAACTTTTTCTTGCAGTTTAGCGTCCGAGGAGTAGAGATGGTCAAGAAGATAGGGCACTGCGCCCGCTTGAGCTATCGAAATGCGGTGCTCGCTGCCACTTGCTGCCACTATGGCTCGTGTGAAAGGCATGGGACACGTTGCAGAACGATTTCAACACTTGGAGAAGATTTAATGTTTCAGTTTCGTTCTAGTTTTTAATCTTGATAGGTGGCAATTAATAAATGGCACGGTAAATTTTTAATCAAGATTTGTAAAAAATTAATTTAAGTACGGTTTAAACATGTGATTTAGATATGCAAGAAAGTTAGTGGGGTAGATTTGATCCATTGATTGAGTGGCGACGACCAGAATATACCGGCATCTTTCAATCTAGACCATCAGATTAAAAAGATTAATTAGCATAATCACAAAAGAGCCTACTTCCGATAGGAGGATACGCCTATCAGCGTAAATATCAAAATCCCATTTTCCATTTAAATTAATGATTTATTTTTGGGCTATCTGAATTAAGATACGTTTTAACTTTATTTCATAGGCGACTTATCCTTTCGACACTCATAAAAATCTCTCATTTTCAAGTGGACACTAACTGGGATGGGTCTAACCCAAACTCGTTTACCATTTAAATTAATTATTTATGTTTGCGACATATGAATTCAACGTACTTTTTTACTTTATATTCAATTAAGTAGAGCACAATTGTTATTTTAAATTAATTTACTTGTGCAATTCAAGTTTATTAAAAAAATATATTACATTACGGCGATAATTTCCTCGCATCAAAATTCTCATAATATTATTGCATATTAATCATTTTATTATCTTCATTGTTTATTTTCTAATTTTATATAAATGGTCATCATAATAGTGTAAATATAAATAAGTAATATCATAAATGAATTTCAAAATGTATTATTTATATAATTTATTGATACAAGTTCAATATTTCATAAAACAATGTGTTATAATTAATATTTATTGCATTGTATTTTTTAATATAAAATAGAGAATCAAAATTGTATATTTTTTATATAAGTTTGATAATTGAAATAATAAAACTTATATCAATTAATTAATTATTTTTACAATAATTATAATAATGGATCAACAATATTTTGTGACTATTATTTCTCTTTTGTATTTTGTCTGATTGTTGTATTTTAAGATGGATTTCTCTTAAAGACACAATTAAAGAATCAATTGAGAATATATGGGAAACATATTAGTAATGGTGTTTGAGCATTCAAAGCATTATTATTCTCATTCTTAAAAAAATCATATTGTCATACCATTATATCTCATGATTATTAGATTAATTAGAAAACCTAGAATTTGTTAGAAAATTTAGGTGATTCCATTTTTATAAGTTGATAAAATTTCTCTTAAAAAATGTATATCTATGTTTTTTAATTTGAAAGAAATTTCCCATCCTCACTAAGAATATTATTTTGGACATTTTCAAAAAACATTTGTAGATTTCTTCAAATATATTCATATATGAATTAGATTTTATTTATAATGATCTTACCATTTTGAAATGATCAACTCATAGTAATCTTACTGAAGAATCTCAATTGAGAAACAAAGAGGTTCAACAAACTATGAAGCCATTGCCAATATTAATTAGCATTTTAATTAAATACTTTCCTCTCACTTATCAGCATCATATTCAAACTCTATGCTAATTTGATTTTAATTACTTGAATATCTTTATCTATATTATTATCAAAAATCTAATAATCATTTTTATTTATTTTTAACTATGTCATATTTTAATTCAAAATTATAAGCTATATTAATTTGTCTTATACATAATTATTACAAATACATTATAACTATTTCACATTTAAACACTTTTTTCTCTACTTATTTAACATGTGAATTTATTTACATCCTAATCTATATCTATATCTATTTAACTCTAGATCTATCATCCTCTAAGAGGAACCAAATTCCTTCAAAAATAAACCTTCCTTTTTAAATGTATAAATAATTAATTAATAATTTGTTATAATTAATAAAATAAATTATTTATAATAATTTATAAAAATAATATTTATATTAATTAATTATAATAAATAAATTAGTATTTAATTATTATAAATCAATTATTATTTCATAAAAAAAACTTATAATCATATGAATAATATTAATATTAATTACATATTTATTTTTCTAAATAATGTTATTAATAATAACAATAATAATTATTTAGCATTAATTCTTTTAAATTATAATGATAATATATTTCATGAAAAATAATATAATTGAGAGATCATTTTCTTAATTAAAATATTGTAAATTTCAAACGGTTAATTATGAAAAATAAATTATAAAAATCAAATAATAATTTTAAATTATATTTTCATAATCTAAAATAATTAAATTTGTATTTAAAATGGAAAATAATTTATTTTGTTCCACTAGAACTTATTATTATTATTTAAAAGGACACATGTCATGAGCATGGACAAAATGACACATCACCCTCATATTTTTTTCATGGGCCAAGAGAGGTCAAATCACTTGACATGCACACCTTCTTTTTGGAGTCTAGAATATTATTAATTAATTAATAATTTTATAGTTGGATTGACCCATGGAGTATTTCAACTTTGAATCATATGGTTTACATAATACTTCATAACACAGGGATAGCCAATTGAGTTCACTCCCATGATGAATTAATTAACCAGTTTAGATCCTTCTTAACTTTGGATCTACCAAGCACCGAGAGGGATCAAATCTCTCAAGATGAAAACCACTTTTCGAGTGCAACAAAAAATATAGAAATTTAATGTGTAGATATGAAGCTGCACATGAAATTTACTAAATCGTAAGACTCAAATCTACTCTACTCATCTACATAATTCTATTTATGATCAAGAAGATAAATCATAAGCATGCATCAATATTTTTTACACATACACAAAAATTTATCTAGGGGAGGCAACTACTCAAAACCCCTTCCTATTTGTACTGCATTAATCAAAGAATAGAGAAGAAATATAATGCTTATTCAAGCCTTAGCACAACCTGCAACTATATAGTCTATCCCTCTTCCTAGCTGATTGACTTTAGCCAACACTTAGCCAATTTCTAGGTCCTCCAAGATCTTATTTCTTGCCAATTTCTAGGTCCTCCAAGCTCTTATTTCTTGCATCGTTCCTTGAGGAATTAGGGCCATGTTAATTAGGAAATTCCTCAATTTGGATTGTGCAGTTCCTTTACGCCAATCTGTGACTGCATGCACCCCCTGTACAACTTGGAATAGTCTCCAACTAATAGTACACTACCCTCGATCCTCTATCTCAACTGGGTAACTCGATTTATCTGCATGCATCCATTATTTTAGGTTGATTGATTAGTTAACTGATTGATCACTGAAGATTACTGAAGTCACACCCCACTACTGGACCTTCCACTAGTTCTTCTAACAATTAGAACTAGTTTAACTCACAATAACTCAATTTAACTAAAATATATTGCTAGAAATTAGCAATCAATAATATTGAACTGAACTCAAGGTTCCCCAACACAAAGTAGTTGAGTTAACGGGGTGACAAGTGTCATGTCACCTCAGTTAACTACCTCTAAGTTTTTTGCAGAAATAGGAATTCGAATTTTAATCTAGTTTGACCAGGGAAAATTCAAACTTAGATTTTCTTGCTGCATTTTCAATGCTCCCTCTCAGTAAGAAAGGGATTATCAGATACCCCAATCCTGCCTCTATGGAACTCAAATTTTCCTCTTGAAAAATCCTTTGTCAAAACATCTACATCTTGTTCCTTTGTAGGAATGTATTCCAACAATGTAATCCTCCTCTGCACATAATCCCATAGATGGTGATATCATATGTTGATATGCTTAGATCAATCATGAGATATTGGATTCTCAGAGAGTTTGATACGACTCTGATTATCACAGTAAATCACAGTAGGATCCATCATCTGACCAAATGACCCAAGAAAATTTTTTCTCATCTAGATCGCCTCATATGTTGCTTGACTGGTAGCCATGTACTTTGCTTCTGATGAGACGAGTGCCGCAGATCTTTGCTTCTTGTTGTACCAAGTAACCGCTACGGACCCAACACTGAAAATTCCTCCTGATGTTCTCTTCCAGACTGATAGACTTCCTGCCCAATCTGCATTTGTGAAGCCCTGAAGCTTCACTCCCAATGTCTGTTTGTACCATAGTCCAAACTGGGTGGTGCCTATGAGGTACCGCAACACATGATTTTGTGCCTCCCAATACAATTTAGTTGGCCTAACCATAGCTTTACTAATATGGTTGACTGCATGACACACGTCTCATCGTGTGTTCACCAAATACATTAGTGAACCCACAAGTTGTTGATAGATGGTAGTCTCCAGTACTTCACCTAAAGTAGCATCCTTTGTTCTCCAATTCACTTCTAGAGGAGTTTCCATGGGTTTGCTACTCTCCATGTGGAACTTATTCAATATCTCATTGGCATACTTGCCTTGAAAGACAAAATGTTCCCCATCTCCTTGCCATACTTCCAAACTGAGGAAATAATGCATTAGTCCCATGTCCTTCATTTCGACTTCTCCTTCAAGGTCCTCCTTGCAATCTCTGATCAAATTCTCATCACTCGTTAAAATTTAATCATCGACATATAGCACAATAATCAATAATTTACCTTTAACCACAATATGATAAAGATTTGCATCTTCTTGACTTTTGGTGAAGCCCAATGAGGGAAAATTGTAAGGATGGAAATTTATTTTAAAATTTAGAAACCTTGCCAAATCTCACTAATACATAATATGCAATTTGCAAAATGTTTGGCTATGTTTTCGTAAAAGTATTCAAGTTTATAATAATTTTATATAGTCTCTATATAAAATTTTGGCGATTTTTAAGGTAAGCCAATTTTATACTATACAATTTGGGCAAATAATATTTAGAAAAAATGGATATTAACAAAAAAATTTCTTGGAAAAAACATGAAAAATTAGCCCACTTGAGAATATTAGCCCCTAAAATTTTCCCTTCCAACCCAGTGAGATAGTTTTCGATCCTATTGTACCAAGCACGAGGTTCTTACTTCAATCCATAAAATGCTCGCTTGATTCTACACACATGAAACTTTTGTCAAAGGTCTCAAAACATCCTAGTTGCTCGATGTACACATCCTACTCAATAAATCCATTGAGGAATGTTGTCTTCACATCCATCTGGTGGATCTTCCATCCATTTGTGCATTCAGTGCTAGAATTGATCTGATGGAAGAGTACCTTGCTACTGGAGCAATGGTCTCCTCATAGTCAGTTCCCTCGATTTGAGAGAACCTCTGGACCACAAATTTGGCTTTGTATTTTTATATTCTTCCATATACTGCATGCTTTACCTTGTAAATCCATATCAAACCCACCACTAATTTATCCTTTGGTCTTGATAGCACTTCTCAAACACTATTTTTGACAATGGAATCATATTTCTCTACCATAACATCAACCGCTACAAGGTTTTCTATTTCTTCCTAGAATGAGGATGGTTATGTCTCTATTATCTCAGTCATCAGAGCCGTGTAGCTAGTGTATCGATCCGGTGACCTCCTCTTCCTGTGTTGTGAAGTGGGTGCTCCCACATTCTCTCTAGCATCTTCAAGAATCTGTCACCTTCCCTGGTTATTTTCCTTCCTTAAATGGATGTATTTGCTTGAGTGGTTGTCTCCACTCTCTACTCCTCTACTTGTGCCTACTCTGAAACTTCCTAAGGTTCTTCCTTTGGAGCTAAAGGCTCCTGATATGAATGCAAGTGAAGCTCCCTCTCAAGGGAACACCGCATTTCCTTCTCCTCATCAAACTTCACATCCCTTTGAACAACTGTCATTCTAAGGGATGGTGAGTACACACAATAGTTGTGAGGTGTTTCTGTGTACCGAAAATATATCCCCAACTCTACTGTAGGCTCTATATTTTTCCTTGATTCCTTGGAGACATGGAGATATACTGATGATCCAAATATCCTTAAGTGTGACACATCTGGTTTCTTCCATGAAAAATCTTCTTCTAGTGTACTCATGCCAAGAATCCGATGAAGACTCTTGTTCTACAAATATACCACTTTTTTGCATGCTTCAACCCACAAGTGCAATGGTAGGCCTTGGTTATGCAACATTTCCCTTGCTTCTCCCACAATAAATTTGTTCTTCCTCTCATCCACCCCATTCTATTGTAGGTTGTGGGGTGTTGTAACCCCTTGTCGAATGCCTTCCTTTGCATAAAATTTTTTAAACTCATTCAACACGAACTCACCTATGTTTTCGCTCCTTAGAGCCCTCACTTTCTTTCCATTTTATTTCTCAAAAAGTGTGTTAAATTCAAAAAACCTGGAAAATGTCTAGTATTTATTCTTAATGAAGAAGATCCAACACTTCCATGAGAAATCATCTACAAATATAACATAATACTTGTGCTCAGCAGTGGAGGCTACCGAGAAAGGTCCACAAACATTAGAGTGGATCCTTTCAAGGGCTACATGCACCTTGCTATCTCGGTCATTAAAGGTTTCTTTTGTGTCCTTCCCTAAGGTACACCCTTTGTATGTATCCTACTGCTCTAGTGCGCATTTGGGGAGGTCTGTGGTAATATTTTACATGATCTTCAAAGTGCCATGATGCAAATGGAAAATTCTTCTATGCCATAATTAATCTATATCTCGGCTATGCACCTTCTCCACCTTTAAGATCAATGTAGCACAATCTTCCATATCCAGCTTGTAGAGGTTCTTCACTCAAACCATGATATGCTTCAGTTTTCCCGTGGTGATATTTCTAAGGAATTCCTTCCCTTTGTTGAATGTCACATCATAGCCACAATCTTCCAACACTTTGAGAAAAAACATATTCTTCTTTAGACCCGGTACAAACATCACATCCTTGAGCCTGAGAGGGGAGCCCGACTCCCTCTTAAAGGTGACTGTACCAATACCGGTCGTGTTGTACCTTCCATCATCTCCCATCTCAATGTGCATCTCGAGATATTTCTCCTCCAAGTCACTGAAATTTTTTTAGTTCCTCGTCATATGGAACGAGGCACCACTATTCAAATACCACACACTTCTCATCGTTGTGCTTGCAATGCATGCAATGAGGGTGAAGTCCAACTCGAATTGTGAAGCAAAAGCTTCACTTGCCACTCCTCTTGAGGAATTCTTTCTTGCCTTATTTTGTGGACACTTCGTTCCATAGCATCCAAGTTCATGACAGTGAAGCACTTGATTTCAGAGAAATATTTCTTCTTAACCCCTTGACCAGATTCTCCTTTGGATTGAGATTTCTTCCCTTTCCCTTTCATTGCCTTTCCATTCAAGGCACAATTTTCTTCTTCCTCACACTTGGATGAGGTCCCATCTCTAGTATTCTGCCTTATCTCCTCCTACCAAATTAGACCAAAGGAATTCCCAATTTGGTAGATTCTCCCTCCCATTCACCGATTCTTGGTAGATGTTCTAGCTCTTAGGAAGGCCTAGAAGGGCTAGGCATAACATATCTTCTTCTACAACCATAACACCAACACTCCCAAGTTCATCACGACATTGTGTGAACCTGCTCAGGTAATGTGGTATTGTCTCGTTCTTTTGCATCTTGATATTTTGAATCTTGTCCTTGAGTGCCAGCTTCCTGTGGTCACTATTGTCCTGGAATAGATTTGTCAATTCTTACCACATTGCATAGATAGTCTCTTTCTCATGGATATTAGAAACAATATGGTCTCTGAATCCCTCTAATCTGATCCTCTTCACCTTGGAAACACACTTCTTCCAATCTACTAGATTCTGAGCATCAACTGATGTCATTTTATGGATTTCATTATCAATGGATTCCTTCAATCCATGATCTTCCAGCACTACGTCCATGGGGTCCTTATAAGAAACATTATTCGAGCTTCCCTCAAGGGCATACTCGAGTAATCATCCATATAAATCCATCCTGTTAGCTATGAAGAAATGATCCTACAAATTCGATCCTCCTGCAATAAAAATTTTGAAATCTCTTCTCTAATGTGCATCCTCCTCTGATACCATGCAGAAATTTATTGTTTAGATATGAAAACGCTCATGAAATTTACTAAATAATAAGGCTCAAATCTACTCTACGCATCTACGAAATTCAATTCATGATCAAGAAGACAAATCATAAACATGCATCAATATTTTTCACACATACACATATAATTATCTACGAGAAAGCAACTGCTCAAAACCCCTTCCTATCTGGTGCTATCTGTATTGCATTAATCAAAGAATAAAGAAGAAATACAATGGTTTCTCAAGCCCGAGAACAACCTATGACGATATTCTATCCCTCTTCCTGATTGACTGACTATGGCCAATAATTATCCTCAGTCCTCCAAGCTCCTATTTCCTTGCATTGTTCCTTGAGTAATTAGGCCCCTATTAATTAGGAAAATACTCAATTTGGATTGTGAAATTTATTTAGGCCAATATGTGACTGCATGAACCACCTGTACAACTTGGAATAGTCTACAATTGATATTACACTTCCCTTGAACCTCTATCTCAATTGGGTAACTTGATTTTTTTGTATGCATCAGTTATTTTGGGTTTATTGATTAGTTAACTGGTTGATCATTGAAGATGACTGAAGTCACACCCAACTATTGGACCTTCCACTAGACTTCTTCTAATAGTTATAACTAGTTTAACTCACAATAACTCAATTTAACTAAAATAGATTGCTTGAAATTAGCAATCAATCATACTAAACTGAACTCAAGGTTCCCCAAATCGAATTAACTGGGTTAACTGAGTGACAAGTGCCATGTCACCTCAGTTAACTACCTCCAAAATTTCTTCTGAAATAGAGATTTGAATTTTAATCTAGTTTGACTAGGGAAAAGTCAAACATAGATTTTATTGCTGCATTTTTAACAAAACTTGAGAAAAGAGTTGCACCTCTAGAAATTTGATTCCTTCGATTTATTGATGGATTATGAGTTAACATGGATATATGATGGTTTTAAACAACACACTAATACACTATTTTAATTATAAGATTTTTTTATTATTTTCACTTGTCTTATATAATATAGATGATGTTGAAATAATTTTATGATTTCCATTATCCACATTAAAATGTTAAGATATTCTTTCTCATATTTAGAATTAAAAACATATATCAATAAAATATAATTAATTTTTCTATTTTATATATATATATATATATATATATATATATATATATATTATTAAATTTATATATTGAAATATTTGATTTATAATTAAAATTAAACAATTTTTGATATTAATTATATATATATATATGTTTGATCTTTAGAGGTCCAAAAAAATTGTAGAATTGGGAGCAACTTCATAATATAAATCTTCTGGCATTTCACTGTAAGCTAAGAAAAACCAAAATGGTATACATTTATTAAGACTAATAAACTAATGGGGTCTATTTCAAGTTAAGAAAAGAAAAAGAAAAAGAATCTAAGTGGGGTTTTTTGAAAATCTTGTTTTTATGATTAAAGAGAAGAGAAAGAAACACTCCAAGATCGTTATAGATGGGATAGATGGATTGGCTTAATAAGTCAAGAAGATTGAAGTGTGACAGATGTTATGAAATTGATAAATGATGTGATTAAAAGCCAAACAATAATCTTTTTCATCTTCTATCTAGTTAATATCACAAATCTGATAGATTTTATTACAAATCTAACATATTTATAAACTAAAAAAAATAATCTGACAGATTTATAAACGAAAAGAGATAAAGTGGCTGGATATTGTGTGGACAAACACAGTCAAGTGCGGGGCGTGTGGATACAGTGAAACGAGAGGTTATGTATAGACAAACACAGAGTTTGGATCAACCGGTAATCGTCGAAGAAAGGTGTGTAAGAAATTGTGGATTCATTGACTCATAAAAATCACACATTTTTAAGTGGACACCAATTGGAATGGATCTATCAAAATCCCATTTTCCATTTAAATTGATGATTTAGTTTTGGAATATCTGAATTCAAGATACGTTTTAGCTTTATTTCATCAGCCACTTATCCTTTCGACACTCATAAAAATCACTCAATTTTTAAGTGGACACAAACTGGCATGGGTCTATCCGAAACTCGTTTACCATTTAAATTAATAATTTACGTTTTTACTTTATATTCATTTTAGCATCATAACATTATTACATATTAATCATTTTATTATCTTCATGGTTTGTTTTTTAATTTTATATAGATGGTCATCGTTATAATGTAAATAAGTAATATTATTATAAATGAATTTCAAAATTTATTATTTATATAAATTAAATATTTAATAAAAAGATGTGTTATAATTAATATTTATAGTATTGTATTTTTTAATATAGAATAGATAATCAAAATAGTATATTTTTTTATATAAATTTGATATTTGAAATAATAAAACTTATATTAATTTATAATAATTAATTATTATTACAATAATTATAATAATGGGTTAACAATATTTTTGTGACCATTCCAAATTCATAGCTAATGAACATCTATGAATCTGTGTAAATGCCTTCTCTCTTTTGTATTTTGTCACGTCATTGTATTTTAAGATGGATTCTTTTTAGAGACACAATTAAGGAATCGATTGAGGATTTATGGGAAACAGCTTGAGTGGGCCTAATGGTTAAGAGCATGTGTTTCCTCCTAAGAGGTCAAATGTTCAAAACCAGAGGGGGGTAGAGTATGTATGTCTTTGTAGACTTAGCAGTCAAATCACAGCACAGATGTGGGTCCCTTATCCCACAAACAAGGGAGTCTCATACACCAATTTGGTGCCTGGCTTGGCTGTGACCTTAAAATTGGATAATAATAATAATAATATTAGTAATGGTGTTTGAGCATTCAAAGCTTTATTATTCTCATTTTTAAAATAATCATATTTTCATACCATTATATCCCATGACTATTAGATTCATTAGAAAACCTAGAATTTATTATTAATTAATTAATAATTTTATAGTTGGATTGAGCCATGGAGTATTTCAACTTTGAATCATATGGTTTACATAATACTTCATAACACAGGGATAACCAATTGAGTTCGCCCCATGATAAATTAATTAACTAGTTTAGATCCATCTTAACTTTGAATCTACCAAGCACCAAGAGGGATCAAATCTCTCAAGATGAAAACCTCTTTTCAAGTCCAACAAAAACTGTAAAAATTTAGTGTGTAGATATGAAATTGCACATGAAATTTAATAAATCATAAGACTCAAATCTACTCTACTCATCTACATAATTCATTTAATGATCGAGAAGACAAATCATAAACATGCATCAATATTTTTCACACATACACAAAAATTTATCTAGGGGAAGAAACTGCTGAAAACCTGTTCCTATTTGTATCACATTAATCAAAGAATAAAGAAGAAATGTAATTCTTGCTCAAGCCTTAGCACAGCTTGTAACTGTATAGTCTATCCCTCTTCCTAGCTGACTGACTCTAGCTAATACTTAGCCAATTTCTCTATCCTCCTTGAGCTCTTATTTCTTGCATTGTTCCTTGAGGAATTAGGTCCCTATTAATTAGGAAATTCCTCAATCTGGATTGTGCAATTTCTTTCCGCCAATCTCTGACTGCATGCACCACTTGTATAGCTTGGAATAGTCCACAACTAATAGTATACTGCCCTTGATCCTCTATCTCAATTGGGTAACTCGAGTTCTCTGCATGCATCAATTATTTTGGGTTGATTGATTAGTTAATTGATTGATCACTGAAGATGACTGAAGTCACACTCCACTACTAGACCGTCCACTAGTTCTTCTAACTATTAGAACTAGCTTAACTCACAATAACTTAATTTAACTGAAATAAATTGCTATATATTAGTAATCAATCATATTGAATTGAACTCAACGTTCTCCAACACGAATTAATTGAGTTAAATGAGTGACAAGTGCCACGTTACCTCAATTAACTACCTCCAATATTTTTGCTGAAATAGAAATTCAAATTTTAATCTAGTTTGACCAGGGAAAAGTCAAACATAGATTTTCTTGCTGCATTTTCAATACTCCCTCTCAGTAAGAAAGGGATTATCAGATACCCCAATCCTGCCTCTATGGAACTCGAATTTTCCTCTTGACAAATTCTTTGTCAAAACATCCGCATTGTGTTCCTTTGTAGGAATGTATTCCAACAACATAATCCTCCTCTACACACAATCTTGTAGATGGAAATATCAGATGTCGATATGATTAGATCAATTATGAAATACTGGATTCTCAAAGAGTTTGATACAACTTTGATTATCAAAGACATTAGAGAACTTTTGAGGTCTAAAAATGGGCCTCCTAAGAAAAATGTACAACCAAAATAAAATTTATAAGAACCAATAAAATTCAATATGATGATGTCAACCATGGGGGATGATTCACTATTTTTGGGGTAAAAAAATAAAAAGATTAAAAAATAATAAAATAATAAAACTATCTTTTCAACTTGTATTTTCAACTTATCTCCCTAATTGTTTCCTCAAATTTCTAGCTGGAGTACTCGTTGGATGCAAAATTTAATTCCTCATCCAAGGACTACCCATTTTGCATACTTTCGATGAACCCTACTACACAAAAAATGAGAAATACATCGAAAAACATGATTTCAATCATGTTTTTCACGTATTTCAAATTTTTCGTGTAGCAGGGTCAATCAATAGTATGCAACACAGATACTCTTTGGATGAGGAATCAAATTATGCATCCAACTAGTGTTCATGTACACAATTTGAGTAAACCCATAGGGAGATAAGTTGAAAATATGAGTTGAATATTTTTTTTTTCCCTCTAAAATATGATGATGTAATCTAACATTATTTTATTATTTCAACTATTATTTTATAATTTTCTTAGGAGTCCCATTTTATACCTCAAAATTCCCCTAATGATACCACAGTAGGATCTATCATCTGACCAAATAACCCAAAAAGAATCTTTCTCATTCATATTACCTCAGATGTTGCTTGATCAGTAGCCATGTACTCTGCTTCTACTAAGATCAGTGCCATAGATCTCTGCTTCGTGCTGTACCAAGAAACCATTGTAGACCCAACACTGAAAATTCCTCCTAATGTTCTCTTCTAGTCTGATGGACTTCCTGCCCAATCTGCATTTGTGAAGCCCTGAAGCTTCACTCCCTATGTCTGTTTGTACCATAGTCTAAACTGGGTGGTGCCTTTGAGGTATCACAACAAATTATTTTCTGCCTCCCAATAAAGTTTCTTTGGCCTAACCATAGCTTGACTAATCTGGTTGACTGCATAACACATGTTTGGTCATGTGTTCACCAAATACATTAGTGAACCCACAGGTTGTCAATAGATGGTAGCCTCCACTACTTCACCTGAAGTAGCATCCTCTATCCTCTAATTCAATTCTAAAGGAGCCTCCATGGGTTTGCTACTCTCCATGTGGAACTTATTCAGTATCTCATTGGCATACTTTCCTTCAAAGACAAAAATTTCCCCATCTCCTTTCCATGCATGAGTCCCATGTCCTTCATTTCGAATTCTCTTGCAAGGTCCTCTTTGGAATCTCTGATCAACTTCTCATCACTAGTTAAAATTAAATCATCGACATATAGCACAATAATCAATAATTTACCTTTGACCACGATATGATAAAGGTTTGCATCTGCTTCACTTTTGGTGAAGCCCAACTAGGGAAAATTTTAAGGATGGAAATTTATTTTAAAATTTAGAAACCTTGCCGAATCTCACTAATACATAATACACAATTTGTAAAATGTTTTTGTATGTTTTCGTAAAATTATTCAAATTTATAATAACTTTATATAGTCTCTATATAAAATTTTGGTGATTTTTAAGGTAAGTTGATTTTATACTATAAATTTTGGGTGAATAATTTTTAGAAAAAATGGAAATTAACGAATCTTTTTCTTGGAAAAAACATGAAAAATTAGCCCACTTGCAAAGATTAGCCCCTAAAAGTTTTCCTGATCCCAACCTAGTGAGATATTTGTCAATCCTAGTTTACCAAGCACAGGGTTCTTGCTTCAATTTATACAATGCTTGCTTGATTCTGCACACATAAAACTTCTGTCAAAGGTCTCAAAACATTCCAGTTGCTCAATGTACACCTCCTCCTTAATAAATCCATTGGGGAATGTTGTCTCCACATCCATCTGGTGGATCTTCCACCCCATTTGTGTAGCCAGTGCTAGAATTGATCTGATGGAAGAGTACCTTGCTATTGGAGCAATGGTCTCCTCATAATCAATTCCCTCAACTTGAGAGAACCTCTGGGCCACAAATACGACCTTGTATTTTTCTATTCTTCCATATATTGCATGGTTTACCTTGTAAATCCATATCAAAACCACCACTGATTTATCATTTGGTCTTGAGAGCACTTCCCAAACACTGTTTCTGACAATGGAATCATACTTCTCTACCATAAAATCAACCAATACAGGTTTCTCTATTTCCTCCTAGAATTAGGATGGTTCTGTCTCTAGTAGCTTAGTCTAAGTTTCTGTAACTAGTGTACCGATCTGGTGAGCTCCTCTTCCCGTGTTGTGAACTGGGTACTTCCACATTATCTCTAGCATCTTCAATAATCTCTCACCTTCCCTGGCTCATTTCCTTCCTTATATGGATGTCTTTTCTTGAGTGGATGTCTCCAATATCTACTCCTCTACTTGTGCATGCTCTGTAACTTCCTAAGGTTCTTCCTTTGGAGCTAAAGGCTCCTGATTTGAATTCAAGTGAAGCTCCCTCTCAATGGAACACCTCATTGCCTTCTCCTCCTCAAATTTCACATCCCTTCGAAAAAATGTCATTCTAAGGGATGGTGAGTACACACGATAGTTGTGATCTGTTTCTGTGTACCCAAAATATATCCCCAACTCTACTGTAGGCTCTAGATTTTTCCTTGATCCCTTGGAGACATGGAAATATACTGATGATCCAAAGATCCTTAAGTGTGACACATCTGGTTTCTTCCATGAAATAGCTTCTTCTAGTGTACTCAAGCCAAGAATTCGATGAGGACTCTTGTTCTACAAATATACCACTTTGTTGCATGCTTTAGCCCACAAGTGAAATGTTAAGCCTTTTTCATGCAACATTTCCCTTATTGCTCCCACAAAAATTTTGTTCTTACTCTCATCCAACCCATTCTATTGTAGGTTGTGGGGTGTTGTCAACTATTTTCGAATGCCTTCCTTTGCACATAAATTTTTAAACTCATTTGACACAAAATCACCTATGCTATCACTCTGTAGAGTATTTAATTTCTTTCCATTTTATTTCTCAACAAGTGATTTAAATTCAACAAACTTGAAAATGTCTAGTATTTCTTCTGCATGAATATGATCCAACACTTCCATGAGAAACCATCTACAAATATAACATAATACTTGTGCTTAGCAGTGGAGTTTGTCAAGAAAGGTCCACAAACATTATAGTGGATCCTTTCAAGTGCTACATGTGCCTTTATATCTCAATCATTGAAGGTGTCTTTTGTGTCCTTCCCCAAGGTACACCCTTTGCATGTATCATGCTGCTCTAATGCTCCTTTGGGGAGGTGTGTGGTAATATGTTGCATGATATTCAAAGCACAATGATTCAAATGGTCAAGTCTTCTATGCCAGAATTCATCGATATCTCGGCTATTCACATTCTCCACCTTTAATCTCAATGTAGCACAATCTTCCACATATAGCTTGTAGAGGTTCTTGACTCGAATCCTGATCTGATTTACTTGTCCTATGGAGATATGTCTAAGGAATTCCTTCCATTTTTTTAATGTCACATCGTAGAAACAACCTTCCAACATTGACTAAAACTTGTTCTTCTTTAGACCTGGTACAAACATCACATCCTTAAGAATTAGAGGGGAGCCCTACTCCCTCTTAAAGGTGACTGTACCTATACCAGTCACATTGTACCTTCCATCATCTCCCATCTCAATGTGCATCTCAAGATACTTATCCTCCAAGTTACTAAAAAATTATTATTTCCCCGTCATATGGAACAAGGTACTGCTATCCAAATACCACATACTTCCCATCATTGTTCTTGCAATGCATGAAATGAGGGTGAAGTCCAACTTGAATTGTGAAGCCAAAGCTTCATCTTCCAGTCCTCATGAGGGATTCTTTCCCACCTTATTTTTTGGACACTTCCTTCCAAAGTGCCCGAGTTCATGATAGTGAAGCACTTGATTTCAGAAAAATCTTTATTCTTACCCCCTTGACTGGATTCTCCTTTGGATCGAAATTTATCCCATTTCGCTTTCTTTGCCTTTCCATCCAAGGAAAAATTTTCTTCTTGGTCACACTTGGATGAGGTCCCATCTCTAATATTCTGCCTTATCTCCTCCTATACCAAATCAGAGCAAAGGAATTCCCAATTAGGTAGATTCTCCCTCCCATTCACCAAATCTTGGTAGATGTTCTGTTAGAAGTGTTGTCATTGATGGAAAATGATAGCAACAGAAGAAAAGGAGAAGACAACAGGTTTTTTGGTGAATGGTATAGTAACATTTACAGGGAGCATGAGAAGAACAAAGGGAGAGTTTATTTACATAGATAGGGCAGCAAAAAGAGAAGCAAAGCAGTGCAAAGGAGACAGCATAGATGACAAAGGAGATAGGCAGTAAAAGACTGAGGATGCAGAGACAGAGAAAGGAGGCAGAACCAAAGGAGGCAGAGCCGTGAGATGAAACAATCGAACAACTGAGGACGCAGAGACAGAGAAAGGAGGTAGAACCAAAGGAGGTAGAGTCGTGAGATGAAACGGTCAAACAGCAGAGGACGCAGAGACAGAGAGAGGAAGCAGAACCAGAGGAAGTAGAGCAACAGAGGTAGAGACAGAGAATACAGAGGCAGAGCCATTAACAAACAGTGAAATAATCAAACAGAGATGGAACCCTGAGGGTAATGGAACCAAGTGTTTAGCAATAAAAACCTAATGTAGTCGGGTGTTAAACCTTATGGTAGCATTGTATTAACATAACATTGAAACAGAGTTCATCTATTAAAGTGCTGAAGAAATAAGAAATGAAACCTTTAAACAAAGATTATATGTATAAGTATATAACGAAGGCGCGAAGTTTTTTGCTGGAGCAGAACCATGACTATAAGCAAAAACCCGAACATGAACAGTAAAACTGGAGGGCCACAAAACTAGTGGGTTCACACATTGGTTGAAGTGGTAAGCAGTATTGCCAAAATGAACGCTATATATGTCATTGATGGCCACGTGTCCTAAAACGGTTTCCAAATACAAATTTTTTCGCATGATTTTGGAGAGTTATGTAGCGAGCTTTTAAGCTGCACAATATTGCGTGTCATCCATTGGATGAGAGTCCAAAGCTTAGTTGGTGCGCGAGAGCAAATTGACCGTCCAATCAAAGGTGAGGGTGCGGGGAAGAGAACCAAGGATGTGGGTCCTACATTCAAAGTTGTGGAGCCAAAGTATTATGTGAATGATTGTGTATTCCATGTTATGAAAGTTAATAAACAAGCGGAGGTTATAACTTATGTTAATATATGTTGATATATATGATGGGCCGAATGTAGGTTGAATTACATGGTAAAGTGTTCACATATACGTTAAATGCGTGGTTTTATTATAAGTTTCATAATAAATTGAACGGGGTCATTATATATGTCCATATATTATAATTGATATGAAAGTCACCAAAGAGTGCTACATATTATGGTCAGCATATAGTAGTACGCTATGGGCCCGAGCACTTTTACACGAAATCGGGGTTTGATACCTATTGCAATGTTAATATGTTACATGGCTAAGGCTATACTGGGAGTGGAAGCATTAATCAAACTATGGAACCTAAGAGGCTATATATATACTAGTGCTGGGCTTAAGTCTAAGTCCAAGACTTAATATAATGCTGACGGAAGATATTGGGTGTGTAGAGTGGGACCCCCTACATAAAATTCCGAGAATCATAACCCAAGCTGGAGGATACATAAAAATTATTCCGAGAACCTTAACCCAAGCTGGAGGATACATAAACATTATTTTGAGAACCTTAACCCAAGTTAAAGGATACATTAAAGTTGAAGCGGAAAGTTTATATATATGCAGCGCTTTATATATGTTGCGCTTTATATACAAAGGACCAAAGCATATATATTTTTATATGTAGCACTCTATTGTTTGAGTCAAAACAAACAAAGTACCACATGGTGGGACCCTCAAGTATCACCTCGGAGAAACTAATGGCAGAGGAACATATCAAAAAAAGTTCCAATGGAAGTGGACCCGTGCGACCTATATTTGTTTGAATTCCACCTCAAAGCACAGATTCGGAGCAAGTTATCGCATCGGAAGTAAAGTGCAATTGAAAAATCTGTTGAATGTTGCGATTGCGATGGTGCAATTCAATCACAACCGTCGGATCATTGAAGAATGCAACCGCTGGATCTAAAGAAAAATAGAGTGGGGTCTATAGTGACCCATCACATCGGTGTAGTGAAGTGTACAGTAATTGATCGCATCAGAGAAGAAGCAGAGCATTGGAACATATAAATGGAAGTTGTGATTGCGATTAATTGTAATCAGAAGCATTCGAGAGGTGATACATCGCATCGGAGAATAGAGCAAGTTTGGCAAGTGGGCCCGTAAGGGAAGTTTATGTATTAAAATGATCTTTTATCATTATTTCACCGAAAGTTACTTAAGTAATATAACACGGCAGTGAATATGTTAGAAACGCCTTATTATTATTATGCTGAGAATTGATTTGCATTATATAAAAAGTGCAGTTACATACATGCAGGAGTTACGCAACAGCAATGACCAGAAAGGCATACAGAGAAGAAAAAGACAGACACAGTGACAGAAAAGACAAATATGCATTGATCCAAAAGGCTGAATGAGTTGAGCTAGAGTTCTCATTGTATTTGAATGTAAATGTTTTAACTGATTTATATTGTTGTGATGCACTGGCAAGTCTCCGTAGGAAATAAAACTCCACTGTAAAATTGAAAGTTGTATATAATTCTGAGATTTTCTAAATGAGCTGGAAAAAGAAGTGAAGAGGCAGAATGCAAAGAGTAAGGGCTATTCACTTTGAATTCCCTGTGGAATACGAACTGTTATGAGGAAAACTATATAAAGAATATCACATTGATATGCAGAAGTGGGTTAGAGAGTGAGGACAGAGAATGCAGAGTATGAAGAATTGAGGTAGAGAATATAAGCAAAAGAGGAACAGAAAGAGATGCTACAGAACAGAGCTGATATCTGAGGTAAATCAACAAATATTTTCTTTTGATTAAACGAGGAAGTTGGAGCTTCCCTATCAAGTTGAAGATTGATAGATGTCAGTTGTAGTTGGCTAAGGTTGGAGCCTTCTGTAGGTTGGTGCCTGTAGAAAAATAGTGGTGAGAGGGAGTTGGAGCTTGCCTTTGCATCACAACAATAATAAGATGTGGTTTTCTCCCTTTATGGGTTTCCACTTATATATGTTGTCTTTGTGTGTGTTTCCTCTGTGTTGATATGTTCTATTCAATCTTCTTAATGTTTGCTGCTCTCATAATAAGCTTGATGTCACATTAACGTAATAATTGCTGCTACATATTAAGATTGTTCACATATTAAAGTTGGTTACAAAATCCTGTTATAAATAAGCTTGATGAAAAGTTCAAAAAGCTTATGTATGTGTTAAACTGATTCACCCCCCCCCTCTCAGTTTAACTAGGGACTCAACAATTGGTATCAGAGTGAGGTTCCTTTAGCACCATTTTAACCACTGAAAGGAGATCCTAATTCCCTAGGATGGCTAGTAAAGAAGGATGCTCAACCAATAAAGCCCCTTTTTTCACCGGTGTAAATTATGCCTTCTAGAAAATCAGAATGAGGACATACATGATGTCTCTAGGAATAGAAGTTTGGGTTGCTATGGAATTGGGATATACCCCAAAGGCAATTGATTCTGAGAAAGAAACCAAACAATATTTTGTAGCTAACACAAAAGCCATGAATGCCATCTTAAATGGATTGTGTGGGGCAAAATTTATCAAAGTAATGCACAAAGATACTGCCAAAGAGATGTGGGATACTCTAGAGAACATCCATGAGGGATAAAAGAATGTAAAGATTGCCAAACTTCAAGTCTATAGAGCCCAGTTTGAGAACTTAAAAATGAATGATGATGAAGACATTTCCAGCTTCTTTTTAAGGGTTGTAGAAATAGTAAATAACATGAAAGCTCTAGGGGGAACCATAAAAGAAGCTATGATTGTTCAAAAGATTCTGAGATCTCTTCCACCCATCTTTAACCCCAAGGTTTCTACCACAGAAGAAACAGCTGATTGGGAAACCTTGACCATGAACTAGTTACTTGGAAATCTAATAGCCTATGAAATGAGACTCCCATATAAGAAGCCAAGTGCGAGAGAGGCAGCTTTTAAAACAGAAAAGAAGAAATAAGAAAAGGAAGATATATGCCCTTGCTCTGATGAAGAAGAGGCCAAATTTGTCAAGAAGCTGGATAGAGGCTCAGGTAAATATAAAGGTAAACTTCCATTCAAATGCTTTAACTATGGAAGAGTTGGACACTATGTTGCTAAGTGTCCTCATAAGAAAGCAAGGAATCAGGCTCATGAATCAGAGAAAACTACATCAAAGAACTAGCAGAAAGGAAAGAAATTCAATAGAAAATCTTACTATGATCAACAAGACAACAGTGCATCTAAAGACTCAGATGAACCCTCAAGTGAATAAGGAACCTCTGAATTTTTATTTATGGCCATAGAAGAACTTGAAGGACTCATTCTAGAAGATGAAGAATAAGGTGAAGTTGACCTTGAGGGGGAGTGAAGAAGTTCCCTGGAGGAGATTGACAGACTCAAACTGAAGTATAGAAAACAAAAAGACATTCTCCTCAAGTATTTAAGGGAAGAGAAAAATTCAGAAGTCCTCATGCAGCTGAAGGTAGAGCTTGAAGAAGCCAAGAATATAGAAGACATGTTACTTAAGCAAATCAAGGATAAAACTCAGGAACAAGAGAAGTTGGAAGAAGAAGTAGTATGTCTGAGGAAGAAATTAGAAAATGCTCAAAGGAAAGTGTTTATAAATTCCTCTCAAACAACAAGCTCTGGTAAGTTGAACGAAATTCTGGCTGCTCAAAGATCTCCTCTGATAAAACTGGGATAGGCTATGAAGGAGAATCAAGTAAAGGCAAAGAAAAGGAAAACAAAAATATTATTTTTGTAAAAGCAAAGAAGGCTGATGAAGCAACTCAAATAATTCCTACAAAAGAAGAAACATGCAATGAAGGAGATAGAAACTAGAAGAAACCTCTAATAACAAAGAATGAAATAAATACTCAGACAATAGAAAAAGGATCATATACCCCTGAGTATGTCAAATTTGGAAGCCATCAAAGGAGATTCTTCCCACCTATGAAAAATGCCACCTGTTATGCCTACCACATGCTGGGACACATTGCTACATACTGTCATACACGGAGGAGTAATTCAAACCAGTAAAGGATGCAAACAGAGAAGAGACTGTCTCAAGCAAATAGATGGAGAAGACAACCTCACATCAGTTATGAAAATTTTTTCTATGGTTATTGTTTTTATTGTAAGGAATTTGGCCATAAGATCATTGAGTGCAGAAAATATGGACAAAGATTGATGTTCAACACCTAAAGGAGGTTTATGAATCAAGGAGATTTTACTCATACTCGCAATTTTGTGAAAACTATGATCAAATGTTGTGTATGCAATAAAATTGGACATATTCCTTCCAAATGTCCTCTCAGAGGATGTGGTTCATTATCTCACAAAAGGTACTAAACAAAAGGTTTCTTCCAGTGGAAAAAGAAGATGAATAAATGTGACCTGACTTTAACTACTCAAGACCTGAAAAGCCAATGGTATTTGGATAGTGGCTGCTCAAAACATATGACTAGAGACAAAAGCAAGTTTATAACTTTTGATGAAAAGAAATCAGGCAACATTACTTTTGGCAATGATAAATCAAGAAAAATCAAAGGAAAAGGCTCAGTGAGCCTAGATAATGGTAGAGGAAAGGCCCAAGAAGTACTATTTGTAGATGGGCTGAAAGCAAATTTTTCGAGTGTCAGCCAAATGTGTGATAAAGGCTACGAAGTTCTTTTTAGAGCACAAGATTGTGAAGTCAGATCAAGCACCACAGGTAAGACTCTACTCAAAGGTGTTCGAACAGAGAGTAATGTTTACATAGTGAAAGAGGAGGATGAAGCATGCCATCTTAGCAAACTTGACGAGTCATGGTTATGGCATAGGAGATTGGGACATCTCAGCTTTGACCATATCATCAGACTGAGCAAGAAGAAAGCTGTCATAGATATGCTAGAAATAAAAAGGCCTTCAAATACCATATGCAAATCTTGTCAATTGGGAAAACAGACCTGCACATCCTTTAAGGCCAAAGGTGAGCTATCAACAAGAAGACCACTCCAGCTTGTGCACATGGACCTGTGTGGCCCTGCAAGAACTAAAACACTAAGTGGAGAATCCTACTTCATGCTAATAATAGATGACTTCTCCAGAATGACATGGGTTTCATTTCTCAAGAATAAATCAGAAGCACTGGATAAATTCAAAATATTCAAAGCATTAGCATAAAATCAAACAAGATGCAAGCTAAAATGCATCAGATCAGACAGAGGAGTTGAATTCACAGATTATGACTTTGCAGACCTATGCAATGAACATGGGATAAAGCAAAAATTTACTATTGCAGGGACACCTCAACAGAATGGAGTAGCAGAGAGACAAAACAGATCTGTACAAAAAATTGCCAGAGCCATGATGCAAGAGAGTAACATTCCTCAAAACTTCTGGGCAGAAGCAGTACACACAACCGTGCATATCCTTAACAAAGCTCATTTAAGGCCAAGCAGTGACAAGACTCCCTATGAACTATGGCATGGTAAACCAACTTCAATCAAGCACTTTAGAGTCTTTGGAAGTAAGTGTTACATGAAGAATAATGATGAAAATCTAGGGAAGTTTGATGCAAGAGCAGATGAAGGGATATTTCTAGGATATGCATCCAAGAGTAAAGAGTACAAATGCTACAACAAGACTCTTCGGAAAATTGTAGAAAGCATTGACATAAGATTTGATGAAGAAATTCCAAGCAAGAGAAAAAGTATAGACTAAAGCAGTCCTTTAGAAGATCATGAAGAAGAGGACCAAGATGATGATGAAACAAGCAATACATCAGAAGATGCTGAACTAAGCTTGAAAGCCCCTTCAAGATACACTCAAAAGAGCCATCCAGAAGATCTGATCATTGGAGACAAGAGTGTAGGAGTCCAGACAAGAAGGCAGCTAACTGAACAGACAGAAGAGGTATACATAGCTATGCTATCACAAATAGAGCCACAGAAGTTTGAGGAAGACAGCAAGGACAAGTATTGGGTGAATGTTATGAATGAAGAATTGGACCAAATTGAGAAGAACAATACCTGGGAATTAGTTCCCAAACCCACTGAGAAAAATGTCATAGGCTCAAAATGGGTATTCAAGAATAAAATGAATGAACAAGGACAGGTAATCAGGAATAAAGCCAGACTTGTATGCAAGGGATATTCACAAATTGAAGGTCTGGATTACGATGAAACATTTGCACCTGTAGGCAGAATGGAAGCTATCAGAATTTTTCTAGCCTTTTCATGCTATCATGACTTCAAGGTATATCAAATGGATGTGAAATCTGCCTTTCTGAATGGAGATCTAGAAGAAGAAGTCTACATGGGACAACCAGAAGGATTCTCATTAACAGATAAGGAAGACTATGTGTGCAGACTAAAGAAGGCTCTATATGGACTGAAACAGGCTCCTTGAGCTTGGTACTCAAGGCTGAATAAGTACTTGCAAAAACAAGGCTTTAAGAGAGGAGGAGTAGACAGCAATCTATACATAAAAGCCCATGAAAATGAACTCCTGATTGTTGTAGTATATGTTGATGACATTATGTTTGGAAGTAACAAATATGAGCTAGCAAAAGGATTTGCTGAAGAGATGAAGTCAGATTTTGAGATGTCTATGATTGGAGAGCTCACCTTCTACTTAGGACTTCAAATTCAGCAAAAGAACACTAGTACATTCATCTCACAGGAAAAATACTTAAAAGAGATGTTGAAAAAATTCAAAATGGAAGACTGCAAACCTGTGTCAACTCCCATTATCACGGGATGCAAGCTATGTGTTGATGATGGATTTACTGATATAGATCAAAGACTCTACAGATCCATGATAGGAAGTCTGTTGTACCTAATAGCATAAAGACCAGACATCATGTTGGAAGTAGGACTTGTGGCTAGATATCAAGCAGCACTAAAGAAAAATCAGCTTCTAGCAGTCAAAAGAATATTTAGATATCTACAAGGAACTGTATAGTATGGGCTATGGTATCCAAAAGGCAAGAGCTTCACATTGACAACATATACAGATGCAGATTGGGCTAGCTATGTGGATGACAGGAAAAACACAAGTGGAGGTGCATTCTACTTGGGAAAAAGTCTAGTGGCATGGCTAAGCAAGAAACAAACATCTATCTCTCTATCTACAACAGAAGTAGAATACATAGCAGCAGCAGCATGCTGCACACAAGTCATGTGGATGAAGAAAACCCTCCAAGACATGAAGGTAAGCATTGATGAACCTATCTCTATTAAATGTGATTATACAAGTGCTATAAGTATTTAAAAAAATCCTGTACTTCATTCAAAAACTAAACACATCCCAATCAAGTACCATTTTCTAAGAGAACAAGTAGCACAGAAGGTAGTTAAGCTGGAATATGTGCCAACAAAAGAACAAACAATAGATATATTTACCAAACTGCTTGCTAGAGAACCATTTGAGTATTTGAGAGATAGACTAGGGGTAGTATCTATAGATGCTACTCTCTGATATGAAGAGAAAGCATCATTTCAGGGGGAGAACAAAAACGAAAATATCATTCCAGGGGGAGATTAGTTAGCAAGGAAATATTGAAACAAGTCCTCAAGATCAGAGCAACATGGATGAGATTTAAAAGCACACTAGGAAATGAGCAACCCCTTGCCATTGATGTCAAAGGGGGAGGAAGAGTAAGAAATAGAAGAAAGGGTCCTAAAAGGCAAGTAGAGGAAGCGTATTGCCATTAATGCCAAAGGGGGAGACTGTTAGAAGTGTTGTCATTGATGGCAAAGGACAACAGCAGAAACAAAGGAGAAGACAATAGGTTTTTTGGTGAATGGTATAGTAACATTTACAGGGAGCATGAGAAGAACAAAGGGAGAGTTTATTTACATATACAGGGCAGCAAAAAGAGAAGCAAAGTAGCGCAAAGGAGACAACATAGATGGAAAAGAAGACAGGCAGTAAAAGACTAAGGATGCAGAGACAGAGAAAGGAGGCAGAACCAAAGGAGGCAGAGTCGTGAGATGAAATGGTCAAACAATTGAGGACGCAGAGACAAAGAAAGGAGGCAGAACCAAAGGAGGCAGAGCTGTGAGATGAAATGGTCGAACAGCAAAGGACGTAGAGACAGAGAAAGGAAGTATAACCAGAGGAGGCAGAGCAGCAGAGGTAGAGACAGAGAATACATAGGCAGAGATGAAACGGTCAAGTAGCAGAGGCGGAGACAGAGCATACAGAGGTAGAGTTGTTAACAAACAGTGAAATGATCAAGCAGAGATGGAACCCTAAGGGTAATGGAACTAAGCGTTTAGCAATAAAAACCTAATGCAGTTGGCTGTTAAACCTTATGGTAGCGTTGTATTAACATAACATTGAAACAAAGTTCATATATTAAAGTGCTGAAGAAATAAGAAATGAAACCTTTAAATAGAGATTATATGTATATGTATATAATGAAGGCGTGAAGTTTTTTGTTGGAGTGGAACCATGACTATAAGCGGAACCCCGAACATGAACAGTAAAACTGGAGGGCCACAAAACCAGTGGGTTCACGCGTTGGTTGAAGTAGAAGCAGTATTTCCAAAATGAATGCGATATATGTCATTGATGGCAACGTGTCCTAAAGCGGTTTCCAAATACAACTTTTTTCGTGTGATTTTGAAGATTTATGTAGCAAGCTTTTAAGTTGGGTGATATTGCGCATCGTCCGTTGGATGGGGGTCCAAAGCTCAGTTGGTGCGTGAGAGAAAATTGACTGTTTGATCAAAGGTGAGGGTGCGGGGAAGAGAACCAAGGATGTGGGTCCTACATTCAGAGCTGCGGAGCCAAAGTATTATGTGAATGACTGTGTATTCTGTGTTATGAAAGTTAATAAATAGGTGGAGGTTATAACTTCTATTAATATATGTTGATATGTATGATGGGCCGAATGCAGGTTGAATTACATGGTAAAGTGTTCACATATACATTAAATGCGTGGGTTTATTATAAGGTTCATAATAAATTGAACGGGGTCATTATATATGTCCATATATTATAATTGATATGCAAGTCACCAAAGGAGTGCTACATATGATGGTCAGCATATAGTAGTACGCTGTGGCCCTGAGCGCTTTTACACGAAGTCGGGGTTTGATACCTATTGCAATGTTAATATGTTACATGGCTAAGGCTATACTGGGAGCGAAAACATTAATCAAACTATGGAACTCGAGAGGCTATATATATACTAGTGCTGGGCTTAAGTCTAAGTCCAAGACTTAATATAATGCTGACGGAAGATATTGGGTGTGTAGAGTGGGACCTCCTACATAAAATTCCGAGAATCATAACCCAAGCTGGAGGATACATTAAAGCTGAAGCGAAAAGTTTATATATATGCAGCGCTTTATATATAAAGGGCCAAAGCATATATATTTTTATATGTAGCACTCTATTGTTCGAGTCAAAACAAACGAAGTACCACATGGTGGGATCCTCGAGTATCGCATCAGAGAAACTAATGGCAGAGGAACATATCAACAAAAGTTCCGATGGAAGTGGACCCGATTCACTTATAAACTGTGCGACCTATATTTGTTTGAATTTCGCCTCAAAGCGCATCGGAAGTAAAGTGAAAATGAACAATCTGTTGAATGTTGCGATCGCGATGGTGTGATTCAATCACAACCATCGAATCATTGAAGAATGCAACCATTGGATCTAAAGAAAAACAAAGTGGGGTCTACAGTGACCCATCGCATCGGTGCATGAAGTGTACAGTAATTGATCGCATTGGAGAAGTAGCAGAGCATCAGAACATGTAAATGGAAGTTGCGATTGCGATTAATCACAATCGGAAGCATTCGAGAGGTGATACATCACATCGGAGAATAGAGTAAGTTCGGCGAGTGGACCCGTAAGGGCATTTTATGTATTAAAATGATCTTTTATCATTATATCACCGAAAGTTACTTAAGTAATATAACACGGCAGTGCATATGTTAAAAATGCCTTATTATTATTATGCTGAGAATTTATTTGCATTATATAAAAAGTACAGTTACATACATGCAGGAGTTACGCAACAGCAATGAATAGAAAGGCATACAGAGAAGAAAAATACAGACACAGTCACAGAAAAGACAAATACACAGTGATCGAAAAGGCTGAATGAGTTGAGCTGGAGTTCTCATTGTATTTTAATGTAAATGTTTTAATTGATTTATATTGTTGTGATGCACTGGCAAGTCTCCGTAGGAAATAAAACTCCACTGTAAAATTGAAAGTTGTATATATTGTTGAGATTTTCTAAATGAGCTGGAAAAAGAAGTGAGGAGGCAGAATGCAAAGAGTCAGCGCTATTCACTTTGAATTCCCTGTGGAATATGAACTGTTATGAGGCAAACTGTATAAAGCATATCACATTGATATGCAAAAGTGGGTTAGAGAGTGAGGACAGAGAATGCACAGTATGAAGAATTGAGGCAGAGAAGATAAGCAAAAGAGGAGCAGAAAGAGATGCTACAAAACGAAGCTGATATCTGAGGTAAATCAACAAATATTTTCTTTTGATTGAATGAGGAAGTTGGAGCTTCCCTATCAAGTTGAAGCTTGATAGATGTCAGTTGTAGCTGACTGAGGTTGGAGCCTCCTGTAGGTTGCTGCCTGCAGAAAAACAGTGGTGAGAGGGAGTTGGAGCTTGCCTTTGGATCACAACAATAATAAGATTTGGTTTTCTCCCTTTATGGGTTTCCACTTATATCTGTTGTCTTTGTCTGTGTTTCCTCTGTGTTGATATGTTCAATTCAATCTTCTTAATGTTTGTTGCTCTCATAATAAGCTTGATGTCACATTAACCTAATACTTGATGCTACATATTAAGATTGTTCACATATTAAAGTTGGTTACAAAATCCAGTTATAAATAAGCTTGATGAAAAGTTCAAAAAGCTCATGTATGTGTTAAACTGATTCACCCCCCCCCCCCTCTCAGTTTAACTAAGGACTCAACATGTTCTAGCTCTTGTAAATGCCTAGAAGGGCTAACCTTACCATATCATCTTCTACAACTGTAACACCAACACTCCCAAGTTCATCACGACATTGTGTGAACCTACTCAGGTACTATGGTATTGTCTCATTCTTATGCATATTTATATTTTGAATCTTGTCCTTGAGCGCTAGCTTCTTGTGGTCACTATTGTTCTGGAATAGATTTGTCAATTCTTACCACATTGCATATATATTCTCTTTCCCATGGATATTAGAGACAATATGGTTTTGTACTCCCTCCAATATGATCCTCCTCGCCTTGGAAAAACACTTCTTCCAATCTTCTAGATCATGAACATCAACTGGTGCCATTTTCTGGACATCATTATCATGAATTCCTTCATTCTATTATCTTCCAGGACTGCCTCCATGGGGTCCTTATAAGCCTACATAATTCAAGCTTCCCTCAAGGGCATACTCGACTGACAGTCCATATAAATCCATTCTGATAGCTCTAAAGAATCGATTCTACAAATTTGATCCTCTTGCAATAAAAAGTTCAAAATCTCTTCTCTAACATGCACCCTTCTCTGATGCCATGCAAAAAGTTATTGTGTAGTTATGAAAATGCTCATGAAATTTACTAAATCATAACACTCAAATCTACTCTACTCATCTACAGATTTCAATTCATGATCAAGAAGACAAATCATAAACATGCATCAATATTTTTCACACATATACATATATTTATCTATGGGAAACCAAGTGCTCAAAAACCCTTCCTATCTATTTTGCATTAATCAAATAATAGAGAAGAAATACAATGCTTTCTCAAGCCTAAGAACAACCTGCAATTGTACAGTTTATCCCTCTTTCTGACTGACTGACTATGGCCAATAATTATCCTCGGTCCTCCACGCTCCTATTTCCTTGCATTTTTCGTTCAGTAATTAGGCCCCTATTAATTAGGAAATTCCTCAATTTGGATGGCACAATTCCTTTACGACAATCTCTGACTACATGAACCACCTATACAACTTCGAATAGTCTACAACTGATAGTACAATTCCCTTGAACCTCTACCTCAACTAGGTAACTTGAGTTTTTTGCATGCAGTAATTATTTTGGGTTGACTGATTAGTTAACTGGTTGATCATTCAAGATGACTTAAGTCACACCCAACTACTGGACCTTCCACTAGTTCTTCTAATAGTTAGAACTAGTGTAGCGCACAATAAATCAATTTAACTGAAAGAGATTGCCAGAAATTAACAATCAATCATACTAAACTGAACTCAAGGTTCCCCAAATCGAATTAGCTGAGTTAACTGAGTGACAAGTGCCATGTCACCTCAGTTAACTACCTCCAAGATTTTTGCTGAAATATAAATTTGAATTCTAATCTAGTTTGACTAGGGAAAAGTCAAACATAGATTTTATTGCTACACTTTTAACAAAACTTGAGAAAATGGTTGCACATCTAGAAATTTGATTCCTCTGATTTCTTGATGGATTATGGGTTAACATGGATATATGATGGTTTTCAACAACACACTAATACAATATTTTAATTATAAGAATTTTTTTTATTTTCACTTGTCTTATATAATATAGATGATGTTGAAATATTTTTATGGTTAACATTATCCACATTAAAATGTTAATATATTCTTTCTCATCTTTAGAAATTAAAAACATATATCAATAAAATATAATTAATTTTCTATTAATTTTTTCTAATTCTTATATATATATTACTAAATTTATATATTGAAATATTTGATTTATAATTCAAATTAAACATTTTTTGCTATTAATATTTTTTTTAAATATGATTTTAAATTCATATTAAAAATAGAATAAATTGCATATCTCTTTCACAGTGAAAAGTGAAAATATAAGAAAATTTTAATTTTAATTAATTTATTTTTTTCCATATAAAATTTGTTATTTAACATGGATATTGAGGCATACCGCTACGTCGACATGCACACTTGTGTGAGTAGGTCATTCCATAAATGAAGTTAATGGGTTATTTAAACTCAAGGTTTTACTATGCATTTGGTTATCCTAGTTTTGGTATGGGAGGTAGAGAGGTGGGACTAGTTATACTTACACCCATGTAGGTTTATGATTTGCATGCACCGAACTGGAATTGGAATCTTGATGCGAAAGTCGGGCATTTACAAGTGGGAGTATGATGAGCCGAATTGTTTTTGGGGGAGACTCAGAGGGTACAGGTCTAAAACCCCGGTATAAAAAGGCTCATCTAGTAACCACCAGATAGCCAGGAGGAGATTTATGTATTGTGGGGTTATTTTATGGTGGAATGCTGGTCAATGTTGGGCATTCGACCTAAGATCTAGTTATTGGTATGACTTCCCCACTAAATTGTTTGGTATTTTAGTGCAAGTTTTTTACTTTTTCAAGGTTATTCCATTCTTGGAAAGCCCTAGTATCCATTGGTGCATTCTATTGGGAGTCGGTCATTTAAATGTCTTAGTGGAAATTTGGTCTATAATGAGGGTATTCTGTGGTGTTATGTTGGGTCGAGAGTAGAGAATTGTGTTTTTCCTCTATTTGGGCTGATTATATTTGGTTCTTGGTTTTATTGTGAGGACTCTCTAAAGATTTGAAGACGTGGCTCCTTATTTTATTATGATGGACTTATGGGCATAAGGTGGTTATACCACAGGCAGTGGGTCTCTGCTACCCACAGATCAACCATCTGGGATGGAAATTGGTGGTTCTTATGGGTGTGTGGCCTTGGCTTGGTTGATGTGCCGAAGTTTCTTCTGTTGTTTCTAGGGTGGTAGTTCATAGGCAGAGGTGGGCTTATAGTGGTTCTTTGTTTTGGTCGTGCCATTAGCTCAGGGGTTCGAATTTGGCATACAAGTGTCTTGGGACTTGATGCTATTAGACCGTGCTTCAACAAAGTAGAAGCTCGAGCTAGGCATGGGTCCTTGGGGATAATGTGGTGTTCATGAAATTGGGGACTGCAACCTGGGTGAAGTAATTGATCCTATCCATGCGCAGTATCCTAGTTTTGTGGATTTTCCCCCTCCGATAATTTTTTTTGATGATCAACTTAGAGAGGTGATGCTCTTCCTAGAGTAGCTTAGTTAGTACCGGCATGAGAATCGAAATGCAATCCTCAAATTTTTGAATGTCATCTAAATTAATTAATGGTGAATTTAGGATAGGTTGGCCACCGTGTTAAGGAGTTAAAAAATAATATTTTAGAAGTTGGAGGGCTTGGAAGGGATGATTACACATATGGAAAATCAGATGCACTGTGATTTTAAGAATCCTTCCTTGCCTGGATTTGACTAGAGAACCTGACTATGGTCAAATATTCCAATCATGATGGTAGTCGGTTGCATTTTGATATTAGGTATCTTCTGGTTTCAGAAGCCTTTCTATTTGCGGTTTATAAATATGTATTAACAAGTTGTCATATTTTTTGGAAGAGATTTGAGGTTGGAAGAGATTTGAGGATCTCTGCTAAGCAATGTGAATTTCTCCTAAATTAATAGAAACTTTAGACCTACAAAATAAATATTACATATAAATTGAAAATAGAATAAATGACACATCATGCAATTCCAATAAAATTATCTTTACATGTCAATGGTCAACACCATATTAAGTAGAGAAGGAATTGCATATCTCTCTAATAATAGAAAAAAAAAAGTTTTTTTAGCATGTTTATTTAAGATTATTAAGGTGCCCCACGTTTTTGGTTCAACACTTTTCCCATCTTCAATAACAATAAACTTCTAATGATGATACCAAAAGTTACATACAAAAAATAAATAAAGAAAGGAAATGAGATTGAGATCGATGAATATTTGAAAATATTATAATAATAATTCTTGATTTGGAAAATGATTGTTGAGAATAATTATGTTAAGGTCATTATAAATTATTTTGATTCAAAAATATGAAATAGGAAATCTTTATTTTTAATGTAATATAAAATTGTTTATTTTAAACTGTATGAATTGGGATGAATTTTACTAATCCGTAATATGAAAAATGTGAAATAATTAGAAACACTTTTAGATAGATATTTGGAGTTTTAATGATTTTATATATTTCCATAAAATTTAAATAAGTATTAAGGTAAAATAATTTTATTTTATAAAATTTGTTCCAATTAATTAGAAAAAAAGGACAAATCATTTTTTCCAATAAAATACAAAAAATCCGACCCCTTACAATTTTACTAATTTTTAATATGTGTGTGTGTGTGTGTGTGTGTGTGTGTGTGATTTTATATCTATTACAAATTCTATATTCAATACATATTAAAATTAAATAATTGATTATATTTCATTGAAATAAAACTTCTGTAACACCCATTGACACAACCATATATATATTTTTTGTTTAACTAATATTCTAATTGTTCTTACTTTCCATTATAACCAATTCATAAGCACTAGGCTTATCTTTCTAGATTTATTACACAAGGAGATTAGGTTGTAATGTTAAAATTTTCCATCCGCCCTTGGGTAAAGTTTATACATATATACATGGATAATTTGATTTATTATACCATGAGTTAGACTTGGTTTTGTGTTGCACATAACTATTATTGTACCGAAGATGTTATTCAACACATGTATATTATTGATCTGTCATAAATGAAGTTTTATATTTCTATATGGGTAAATGGAACTTTAAGGTGCGTACAGATGGCACCATATATTCTCTTGAGATATGGTGGTATGATCCTATGGTTTTCATGCTTCGACAATAGTTTTAGGATAACTACCTCGCACCCTCCGGTGAAACCCTGGCCACAACTCTTGGTCCTTCGTAGCGGCTCTATTGCAACTTACCAAGACCCTCACCTAGCTGTGCAATAGGATACCAGTTATGCCACCAAGAATGCATCAATCTAACTGATCCTTCCTGCAATTGTTGTATTGTGGGCTCCTCGTAGCCAAGTTTGATCCATGAGACACACCATCTCATTGAACCCTTCCCAAATTTCTTCTTGGGATTATATCTCTACATCGCCCCACCTCACACCTTGAGGTATAACTAAATGTACTCCCTCTTCCCTTCTGGCTCGAAATTTCCCCCTCCTGGAGGTCTATGCTTGAGTGGACTCTTCCAATTGTGGCTACTCCACAACCTTCTAAGACTGCTTCTGAGGCTGCATGTTGAGAGATAATTTCTCTCTCGCAACCACCAAGTCATTAACCACTGCTTTTCTCCTCAAATATTTGCATGCATCCTCAACCTCGAGAGAATACGTGTTCTTGACTCTTACACTGATCTATTTCACCTATCCAAGTGAAAGAGAATGCAACCTTGTGCTTCTGATTGTTTGGTATCACCAACTTGTGCTCACCAAAACAATGATTAAACTTGTGCATTCATTCCTTCTTTTAAAGATAATTTTATCTAATTAAGGAATGAATTATTTTAGGCCTTCTTCTGATTGAATGCACTATCTGTAAAGTTTTCTAATTATACAACTGATAGTTATGTTCCCTTTAACCTCTGTCTCAAATGAGTTTTCCTCAGAAATGACATGCATGCAACTATTAATAGCGAATCATTAGTTATATGATTGATCACTACTTGTGAATTAAATCTAATTTAATTCACTGGACCTCTCACTAATTCATCACTCAGTTAGAACTAGTTAAACTAATTTTAACTCAATTAATTTGAGTTAACTGATTACACTCACAGCACACTAGTGCATTAACTGCAATTGCACCCCAAAAATATTAGAATCACTCTACATGCCTCACCTTTGACCCTCAACTTGAAATTCTTGAGCTAACTTAGTATTTCTAACTTAGTTAACTCATACAAGTTATTACGAGATGAAATTAAAATTTATTGTCCAATTTATTTAAGGGTAAAATAAATTAGACATACACATTTAATACTAATCTGTAACTGAATTTCTCACCAATGTGTGATTGGAATCCCACACCAATGTGTGCATTTTTTGTCCTTTCTGGTTGCCAATTTCACCGTTTCTTGTTGCAAATTTAAACACCTTCATTAAGAGGGTTATGCTTACGCAGTTTGCTTGAATCCCTCTAAGGATTGCAAGGTTTTTGTCTTACTATTCCTATGTATTTTCAAAGGAACCCTCTAGTTTTTTGTTTTTGATTTTCCATAGTTACCTAGTAGTGATAAATTTGTACAGTTGATGTTATGTGCATTTCCACACCCACAAACCCTTCATAATGAAATAATTATTTCTAAGCTACACTTTTGGTTGTGTGGTACTATAGGGGTAATGGGTATGTTGGATAGTAATCTTTTCTAGGGTAATACAATGTATTTATTTGAATAGTAAGAAGTGATTAAATTTTGATATTATTTATTTAAACTTTGAGGGTTTCACTCTTATGACAACTCTGTGCAACAAGTGTATATTTAGTGATATGAATTCTCTCAGCTATCTAAATAAATCAATATCTTCTACTTCTGTGATTTTAGCAGAATTTCATGTGAAAGAGTATAAAAAACCACACGTGCATACTTTAAAGAAGAGGAAACATAATTGCAAACATCAATTCAAAGAACACACACAAGTTGATAACAGACTTCACAAAGTGTGAGTTACATCTCTAGCCACGATTTCAAGTGTAGGGAGTTTGCTTCATTAAATGTTGCAAGATGATGATGAGTAAATGATGTATTCTTTGTCATTACAAGGAAGAAATCCCTTAACTGGAGTGGCATGTCTCTCCATGAGATGCTCCTCTATAATAACTCTCACTCATAAAAGTTCTCCTTTATCATGACAAAATATCAAACTCTCACACGAAGTGGCATACAAGGATCCTCCAACAAAATGGAAAGCAAGGATATCAACATCAAATCATAATCTCAACAAAAATCAAAACAAGACATGGCATTAATACATCTTATACCTCCACTTTCAGGCATGACCTGATAAGTCACAACTATGTTGAAGAAATGGATTGCATAGTTGAATTCGTGGTGAAAAACTGTGAAATTTTACTATAAACTCGACCCCCTTCTGACTTGGTCAAATTTGGGCTCCCTAAGAATCTCAAAGATTCCTCAAATATTGTAATATTCCTAAAATTAACATGCAGCTAATGGGAATATTAAATTTTGTTTCTTGCACTTAGTAGGTGAATAAATGGGTGATAGAGGCCCATACTTGTCTTGTGTTGGCATAAAAGCTGTCTTGGTGTGAAAAGGGGATAACTTAGTGGCTGGATTTTGCACTTCCCATGTGTGAACAGGAAAAGAATCATGTTGATTTAGTTAATTTTACCAAGTCAATAGCGCAGCATGGAGGAGCAGTATTGATAGAGCTACAACACAGTTTTGGAGGGAAAGTATTCACATCGTGTTGGAAACCCTAATAGGTGGGACCCAAGGTGAGGAGGCTCACAAAATTTATAAGGAGGAAGATAGTAGACTTTTGGGGTTAGCTTATGTATTACATTTTCATGTCTACTTAAACACTTGAGCATTCTTCAACTGTTGAGTTGAGTATGCAGTGCTATTCAGCACAAGGCATTTCTGCTTAGGGATTCCTTCTCCTTCATTGAGTGATCACTTGGAGGAGTCTTGTTCTTCATTTTCCCACATCCGGGCTTGAGGCCAAGCACCTCCTTCAGCTACAACGTTATTCCTGTAGCAGGGAACGTTGTGTTGTAGGGTGTTACAGTGGGAGACTTACAACACCAGCTCCTAAGCTAATCTTTCAGAGGAGGGAGCTCCCCTTGCTTTGCAAGATCTATGCAGGAGATTCCAGGGTGTCTTTTACATCTTGGCATGTGGCTAAATCAGTTTCCATCCACAACAATGCATTTTACTGAAGAAACTGCGTCATTTTCTAGAGTGCTGCAGTAGCAGGTTTTAAACCCTTGCTTGTGAGCTTGTTCCTTAGAGGAAGGGCCAACCCTTCTCCCAGAAGGCTCTGTACTTCATTATTCTTCTGTAATTTTTATATTTCAGCTACATTTATAAAATGCTATAGTAAAACTGCATTTTTCAGATCCATATCTACAGATTTTCATTTTTATACATTGTACTCTCATGAACCCCTTGTCGGGTTACTCTTGTTTGTATAAAAAGGAATGAATCTCCATTTCTCAGCCATTGGATGCTCGTAGACTCCAGATCTGTTATGTAGCATTTTTTTCATTATAAAACCTCAATAAAATAACGTTGTTCTTGCTTCAGTCCTTTATGCATGAGTTAGGCTATGGGGTTTGGGATTATTTGAGGCATATTGACTTGGGGAGATCTATCTATATTTCCTAGAGTGATTTGTTTCACCTCTAATTATGCATGTGAGTTGTATATGATGTATCCTAAGGGATCCAAGTCCCATTCCTCATAGCTATAGCATTATTTTCTGAAGAAAACTGTTTTATGCCCTGTATTGCTGAATTTCCCCACTTGGGAAGGAGGATATAGGCCATATAATTGCTGAGGTTCTTTCATTTGCTGATGAGATGTTATTTTACATTTAATGAGCTGATTTACATTGCCATGCTCATGATGTGCTGAAGCTCCAACTTTAGAATATCTTTAGATATTCTATTTGTTGTAGAAGATCCCTATTTTGGGATATTACAGTGGTATCAAAGCTGCCATCTTGGCTCAGCCTATGGATTTTAGATCCAATAAAAACATAAGAAGAAGTGGAGAATGAAATGATGGAGAGGATGAGATTACTCTCATCGATTTTCAGATCTAAGAAGAGAGAAGAGGAATGTATTGAAACTCCAAAATGGTTTCAAGGAGGAGAAAGCTGCAGTGAGACCTCTAGAAGGTTTAAAGGGGAAGAATAAGATGCATGCACTTCCTGTTCTCATAGAGGAAGTGGAGAGCAAGAAAACCACTTAGAACATGAGATCCTGAGTGGATATTTGGCAGAATACAAGTGTGAACCTAGCACTGTCAAAGAGATCTTAGATCTTCCTCAATTTATCCAACTAAGAGAGGAAAGAAGGCCATGCAGTAGTAGGATGATAAGGGGCAATATATTCCTATTGTCTACCTTTTATGGATCACCCTTATGTATAGCAGAATCTTGGGTGATGAAGTTAGAAGCATTTTTCCTACTACATCTAGTAGTGGAAAAAGAGGTTGTAGAAGTATCAGTGCTGCACTTGGAGGGAGAGACAAGATCCTGGTGGTTCAACCATGTGAATCATGAAAGGGTGTCTACTTTTGCAAATTTCACACAAAGAGTTATCAGAAAAATTGACAGTGAGAAGGAGACCTTTACTAGTGCTGTCACATTCATGAGGGGGCAACCATCCATAGCAGCAGTTGGATCAGCCAATGCATTGAAGGGAGGAACTCTTGCAGCCATACAAGATGTTCCAAAGGCTCACCAAGGTATGCATAAATTTCCATTTCCTATCATTTGAGAAAATTTTACCGGAGATCTTCGAAAATTGTCCTAACATGGTCAAGGATCAAAACACCTTGCTGATGTGGAGCAACAAGCTTGCACAGTGCTGTGCAAGTTTGGATTGATCTAGGAGGGGATAAACATTCAGTCCCTTGCATATTTGTTGACTTGCATGCAATAGGAGGAGTGGGGGTGCAAGATTGTGGAGGGCATGTTGAGTGTTGTGCCACTTTCTGATGATGTTTTACCTTCGTCACACTTGGATTCTTTTGAATTCAAGAGGATTATTGATGAGAGGTCTTCTCTAGGGGATCTCCAAGGGGTTACATCTCAACTTCCCATGAGATGTAAGGAGGAATATTTTCTTTGGGAGATTGGTAGTCTTCATTGGGGAGATACCAATGGGAAAAATGATTGGAGGCATCCAAATTTGGATGAATGGAGGTGGATGGAGGGCAAGAGGTTGGTGAGCCACATGCAGATCAATGACATAGAGCAGCAAGAAGCAAAGCTGCGCTGGCTAATCTTGAGAGAGTTTGGTCATCTTGAATCATATTCTTTGTCAAAAGGTATGTGGTGGATGGAGGCATGGCATGGCACCCATATGATGGAACAACAGAGAAATTGTTTGTATGGGGCATCATACAAGGCAACCATCATGATCTTACTCTATGGCTTGTATGAGGGAGAGATGAGGGAGCAACAAGAGTTGTTGTTGCTGTGGTTACACTTGGGAGAATATGGGAAAAAAATTTCCCATACTTTTCATGATATTTCCAAAGGGAAGGAAGGCACATTCAAGGTGAAAAGAGGCTACCCTTCAGCATTGGAGGATTATGAGAGATTTCCATGTAGGAAGAAGATCTTCACACATAGCAGCATAACGGTGGATGGCTTTTGCATATGGAATTCCAAAGGGAGGAGTCATGGAGCCTTATTACTAAGGCCTACAACGTTGTCACATGAGAGCATGTTTCTATTGATGGAGTGTTCCAAAGGGAGTATGCACCCTCTCTTCTTGCAGATTTTTATGAGGGGATTCTCATGGGAGGACTCACTCATGGACCTCACCTTCATCTCACACATGATGCATGGTAAGAAATAAATTTATGTGCTTGTTGATTACTCTATTGAGTATTTGTATCTTCTCACCATATGTAAACTGTGCATTGCTCCACAAGTGAACAAGATTATTTATGGGTTCCATGGTCACCGTTAGGGCCAAATTTTGTAATGATGATAACCCATCCCTACATGACTTTGGGGAAGTGTTTTATTGTTTTGATTGTATACAGCTGATATATATTGCTACTTGCTACTTCATAGTATATGAGCTAACATGCATAGGTGAAAATTCTTTGGAGGACAACTTGCCAGTAGATGCTCTGAATCAGCAGTTGCATAGACTACGTTGTATCCACTAGAGAGACCATGTGTGTCATCCAAATTTGCACATAACCTTTAGCCATTTTCTGATTTGGGTGCCATATGGTAATTATGTGCCATTCATCTTGTATAGAATGGTTTGGGTGAGCATGGCTCATGACATTGGAGAGAGGATCCTTGGAGATTCAATCTTCTTCTTGCCACTTGAGGGAAACCATGTTGCATCCCAAGATCATCATACCCTCTACACTTATCATGAGTGGAGAGGTGGACAATGTGGGATAGGCTCTCTTGCCTATCATGTTCATTTATTTAGCCCGCCTACACTTCAGGAGCCAAAGTTGGAGGGGATTGTGCATGAGTTGCCATGTTGGAGGGTAACTCATTTCATATGGATGATAGCTTGGGGGTGGAGGTTTCACTTGGGGATGAGAATTTCCCATGCATTTCAAACTCCATACCTTGAGAGGACCTCTAGACAACACATAGTTGTCTCCTTGAATATGTTACTTTTGCATGATGATAGCCATTTGGGATGTGCACCAAATGCTGATTTGTTTACTTGTGGAAGGCACTATGGAGTTTCATTGTTGAGACAACATCTGATTCTTTGGGGAGATCATCATATGAGGATGCTACAGGAGGAGGGAAGGAGACGTTCTAGTTCTATCCTTGCAGTTGCTTGAGGACAAGCAACATTTGGGAGTGGAGGACTGTAATATTCCTAAAATTAGCATGCAGCTAATGGGAGTATTAAATTTTGTTTCTTGCACTTAGTAGGTGAATAAATGGGTGAAAGAGGCCCATACTTGTCTTGTATTGGCATAAAATCCTTCTTGGTGTGAAAAGGGGATAACTTAGTGGCTGGATTTTGCACTTCCCATGTGTGAATAGGAAAAGAATCATGTTGATTCAGTCAAGTTGACCAAGTCAACAGTGCAGCATGGAGGAGTAGTCTTGATAGAGCTACAACGAAGTTTTGGAGGGAAAGTATTCACATGGTGTTGGAAATCCTAATAGGTGGGACCGAAGGTGAGGAGGCTCACCAAATTTATAAGGAGGAAGATAGCAGACTTTTTGGGTCAGCTTATGTATTATATTTTCATGTCTGCTTAGACACTTGAGCATTTTTCAGCTGTTGAGTTGTGTATGCAATGTTGTTTAGCACAAGGCATTCCTGCTTAGGGATTCCTTCTCCTTCATTGAGTGATCACTTGGAGGAGTATTTTTCTTCATTTTCCCACATCCGAGCTTGAGGCCAAGCACATCCTTCAACTACAACATTATTCCTATAGCAACGAACGCTGTGTTGCAGGGTGTTGCAATGGGAGACTTACAACACCAGTTCCTAAGCTTATCTTTCAGAGGAGGGAGCTCCCCTTGCTTTGCAAGATTAGTGTAGGAGATTCTAGGGAATATTTTACATCTTGGCATGTGGAAAAATCATTTTCCATCCACAACAACGCAATTTACTGAAGAAACTGCGTCATTTTCCAGAGTGCTGCAGTAGCAGGGTTTAAACCCTTGCTTGTGAGCTTGTACCTTAGAGGAAGGGCTAACCCTTCTCCTGGAAAGCTCTGTACTTCATTCTTCTTCTGTAATTTGTATATTTCAGCTACATTTATACGTTGTTTCAGTAAAAATACGTTTTTCAGATCCAAATCTACAGATTTTAATTTTTATACATTGTACTCTCATGAACCCCTTGTCGAGTTACTCTTGTTTGTATAAAAAGGAAGGAATCTCCATTTTCTTAGCCATTGGATGCTTGTAGACTCCAGATCTATTATGTAACATTGTTTTCTGCATAAACCCTCAATAAAATAATTTTTTTCTTGCTTCAGTCCTTTCTACATGAGTTAGGCTATGGGGTTTGGGCTTATTTGAGGCATATTGACTTGGGGAGATCTATTTATATTGGCTAGAGTGATTTGTTTCACCTCTAATTATGCATGTGATTTTTATATGATGTATTCTAAGGGATCTAGGTCCCATTCCTCACAGGTATATCGTTATTTACTGAAGACAGTTGTTTTATGCCTTGTATTGCTGCATTTCCCCACTTGGGAAGGAGGATATAGGCCATATACTTGTTGAGGTTCTTTCATCTGTTGATGAGATGTTATTTTAAATATAATGAGCTGATCTACATTTCCATGCTCATGATGTGCTGAAGCTCCAACTTTAGAATATATTTAGATATTCTATTTGTTGTAGAAGATCCCTATTTTGGGATATTACAGTGGTATCAAAGTTTCCATCTTGGCTCAACCTGTGGATTTCAGATCCAATCAAAATATAAGAAGAATAGGATAACAAAATAATGGAGAGGATGAGATTACTCTCATCAATTTTCAGATCTAAGAAGAGATAAGAGGAATGCCTTCAAACTCTAAGAGGGTTTCAAGGAGGAGAAAGCTACAGTGAGAACTCTAGAAGGTTTCAAGGGGAAGAAGAAGATGCATGCACTCCCTGTTCTCATAGAGGAAGCAGAGAGAAAGAAGACCACTTAGAACATCAGATCCTGAGTGGATATTTGGCAAAATACAAGTGCTAACCTAGTACTATCAAAGAGATCCTAGATCTTACTCAGTTTATCCAACTGAGAGAGGAAAGAAGGCCATGCAATAGCAGGATGATAAGGGGCAATAGATTCCTATTGTCTACCTTTGATGGATCACCCTTATGTACAACAGAATCTTGGATGATGAAGTTAGAAGCATTTTTCCTACTACATCCAGTAGTGGAAAAAGAGGCTGTAGAGGTCTCACCGCTGCCCTTGGAGGGAGAGGCAAGATCCTGGTGGTTTAGCCATGTGAATCATGCAAGGGTGTCTACTTTTGCAGATTTCACCCAAAGAGTGATCATAAAATTTGACAATGATAAGACACCTTTACCAGCGCTGTCACATTCATGAGGGGGCAACCATCCATAGCAGTAGTTGGATCGGCCAATACATTGAAGGGAGGAACTCTTGTAGCCATACAAGATGTTCCAAAGGCTCACCAAGGTATGCATAAATTTCCATTTCCTATCATTTCAGAAAATTTTATGGGAGATCTTGGAAAATTGTCCTCACATGGTCAAGGATCAAAACACCTTGCTGATGTGGAGCAACAAGCTTGCACAATGATGTCCAACTTTGGATTTATCCAAGAGGGGATAAACATTCAGTCCCTTGCACCTTTGTTGAGTTGCATGCAGCAGCAGGAGTGGGGATGCAAGATTGTGGAGGGCACGTTGAGTGTTGTGCCAATTTCTGATGATGTTTTACCTTCAGCACACTTGGATTCTTTTGAATTCAAGAGGATTATTGATGAGAGGTATTCTCTAGGGGATATCCAAGGGGTTACATCTCAACTTCCTATGAGGTGTAAGGAGGAAGATTTTCTTTGGGAGATTGGTAGTCTTCATTGGGGAGATACGAAGGGGAAAAATGATTGGAGGCATCCACATCTGGATGAATGGAGATGGATGGAGGGCAAGAGGTTGGTGAGCCACTTGCAGATCTATGACACAGGGCAACAAGAAGCAAACTTGCGCTGGCTACTCTTGAAAGAGTTTAGTCATCTTGAATCATACTCTTTGTAAAAATTTATGTGGTGGATGGAGGCATGGAAAGGCACCCATATGATGGAACAACAAAGAAATTGTTTGTATGCAGCATCATATAAGGCAACCATCATGATCTTACTCTATGGCTTGTATGAGGGAGCAACGAGAGTTGTTGTTGTTGTGGTTACACTTGGGAGAATATGGGAAGAAATTTTCCCATACTTTTCATGATATTTCCAGAGGGAAGGAAGGCACATTCAAGGTGCAAGGAGGCTACCCTTCAGCATTGGAGGATTATGAGAGGCTTCCATGTAGGAAGAAGATCATCTCACATAGAAACATTATGGTGGATGGATTTTTCATGTGGAATGTCAAAGGGAGGAGTCAAGGAGCCTTATTACTAAGGCCTACAACACTTTCACATGAGAGCTTGTTTCTATTGATGGAGTGTTCCAAAGGGAGTATGCACCCTCTCTTCTTGCAGATTTTTATGAGGGGATTCTCATGGGAGGACTCACTCATGGAACTCACCTTCAGCTCACACATGATGCATGGTAAGAAATACATTTATGCACTTGTTGATTACTCTATTGATTATTTGTATCTTCTCACCATATGTAAATAGTGCATTGCTCCACAAGAGAGCAAGATTATTTATGGGTTCCATGGTCACTTTAGGGCCAAATTTTGTAATGATGATAATCCATCCCTACATGAATTTGGGCAAGTGTTTTATTTTTTTGATTGTATACAACTAATATATATTTCTGCTTTCTACTTCATAGTAGATGAGCTAACATGCATAGCTGAAAATTCTTTAGAGGACAACGTGCCACTAGATGCTCTAAATCATCAGTTGCAAAGACTGTGTTGTATCCACCAAAGAGATCATGTGTATCATCCAAATTTTCACATAACCTTCAGCCATTTTCTGATTTGGGTGCCATATGGTAATGATGTGTCATTCATCTTGTATAGAATGGTTTGGTTGAGCATGGCTCATGATGATTGAAGAGAGGGTCCTTGGAGATTCAATCTTCTTCTTGCCACTTGAGGGAAACCATGTTGCAGCCCAAGATCAGCATACCCTCTACACTTATCATGAGTGGAGAGGTGGACAGCATGGGATAGGTCCTCTTTCCTATCATGTTCATTTATTCAGCCCACCTACACTTCAAGAGCCAAAGGTGGAGGGGATTGTGCATGAGTTGACATGTTGGAGGGTAACTCATTTCATATGGATGATAGCTTGGGGGTGAAGGTTTCACTTGGGGATGAGAATTTCCCATGCATTTAAAACTCCATACCTTGAGAGGACCTCTAGATAGCACATAGTTGTCTCCTTGAGTATGTTACTTTTGCATGATGATAGCCATTTGGGATGTGCACCAAATGCTGATTTGTTTGCTTGGGAAAGGCACTATGGAGTTTCATTATTGAGAAAAAATCTTATTCTTTGGGGAGCTCATCATATGAGGATGCTACAGGAGGAGGGAAGTAGACTTTCCATTTCTATCCTTGCAGTTTCTTGAGGACAAGCAACATTTGGGAGAGGAGGACTGTAATATTCCTAAAATTAGCATGCAGCTAATGGGAATATTAAATTTTGTTTCTTGCACTTAGTAGGTGAATAAATGAGTGAAAGAGGTGCATACTTGTCTTGTGTTGGCAAAAAATCCTTCTTGGTGTGAAAAGGGGATAACTTAGTGGCTGGATATTGCACTTCCCATGTGTGAACAGGAAAAGAATCATGTTGATTCAGTCAATTTGACCAAGTCAACAACGTAGCATGGAGGAGCAGTCTTGATAGAGCTACAATGCAGTTTTAGAGGGAAAGTATTCACATGGTGTTGGAAACCCTAATAGGTGGGACCCAAGGTGAGGAGGCTTAAAAGCTTTATAATGAGGAAGATATCAGACTTTTGGGGTTAGCTAATGTATTAAATTTTCATGTCTGCTTAGACACTTGAGCATTCTTCAGCTGCTGAGTTGAGTATGCAGTGTTGTTCAGCACAAGGCATTCCTGCTTAGGGATTCCTTCTCCTTCATTGAGTGATCACTTGGAGGAGTCTTGTTCTTCATTTTCCCACATCCAGGCTTGAGGCCAAGCACCTCCTTTAGCTACAACGTTATTTCTATATCTGGGAACGCCGTGTTGCAGGGTGTTGCAGTGGGAGACTTACAACACTAGCTCCTGAGCTTATCTTTCAGAGGAGGGAGCTCCCCTTGCTTTGCAAGATCTGTGTAGGAGATTCCTGGGCATCTTTTACATCTTGGCATGTGGCCAAATCAGTGTCCATCCACTACAACATAGTTTACTGAAGAAACTGTGTTATTTTCCATAGTGCTACAGTAGCATGGTTTAAACCCTTGCCTGTGAGCTTGTTCCTTAGATGAATGGCCAACCCTTCTCCCAGAAGGCTCTGTACTTCATTCTTCTTCTGTCATTTGTATATTTTAGCTACATTTATATAGTGCTACAGTAAAATTGCATTTTTATACATTTTACTCTCATGAACCCTTTGCCGAATTACTCTTGTTTGTATAAAAAGGAAGGAATCTCCATTTTCTCAGCCATTAGATGTTTGTAGGCTCCATATCTATTATGTCACATTTTTTTCTACATAAAACCTCAATAAAATAATGTTTTTCTTGCTTCAGTCCTTTCTGCATGAGTTAGGCTATGGGGTTCGGTCTTATTTGAGGCATATTAACTTGGGGAGATATGTTTATATTGGCTAGAGTGATTTGTTTCACCTCTAATTATGCATGTGAGTTGTATATGATGTATTCTAAGGGATCCAAGTCCCATTCCTCACAGGTATAGTGTTATTTTTTTGAAGATAGTTTTTTATGCCCTGTATTGTTGCATTTCCCCACTTGGGAAGGAGGATATAGGCCATATACTTGCTGAGGTTCTTTCATCTACTGATGAGATTTCATTTTACATATAATGAGCTGATCGACATTGCCATGCTCATGATATGTTGAAGCTGCAACTTTAGAATATCTTTAGATATTCTATTTGTTGTAGAAGATCCCTATTTTGGGATATTACAAATATTTTCTTCTACAGGGTGACTAAAATTTGGTTGCTTATCCAAAAAAACTGATCAAATCATTCCATTCCTCGCAAAAAACTAAAAAAAATGAGTATAAATTCATCCCGGTTCTAAAATTGTCATTTCAGGCCTCTATGTAATCTTTCAAATTCGAGAGGATTCCTTTGTCAAGGTTCCAACTTTATGGTTCTACCCGCAAAATTATAATTATAAAATACCCACTGCTGAGATAAAAAAAATTATCATGCCATCAAACTCCTAGACAAATTCTATTTCAAATGATTATATTATTGGCATGAATTTGACACCTTCAAAAATTCACTCAAGAGAATCTAAAGACTCCTTCACATTCTGCATGGGAATATTCCCCTAGAATATTCATCTTGAAAAATGCACTAGTGTGGAACCCTCCTACTTCCATAGCTCATTTTTCACCTTGTTCACCTTGAGAGCATACAGGTTCTTGAAGCACAAGTTGAGGGAACTTTTCCAAGTATGTTGGTACCGTCTCGCCCTCCTCCATCTTGATTTTTCTGAGCTTGTCCTTCAGCGCCAACTTCCTGTGGCCACTTCTATTCTGGAGTAGATCTGTCAAGGCCTTCCACATACCATATAGAGTCAGCTTCCCATGGAGACTCAAGAAAATATGATCTCGAACTCCCTCTAACAAGATCCTTCTCGCCTTTGCTACCTTCTTCTTCCATGCATCAAGAAGTTGGGTATCTGCTGCTACGGGCTTGGGAATATTAGTATCTATGAATTCCTTCAACCCGTTGTCCTCCAAAACTTCCTCCATCCTGTCCTTCCTTGCAATATAATTTGAATTTCCCTCAAGTTCATATTTGAGTCTCAAGCCATTGAAATACATCTTGATCTGCTCTTGGATCCTGAAGAATAAATTTGCAAATTTGAACCTATTCAAGACAAACTCGATTTCTTCTCTTCTATTGTGATTCTTAGCGCTCTCATACCATGTAGAAATTATATGGAATCTATATACCAATGGATTCAATTCGATCATTTAATGTATTAAAACAAGATACTGAATCCTTTTACTATATTTTTGGAATATAAAACACCATCGCTTAATCACATGCAAGTAAGAGAAAGGAATTATCAATCACAAAACACAAGATGTATCTAGGGAAAGAAAATGCTCAAAACTCATCTATTTGTATATTGCATAAAGCCAAGACCATGACACAATACAATGATATTTCCTTTCCTGAGAAACCTCTGCACTATCTCTGATTGCCTCAATGTCGACCTATGCACAAACTTTTGATTGCTTGGTATCACCAACTCGTGCTCACCAAAACAATGATTGAAATTGTGCCTTCATTCCTTCTTTTAAAGATAATTTTATCTAATTAAGGAATGATTTATTTTAGGCCCTCTTCTGACTGCATGCACTATCTGTACAATTTTCTAATTATACAACTAATAGTTATATACCCTTTAACCTCTGTCTCAACTGGGTCTTCCTCAGAACAGACATGCATGCAGCTATCAATAGTGAATCATTAGTTATATGATTGATCACTACTTGTGAATTAAATATAATTTAATTAACTGGACCTCTCACTAATTCATCACTCAGTTAGAACTAGTTAAACTTATTTTAACTCAATTCATTTGAGTTAACTGATTACACTCACACTACACTAGTGCATTAACTGCAACTAGACCCTGAAAATATTAGAATCACTCTACATGCATCAACTTTGACCCTAAACTCAAAATTCTTGAGCTAAATCAGTCTTTCTAACCTACTTAACTCATACAAGTTTTTATGAGATGAAATTACATTTTATTGTCCAATTTATTTAAGGGAAAAATAAATTAGACACACACATTTAATAATAATGTGTAACTGAATTACTCACCAATGTGTGATTGGAATCCCACACCAGTGTGTGTGAATTTTTTGTCCTTTCTGGTTTCCAGTTTCACTTTTTCTTGTTGCAAATTTCAACACCTTCATTAGGAGGTTATGCTTACGCAGTTTACTTGAAACCCTCTAAGGATTGCAGGGTTTTTGTCTTACTATTCCTAGGTATTTTTAAAGGAACCCTATAGTTTTTTGTTTATTATTTTCCATAGTTACTTGGTAGTGATAAAGTTGTACAATTGATGTTATGTGCATTTCCATACTCACAAACCCTTTATAATGAAATAATTATTTCTGAGCTACGCTTTTGGTTGTGTGATACCGTAGGGGTAATGGCTATGTTAGATAGTAAACCCGTTTAGGGTAATAGAATATATTTCTTTGAATAGTAAGAAGTGATTAAATTTTGATATTATTTATTTAAACTTTGAGGGTTTTGATCTTATGACAACTTAGTGCAACAAGTGTATATTTAGTGATATGAATTCTCTCAGATATCTAAATTAATCAATATCTTCTACTTCTGTGATGTTAGAAGAATTGCATGTGAAAGAGTATATAAAACCACATGTGCATACTTTAAAGAAGAGGAAACATAAATGCAACCATCAATTCAAAGAACACACACAAGTTGATAATGGATTTCACAAAGTGTGAGTTACATCTCTAGGCATGATGTCAAGTGTGGGTAGGTCGCTTCATTAAATGTTGCAAGATGATGATGAGTAAATGATGTATTCTTTGTCAATACAAGGAAGAACCCCCTTAACTAGAGTGGCATGTCTCTCCTCGACATCCTCCTCTATAATAACTCTCACTCATAAAATTTCTCCTTTATCCTGACAAAATATCAAACTCTCACACAAAGTGGCATACAAGGATCCTCCAAAAAAACGAAAATCAAGGATATCAACATCAAGTCATCATCTCAACAAAAATCAAAAGAAGACATGGCATTAATACATCTTATACCTCCACTTTTAGGCACAACTTGAATATTCACAACTATGTTGAATAAATGGATTATACAGTTGAATTCCTGGCGAAAAACCATGAAATTTTACTATAAACTCGACCCCCTTCTAACTTGGTCAAATTTGGGCTCCCTAGCAATCTCAAAGATTCCTCAAAGATTTTCTTCTGTGGGCTGACTAAAATCTGGCTGAATATACAAAGAAACTGATCAAACCATTGTGTTCCTTGTGAAAAACTAAGAAAAATTGAGTAAAAATCATTCTAGTTCTAAAATTGTCATTTCAGGCCTCCATGGAATCTTTCAGATTCCATGAGGATTCCTACGTCAAGGTTCCAAATTTATGGTTCCGCCCTCAAAATTCTATTGATAAAATACCCATTGCTCAGATCAAAAAATTTATCATGCCATCAGACTCCTAGACAAACTCAGGTTCAAATTATTATAATATTGGCATGAATCTGACACCTTCAAAAATTTACTGAAGGGAATCTAAAGAATCCTTCACATTTTCCATGGGAATATTCCCCTGGAATATTCATCTCGAAAAATGCACTCGGGTGGACCCCTCCTACTTCCATAGCTCATTTTTCCCTCCAATGGCTTAGGAAAATGAGAATTCATGCTTATATAAAAAATTCTGGTGTTAATCACAAACCCATCCCCACTGGAATCTTGGCTATCACAAATTTGTTTGGGTTGTTTGGATGTTTGAGGTTATAGGTTCCATACCTGCCCCATAATTATTTTTTGTTTTAATACAAAGTTTGTGATGGTTGTTATATGGAAGAGGTTCAAGTTTTTGGGGATGCCCATTGGGTGGGCCAACCATTTCGGTCAGGAGGGTTCGATCCCTACCATGCCCATTCAAAATGTGGAGTGACTATTGAGTGGCGAGTATGCCAATAGTGAACCACCCCATTTAATAAATTCAAATGTTTTTTTAGGGTTGGCAGGGCTAGTGGCCCACCACCCCTCTTAAATTTAAATATATATAATTGAAAACTTATTGGTTGAAATTTTTGGGTCACCGAGAAAATAAAAGAGGTGTCAATTCTTCCCTTTCTGACCACCAGAAACCGTCACCATTAAGTGCCATTTTTTCAACTATTTAACAGTCACAAAATTTAACATATTTCTCCCAATATAGCCAAACCTCAAATTTTAGCAAACCTCCAAATTTAGTTGGCTCTCTGCCAAATTTAGCTAGTGGGCCTATTTGACCAAAACATTGACTGTGAATATATTGAGCATACAAACTTGTATTTGAGCGTCATTTGTGCCATTGGAATTAGGATGAAAAGCTCTACATTTTAGTTCTGGTTATGATGAAATATGAGAACTTTCTGTTTTGGGCCTTTCTTGATCCAAGTGGATATCAGTGGCCACCCACCTATTCCTTTTGGACCCACAACATCAATTCTTTCAGTTTTTCAGCTTCAGCACAACTTACTATTTTTAGTAGGTTTTCGGGTCTTGCACTCCCGGAGCTGTTTTTGGGACTTAATGATCTAGGTGGATATTGGTGGCCACTCACTGAGTCCATTTGAAACCCCACCATCAGTTATTTAAGTTTGTAAGTTTCAGCACAACTTACTATTTGTAGCAATTTTTCAGGTCCTGAACTTCCGAAGCCATTTTGAGGCCCTAAACGACACCTTTTGGGAAAACGGGGATCATTTGGGTATTAAATTGATGTTTCTCATTCAAAAGTTGTATTCCTCAGATAGATATTTTTAACGAGCTATTGAGTACGTAAAATAGAGATCAGATACCAAAGTTACATCCCCGGGAAGTTGAAACACCAACTTACCGACATGGGGCATAAATAGGCCTTCGAGCCTCATTGTAACATAGTTCAAGTGGCTGGGAGCCGACACATATCTTCTCAAAGATAAGCACTACCAGTGTCCTAGCTCGCTTGTTCCCATCATTGTAGTTTTGTAACACAGTTCAGGGGCTGGTAGCCGTCACATCTCTTCTTAGGGATACACTGCCCTCGCCACCCCCCCTCCCCCCATGGAGGAACTTAACGCAATGGAGACCATTGCTTCCTAAGAAGGGAGGAATGATCCAGGTGGATATCGGAGGCCACCCACCTATTCCATTTGGATCCATAACTTACTATTTTTAGAAGGTTTTTGGGTCCTGCACTCCTGGAGCTGTTTTGGGGACTTAATGATCTAGGTGGATATTGGTGGCCACCCACCGAGTCCATTTGAACCCCCACCATCAGTTATTTAAGTTTGTAAGTTTAAGCACAACTTACTATTTGTAGCAGTTATTTCGGGTCCTGAACTTTCAGAGCCATTTTGAGGCCCTAAACGACTCTTTTTTGGAAAACTGGGAGAAACATGGGTCATAAATTGATGTTGCTCACTCAAAAGTTGTATTCCTTAGAAATATATTTCTAACGAGCTATTGAGTGCGTCAAACAGATATCGGATGCCAAAGTTACGTCCCTGGAATGTTGAAACACCAACTTACCCAAACAAGGCATAAATAGGCCTTTGAGCCTCATTGTAACATAGTTCAGGGGGCTGGGAGCCGACACATCTCTTCTTAGAGATAAGCACTACCAGTGTCGTAGCTCGCTTATTCCGATCATTTCAATTTTGTAACAAATTTCAGGGGCTGGTAGCCATCACATCTCTTCTCAGGGATACGCTGCCAGTACCCTAGCTCATCAATTTTCATTATCTCTGTAATAGGCCTTCCAGCCTTAATGCAACACAGTTCAGAGGCCTGCGTACACCACATCTATTCTCAGAGATACACTACCAGTGCTCTAGCTTGTTTCCATTATGTTTGTAAACTTATTTTAGTCATTCTTTCAATAATAAAATGAAGCATTATTTTTGTTTCATCTCTGTATCTATGGTTATATGTGTATTCTGTTGCGTTCCTGCATAAATATATATCAGTGGTATCAGAGCAGTCTACTCTTTCTCTGCTTTTATTTTCATGTCCCCAACACGGCCAGGGTATAAGGAGTTCAACCTCGCAACCCCGACGACCCCCCATGGTAGAAGGAAAGAAAGACGAGGGAGCAGGAGATCCTATCAAAATATTGCTCGAGGACACCCTCGAGAAATAAAGGAACGAAATGATGGATAAATTTTCCCAGATCCTTCAACGACTACCTACCGGTGGCACATCTACATCCAGCACGTCTGCCAACAGGTCCATGACATCCTGGACAAATCCAACAATAAGCTCAACAGAATTTGCGCCCTCCCCCCCCATGGAGGAACTTAATGCAATGGAGACCATTGCTTCCTAAGGAGGGAGCAATGACCCAGGTGGATATCGGTGGCCATCCACCCATTCAATTTGGACCCACAACATCAATTCTTTTAGTTTTCTAGCTTCAGCACAACTTACTAATTTTTAGCAGGTTTTTGGGTCCTGCACTCTCGGAGCCGTTTTGGGGACTTAATGATCCAGTTGGATATTGGTGGCCACCCACCAATTCTATTTGAACCCCCACCATTGGTTATTTAAGTTTGTAAGTTTCAGCACAACTTACTATTTGTAGCAGTTTTTCGGGTCTTGAACTTCTGGAGCCATTTTGAGGCCCTAAACGACGCTTTTTGGGAATACGGGGAACAACATGGGTCATAAACTATTGTTTCTCACTCACAAGTTGTATTCCTCGAATAGATCTTTCTAACGAGCTATTTAGTGTGTCAAAAAGAGATCGAATGCCAAAGTTACGTCCCCTAGAAGTTGAAACGGCAACTTACCCATACGGGGCATAAATAGGCCTTTGAGCCTCATTGTAACATAGTTCAGGGGGCTGGGAGCCAACACATCTCTTCTCAGAGATAAGCGCTACCAGTGCCCTAGCTTACTTGTTCCCATTATTTTATTTTTGTAACACAGTTTAGGGGTTGGTAGACATCACATCTCTTCTTAGGGATACACTGCCAGTACCCTAGCTCATCTATTGTCATTATGTCTGTAATAGGCCTTCCAGCCTCAATGCAACATAGTTCAGAGGCCTGCGTATGCCACATCTCTTCTCAAAGATACACTACCAGCACCCTAGCATGTTTCCATTATGTTTATAAGCTTATTTCAATCATTCTTTCAATAATAAAATGAAACATTATTTCCGCTGCATCTATGTATCTATGGGTATATGTGTATTCTGTTGTGTTCTTGCATAAATCTAGATCAGTGGTATTAGAGCGGTTTTCTCTTCCTCTGTTTTTCTTTTCATGTCCCCAACGCAGCTAGGGTATAAGGAGTTCAACCTCGCAACCCCGACGACCCCCATGGCGGAAGGAAAGAAAGATGAGGGAGCAGGAGATCCTATTAAAATCTTGCTCTCGGAGGCCCTCGAGAAATAGAGGAACACAATGATGGATAAATTTTCCCAAATCCTTCAATGACTACCCACTGGCAGCACATCTACATCCAGCATGTCCGCCAACAGGTCTGTGACATCCTGGACGAATCCAACAATAGGCTCAGCAGAATTTGTGCCCCTGCGACCGCCCCCCCACCCCAACACCCCCCATGGAGGAACTTAACGCAATGGAGACCATTGGTTCCTAAGGAGGGAGGAATGATCCAGGTGGATATCGTTGGACACCCACCTATTCCATTTGGACCCACAACATCAATTCTTTCAATTTTTCAACTTCATCACAACTTACTATTTTTAGCAGGTTTTTGGGTCCTGCACTCCAGAGCCGTTTTGGGGACTTAATGATCTAGGTGGATATTGGTGGCCACCCACCGAGTCCATTTTAACCCCCACCACTAGTTATTTAAGTTTGTAAGTTTCAGCAAAACTTACTATTTGTAGCAGTTATTTCAGGTCCTGAATTTTCGAAGTTGTTTTGAGGCCCTAAACGACTCTTTTTGGGAAAATGGGGAGTAACATGGGTCATAAATGTAGAAATTTGAATAACTGATATATTATTCATAGAGATTCTCCTGATCACACATTATTTTAACTTCATGCACAGTACAAAATCTCTTCTACCATTGATCATTAATTGCGGAAATAAAAACATTTGCATGCGCACATTAAAACCATAAACAATCACACATATGAACACAGTATTTTATGAGAAAGCTTAAAGATGAAAACCCCCAACTATCTGTATATTATATTTCATAGAGATCATGTAACAATCATTATACAAAGCTCCTCATAAAGCTGTCAGTACAATCTCCAATTTCTACACACTAATCAAGCTCGATCTAGTAAATCACATGCTCCAATCTCTGCCACCTGATAGCCTACCTCTAATGTGCAATCACTGCTGAAGAATGGCTCTGAATAAACTTGAATTGGTCCAGCCTTTACTGCACAATCCTCATTGGCATCTCCAATCACTAGTTGTTGCAAATCATGCAACAGTATAGTCACAACTGATAGTCACACTGCTCTTTCAGCTACCTCTTCACTGGTCTCCACTGAAACTGTCCATGCACTGTAGTTAACTGATGTATTATTTAGTTGATTAATGAGTTAATAATTAGTGAATTAATTAGTAATTAATTTACACCACTCTCACTAGTGTATCAATCAGTTAGACTAGATACAACTAGCTCAACTATGTTTAACTCAGTTAAATTGAACACAACTCCGTCAACTACTTCAATAACTCCACCAAACTCTGTCACATGAGTTATAACTGAAGTATCCATGCAATAGCTCCACTTAACCCTCAGGAATAGTGTAATTCCTTCTGTTAGCTCCCGTGCCATATATGTGCACATAATTGAAGTGCTCCAAGAGAATAAGATAATGTTTATAGTACAAATATTATTAAGAGCTAATAATATTCGACATATCTATTTTTAGACTGGCAATCTAAAAATAGATTCTACCCAATATGTCTATAAATATAAGTCCATCTATTTTTCCAACTTGACCAACCATCCAAAAATAAATTCCTGCAACTGATAGAATTATGATCGACATGTCTAAAAATAGACATAGTCTAAAAATAGACTTTGCGCAAAAAATAACCTGCGAGCCCACTTAGTGAAGGAAACTTCTTTCCACTAAGCTCATCATCTTGTTACAATCTCAACACTCCCTCTCAACATGATAAGGATTATCTGTCACCCCTATCCTGCCCCTGTGGTATTCGAATTTTCTCTTGGTGAGTGCCTTCGTCAAGATATCAGCATCCTGATCCTCTGTGGGAATGTATGAAAGTAACATGATCTTCCGCTGCACACAATCACTGATATGATGATACTGGATGTCAATGTGTTTAGATCTATCATGAAATACTGGATTAACTGAGAGTTTGATGTAACTCTGATTATCACAATATATCACAGTAGGATCTAAGTGTGAACCGAACAACCTGACCAGGATCTTCCTCATACATATAGCCTCACATGCAGCCAACCTCGCTGCCATATACTCGGCCTCTGCTGAACTGAGTGCCACGGATGTCTGCTTCCTGCTGTACCAAGAAACTACTATTGACCCGATACTAAAAATCCCTCCAGATGTGCTCTTTCTTTCCATTGGGCTCCCCACCCAATCTACATCCGTGAAGCCACATAGCCTCACCTCATCCAACTGTCTGTACCATAATACATATCCCGATGTGCCTTTGAGATATCTCAATACATGCTTGCTTTCCTTCCAGTAGAGCTTGGTAGGCCTAACCATAGCTTGTGAAAGCTGGTTAACAGCATAGCATATGTCAAGTCGTGTATTGACCAGATACATAAGCGACCCCACCAACTGTCGATAAACAGTGGCATCCACTACCTCCGCCGATGTAGCATCCTCTTTCCTCCATCCACCAGGAAGAGGAGTGTCGATAGGCTTGCAACCATGCATGTTGAACTTCTCCAATATCTCCCGGGCATACTTGCCTTGAGACACAAACAGTCCATCACTGCGCTGCCAAATTTCCAATCCCAGGAAATAATGAAGGAGGCCCAAGTCCTTCATCTCAAACTCTTTTGTAAGATAAGCCTTGGATGAGAGTATCAACAGTTCATCACTTGTCAAAATAAAATCATCTAGATAAAGTACAATGATCAGCAACTTACCCTCCACCACAATCTAGTATAGGTTCAGATCTGCCTCACTCTTGGAGAATCCAAGTCCGATGAAGTAACTGTATATCCATGTTTTCCAAGCACGAGGTGCTTGTTTCAACCCATACATCGCTCTCTTGAGCCTGCACACATGCGACTCGCTCCTGAAGATTTAGAAACCTTCGGGCTGCTCTATGTACACCTCCTCCTCAATCACTCCGTTGAGGAACATAGTCTTCACATCCATCTAATGAATGTGCCACCCCATCTGCACTAAGAGAGCAAGAATCGTTCGTATGGAAGAATACCTTGCGGCAGGTGCAAAGGTTTCCTCATAATCGATCTCCTTAATATGTGAGAAGCCTTAGGCAACAAATCTTACCTTGAACTTCTCAACACTCCCGTCAGTTGCTTGCTTCACTTTGTAGATCCATCTCGAACCTACCACTGATTTCCCTTCTGGCCTTGGGACAATCTCCCATGCACTGTTTCTAACAATCGAATCATACTCTTCCACCATGGCATCTACCCATGCAGGATCCTCCATAGCTTCCTCGAGGATGGCTCATCACGATACCGCACTTGCTCATAAGAGCCATGTATCTAGTATCTCGTCAGTGGCCCATCTCTGTCTGCGTTATGTCATGGTACTCCTACAATCTTCTTTGCATCTTGAGCCGATCGCTCAGCTCCCCGTAGTGTGTAGCCCTGCGATGGTTAGCCTTTGCATGAGTGGTCTCTTCCACTCCATGAACCTTATAGAGACTCATTCTTAGCAACTAATAGCTCCTCATCTGCATGCAAGTGTGGCTCCCTCTCAAGCGAACACTTCATGGCTTTCTCCTCATGAAATTTGATATCCCATTTCACAACAGTCTTGCGACTGTCTGGAAAATACACACGATAGTTGTGGGGTGTATCAGTGTACCCCACAAATATCCCAACCTCTGTGGTTGGCTCCAGCTTCTTCCTGGCATCCTTAGTCACATGAATGTAAACAGGTGAACCAAAAATCCTCAAATGGGAAATATCAGGCTTCTTACCAGAAAATGCTTCCTCAGGTGTACTCATGCCAAGTATCCTGTGAGGAAAATGGTTCTGCACATATACTGTAGTATTGCATGCCTCAGCCCACAAGTGTATGGGAAGGCCTTGATCATGTAACATCACCCGTGTAGCACCCACGATCGTTCTGTTCTTCCGCTCAGCAACCCCATTCTGCTGTGGGTTATGAGATGCTATGAGCTCTCTTTGAATTCCTTCTGTGCTGCAAAAGTCCTTGAATTCGCCAGAGATGAATTCACCACCATTGTCACTCCTAAGAGCGTTCACCCGCTTCCCTGATTCTTTCTTAACTAGTGCCTTGAACTCACAGAACTTTGATTATGTCTCGCTCTTCTTCTGCATGAAGAAGATCCAGCACTTCTGAGAAAAATCATCAACAAATATCACATAGTACTTGTGCTTTGCTGTCGAAGCTACTGAGAAAGGTCCACACACGTCTATGTGAATTCTCTCAAGGATCATCGTGGTGTGAATATCCTTCTCGTGAAAGGTGTCTTTCACAAATTTTCCCAAGGTACATCCCTTGCACTGATCTGACTACGCAAGAGTACCCTTAGGAAGACCAGTAGAAATATGCTGCAGTATCTTCAAAGCTCCATGGTGAAGGTGGCCCAATCTCCGGTACCACAACTCGCCATCATCCTAGCTCACCACTCCTTCTGCCTTGCCTACCATTGTTGCACAACATTCTACTTGCAATTGATAAAGGTTCTTAACTCGAACCCCTATCCTCCAGGTCTCACCAGTTGCCTTACTGCACAGCAAAGCCTTTCCCTCACTAAAGACAACATCATATCCCTTGTCTTCTAACATGGCCACTGAGATAAGATTCTTCTTCAATCCTAGAACATGCATCACTTCCTTCAATACGAAGGGTTTACAAGACTCCCTCTCAAAGGAAATGGTACCGATACCAGTCTCACTGTATCTACCATCATCGCCCATCTCGATGTGCACTCCAAGATCTTTCTCATCCAGATCAGTAAACAAATCTTTGTCTCCAGTCATATGAAAAGATGCACCACTATCAAGAAACCACACTGAACCCATCATACTTGAGACCAAGCATGCAATCAGTGAAATATCCAGCTCAAACTACGAGGCTAAGGCCTCTCCAGCTGCAAATCTAGCAGCCTGCTTATTTTTCTTCTTCTGTGGATAATTAGTGGCGTAATGTCCGTGTTGGTGACACTGAGAGCACTTCACCTTGGACATGTCCTGCTTCTTGCCTTTCACACCAGATTGAGGAGCATTCTTCTTGCTCTTCTCCTTCCTTTCTTTGGCAGCCAAAGCGCAATTTTCTTCATCTGAGTTCTTTGATGAAGATTCATCCCTGGTACTTCGCCTTATCTCCTCTTTCACAAGATCTGACCAAAGTCGCTCCCATCCTGGCAATTTCTCCTGACCATTGACAGAGTCCTTATAGGAATTCCAACTCTTTGGAAGCCCAAGGATAGCCAAGCTCACCAAGTCCTCATCATCTATAGTCACCCCCACACTTCCCAGCTCATCCCTGCATTGGATGAACTTCGTAAGGTACTTAGGCATACTGTCGCCTTTCTCCATTTTTATGTTCCTGAGTTTATCCTTGAGCGCCAACTTCCTCTGGTCGCTCTTGCTTTGGAATAAGTCTGTCAACACTTTCCACATCAAGAATGGAGAAGCCTTACCATGAAGGCTAGACACTATGTTATCCCTTACACCTTCCAACAGAATTCTTCGACACTTTACTGTCTTCTTTTGCCATGCATCAAGTGCGGCAGCATCGCTAGAAGCAGGTTTTGGAATTTCTACATCTATGAACTCCTTCAACCCATTTTCATCCAGCACCACCTCCATCCTGTCCTTCCATGCAATATAATTCGAGCTGTCCTCAAGGGCATAATCTAATCACAATCTGTTGAAAGACATCTCAACTTTGACACCAAGAAAACACTGCTGCAAATTCGAATTCCACCAGCTCAAAACTCAACTGCTTCAATGTTTTGCAATTGCTCCAATGATCAATATCGCTCTAATACCATGTAGAAATTTGAATAACTGATATATTATTCACTGAGATTCTCCTGATCACACACTATTTTAACTTCATGCACAATACAGAATCTCTTCTAACATTGATCATTAATTGTGGAAATAAAAACAATCGCATGTGCACATTAAAACCATAAACAATCACAAATATGAACACAGTATTTTATGGGAAATCTTAAAGCTGAAAACCCCAAACTATCTGTATATTATATGTCATAGATATCATGTAACAATCATTATACAAAGCTCCTCACAAAGCTCTCAGTACAATCTCCAATTTCTACACACTAATAAAGCACGATCTAGCAAATCACATGCTCCAATCTCTGCCACCTGATAGCTTACCTCTACTATGCAATCACTGCTGAAGAATGGCTTTGAATAAACTTGAATTGGTCCAGCCTTGAATATGCAATCCTCATTGGCATCTCTAATCACTGGTTGTTGCAAATCATGCAACAATATAGTCACAATTGATAGTCACACTGCTCTTTCAGATACCTCTTCACTGGTCTCCACTGAAACTGTCCATGCACTGTAGTTAAACGATGTATTATTTAGTTGATTAATGAGTTAATAATTAGTGAATTAATTAATAATTAATTCACACCACTCTCACTAGTGTATCAATCAGTTAGACTAGATACAACTAGCTCAACTATGTTTAACTCAGTTAAACTGAACACAACTCCATCAACTACTTCAATAACTCCACCAACCTCTGTCACATGAGTTCTAACTGAAGTATCCATGAAATAGCTCCACTTAACCCTCATGAATAGTGTAATTCCTTCTGTCAGCTCCTGTGCCATATCTGTGCACTTAACTGAAGTGCTCCAAGAGAATAAGATAATGTTTATGGTACAAATATTATTAAGAGCTAATAATATTCAACATATCTATTTTTAGACTGGAAATCTAAAAATAGATTCTGCCCAATATGTATATAAATAGAAGTCCATCTATTTTTCCAACTTGACCAACCATCCAAAAATAGCTTCCTGCAACTGATAGAATTATGATCGACATGTCTAAAAATAGACTTTGCGCAAAAAATAACCTGCGAGCCCACTTAGTGAAGGAAACTTCTTTCCACTAAGCTCATCATCTTGTTGCAATCTCAACACTCCCTCTCAACATGATAAGGATTATCTGTCACCCCTATCCTGCCCCTGTGGTATTCGAATTTGCTCTTGGTGAGTGCCTTCGTCAAGATATCAGCATCCTGATCCTCTGTGGGAATGTATGAAAGTAACATGATCTTCCGCTGCACACAATCTCTGATATGATGATACCAGATGTCAATGTGTTTAGATCTATCATGAAATACTGGATTAACTAAGATTTTGATGTAACTTTGATTATCACAATATATCACAGTAGGATCTAAGTGTGAACCGAACAACCTGACCAGGATCTTCCTCATCCATATAGCCTCACATGCAGCCAAACTCGCTGCCATGTACTTGGCCTCTGCTGAACTGAGTGCCATGGATCTCTGCTTCCTATTGTACGAAGAAACTACTGTTGACCCGATACTGAAAATCCCTCCAGATGTGCTCTTTCTTTCCATTGGGCTCCCCACCCAATCTACATCCGTGAAGCCACATAGCCTCACCTCATCCAACTGTCTGTACCATAATCCATATCCCGATGTGCCTCTGAGATATCTCAATACATGCTTGCTTTCCTTCCAGTAGATCTTGGTAGGCCTAACCATAGCTTTTGAAAGCTGGTTAACAACATAGCATATGTCAAGTCGTGTATTGACCAGATACATAAGCGACCCCACCAACTGTCGATAAACAGTGGCATCCACCACCTCTGCCGATGTAGCATCCTCTTTCCTCCAACCACCAAGAAGAGGAGTGTTGATAGGCTTGCAGCCATGCATGTTGAACTTCTCCAGTATCTCCCGGGCATACTTGCCTTGAGACACAAACAGTCGATCACTGCGCTGCAAAATTTCCAATCCTAGGAAATAATGAAGGAGGCCCAAGTCCTTCATCTCAAACTATTTTGTAAGATAAGCCTTGCATGAGAGTATCAACAGTTCATCACTTGTCAAAATCAAATCATCTACATAAAGTACAATGATCAGCAACTTACCCTCCACCACAATCTAGTATAGGTTCAGATCTGCCTCACTCTTGGAGAATCCAAGTCCGATGAAGTAACTGTCTATCCATGTTTTCCAAGCATGAGGTGCTTGTTTCAACCCATACATCGCTCTCTTGAACCTGCACACATGCGACTCGCTCCTGAAGATTTAGAAACCTTCGGGCTGCTCTATGTACACCTCCTCCTCAATCACTCCGTTGAGGAACATAGTCTTCACATCCATCTAATGAATGTGCCACCCCATCTGCACTAAGAGAGCAAGAATCGTCCGTATGGAAGAATACCTTGCGACAGGTGCAAAGGTTTCCTCATAATCGATCTCCTTAATCTGTGAGAAGCCTTAGGCAAAAAATCTTACCTTGAAATTCTCAACACTCCTGTCAGCTGCTTGCTTCACTTTGTAGATCCATCTCGAACCTACCACTGATTTCCCTTCTGGCCTTGGGACAATCTCCCATGCATTGTTTCTGACAATCGAATCATACTCTTCCACCATGGCATCTACCCATGTAGGATCCTCCATAGCTTCCTCGAAAGAGGATGGCTCTGTCACGATACACTTGCTCATAAGAGCCATGTATCTAGTGTACCGATCAGGTGACTGTCTCTGTCCGCGTTGTGATGTAGGTGCTCCTACAATATTCTTTGCATCTTGAGCCAGTCACTCAGCTTCTATAGTGTGCTTCCGCCCTCTGATGGTTGGCACTGCATGAGTGGTCTCTTCCACTCCATGAACCTCCTCCTGTGGCTGATCCACATCCAGAGACTCATCCTTAGGAACTAATAGCTCCTCATATGCATGCAAGTGTGGCTCCCTCTCAAGCGAACACTTCATGGCTTTCTCCTCATGAAATTTGATATCCCATTTCACAACAGTCTTGCGACTGTCTGGAAAATACACACGATAGTTGTGGGGTGCATCAGTGTACCCCACAAATATCCCAACCTCTGTGGTTGTCTCCAGCTTCTTCCTGGCATCCTTAGTCACATGAATGTAAACAGGTGAACCAAAAATCCTCAAATGGGAAATATCAGGCTTCTTACCAGAAAATGTCTCCTCAGGTGTACTCATGCCATGTATCCTGTGAGGAAAACGGTTCTGCACATATACTGTAGTATTTCATGCCTCAGCCCACAAGTGTATGGGAAGGCCTTGATCATGTAACATCACCCGTGTAGCACCCACGATCGTTCTGTTCTTCCGCTCAGCAACCCCATTCTGCTGTGGGTTATGAGATGCTATGAGCTCTCTTTGAATTCCTTCTGTGCTGCAAAATTCCTTGAATTCGCCAGAGATGAATTCACCACCATTGTCACTCCTAAGAGCCTTCACCCGCTTCCTCGATTCTTTCTCAACTAGTGCCTTGAACTCACAGAAATTTGAGTATGTCTCGCTCTTCTTCTGCATGAAGAAGATCCAGCACTTCTGAGAAAAATCATCAACAAATATCACATAGTACTTGTGCTTTGCTGTCGAAGCTACTGAGAAAGGTCCACACATGTCTATGTGAATTCTCTCAAGGATCATCATGGTGCGACTATCCTTCTCATGAAAGGTGTCTTTCACAAATTTTCCCAAGGTACATCCCTTGCACTGATCTGACTACGCAAGAGTACCCTTAGGAAGACCAGTAGAAATATGCTGCAGTATCTTCAAAGCTCCATGGTGAAGGTGGCCCAATCTCCGGTACCACAACTCGCCATCATCCTGGCTCACCACTCCTTCTGCCTTTCCTACCATTGCTGCACAGCATTCTACCTGCAATTGATAAAGGTTCTTAACTTGAACCCCTATCCTCCAGGTCTCACCAGTTGCCTTACTTCACAGCAAAGCCTTTCCCTTGCTAAAGAAAACATCATATCCCTTGTCTTCTAACATGGCCACTAAGATAAGATTCTTCTTCAATCCTAGAACATGCATCACTTCCTTCAATACGAAGGGTTTACAAGACTCCCTCTCAAAGGAAATGGTACCAATACTAGTCTCACTGTATCTACCATCATCGCCCATCTCGATGTGCACTCCAAGATCTTTCTCATCCAAATCAGTAAACAAATCTTTGTCTCCAGTCATATGAAAATATGCACCACTGTCAAGAAACCACACTGAACCCATCATACTTGAGACCAAGCATGCGACCAGTGAAAAATCTAGCTCAAACTACGAGGCTAAGGCCTCTCCAGCTGCAAATCCAACAGCCTGCTTATTTTTCTTCTTCTATGGATAATTAGTGGCGTAATGTCCGTGTTGGTGACAGTGAGAGCACTTCACCTTGGACATGTCCTGCTTCTTGCCTTTCACACCGGATTGAGGAGCATTCTTCTTGCTCTTCTCCTTCCTTGCTTTGGTAGCCAAAGCACAATTTTCTTCATCTAAGTTCTTTGATGAAGATTTGTCCCTTGTACTTCGCCTTATCTCCTCTTTCACAAGATCTGACCAAAGTCACTCCCATCCTGGCAATTTCTCCTGACCATTGACAGAGTCCTGATAGGAATTCCAATTCTTTGGAAGCCCAAGGACAGCCAAGCTCACCAAGTCCTCGTCATCTATAGTCACCCCCACACTTCCCAGCTCATCCCTGCATTGGATGAACTTTGTAAGGTACTTAGGCATACTGTCGCCTTTCTCCATTTTTATGTTCCTGAGTTTATCCTTGAGCAGCAACTTCCTCTGGTCGCTCTTTCTTTGGAATAAGTCTGTCAACACTTTCCACATCAAGAATGGAGAAGCCTTACCATGAAGGCTGGACACTATGTGATCCTTTACACCTTCCAACAGAATTCTTCGACACTTTACTGTCTTCTTTTGCCATGCATCAAGTGCAGCAGCATCGCTAGAAGTAGGTTTTGGAATTTCTGCATCTATGAACTCCTTCAACCCATTTTCATCCAGCACCACCTCCATCCTGTCCTTCCATGAAATATAATTCGAGCTGTCCTCAAGGGCATACTCTAATCGCAATCTGTTGAAAGACATCTCAACTTTGACACCAAGAAAACACTACTGCAAATTCGAATTCCACCAGCTCAAAACTCAACTGCTTCAATGTTTTGTAATTGCTCCAATGATCAATATCGCTCTGATACCATGTAGAAATTTGAATAACTGATATATTATTCACTGAGATTCTCCTGATCACACATTATTTTAACTTCATGCACAATACAGAATCTCTTCTAACATTGATCATTAATTGTGGAAATAAAAACAATCGCATGTGCACATTAAAACCATAAACAATCACAAATATGAACACAGTATTTTATGGGAAAGATTAAAGCTGAAAACCCCAAACTATTTGTATATTATATGTCATAGAGATCATGTAAAAATCATTATACAAAGCTCCTCACAAATCTCTCAGTACAATCTCCAATTGCTACACACTAATAAAGCACGATCCAGCAAATCACATGCTCCAATCTCTACCACCTGATAGCTTACCTCTACTATGCAATCACTGCTGAAGAATGGCTATGAATAAACTTGAATTGGTCCAGACTTGACTATGCAATCCTCATTGGCATCTCCAATCACTGGTTGTTGCAAATCATGCAACAGTATAGTCACAATTGATAGTCACACTACTCTTTCAGCTACCTCTTCACTGGTCTCCACTGAAACTGTCCATGCACTGTAGTTAACCGATGTATTATTTAGTTGATTAATGAGTTAATAATTAGTGAATTAATTAATAATTAATTCACACCACTCTCACTAGTGTATCAATCAGTTAGACTAGATACAACTAGCTCAACTATGTTTAACTCAGTTAAACTGAACACAACTCCACCAACTACTTCAATAACTCCACCAAACTCTGTCACATGAGTTCTAACTGAAGTATCCATGCAATAACTCCACTTAACCCTCAGGAATAGCGTAATTCCTTCTGTCAGCTCCTGTGCCACATCTGTGCACTTAACTGAAGTGCTCCAAGAGAATAAGATAATGTTTATAGTCCGAATATTATTAAGAGCTAATAATATTCGACATATCTATTTTTAGACTGGCAATCTAAAAATAGATTCCGCCCAATATGTCTAAAAATAGAAGTCCATCTATTTTTCCAACTTGACCAACCATCCACAAATAGCATCCTACAACTCATAGAATCATGATCGACATGTCTAAAAATAGACATAGTCTAAAAATAAACTTTGTGCCAAAAATAGCCTACAGGCCCACTTAGTGAAGGCGACTTCTTTCCACTAAGCTCATCATCTTGTTGCAATATCAACAATAAATTGATGTTTCTCACTCAAAATTTGTAGTTCTCGGATAGATCTTTCTAACGAGGTATTGAATGCATCAAATAGAGATCGGATGCCAAAATTACATCCCTGGAAAGTTGAAACACCAACTTACCCAAACGGGGCATATATAGGCCCTTGAGCCTCATTGTAACACAATTCAGGGGGCTGGGAGCCGAGACATCTCTTCTCATAGATAGGCGCTACTAGTGCCCTAGCTCGCTTGTTCCCATCATTTTAGTTTTGTAACACAGTTCAGGGGCTGGTAGCCGTCACATCTCTTCTCAGGGATATGCTGCTAATACCCTAGCTCATATATTTTCATTATGTCTGTAATAGGCCTTCGAGCCTCAATGTAACATAGTTCAGAGGCCTACGTATGCCACATCTCTTCTCATAGATACACTACCAATGCCCTAGCTTGTTTCCAATATGTTTGTAAGCTTATTTCAGTCATTCTTTCAATTATAAAATGAAGCATTATTTCCTCTACATGTATGTATCTCTGGTTATATGTGTATTCTGTTGTGTTCCTACATAAATCCAGATAAGTTGTATCAGAGTAGTCTGTTCTTTCTCTGTTTTTATTTTCATGTCCCCAACGTGGCCAGGGTATAAGGAGTTCAACCTCGCAACCTCGACGACCCCCCATGGTGAAAGGAAAGAAAGACAAGGGAGTAGGAGATCCTATAAAAATCTTGCTCGAGGAGGCCCTCGAGAAATATAAGAATGCAATTATGGAAAAAAATTCCTAGATCCTTCAACGACTGCCCACCGGTGGCACATCTACATCCAACACGTTAGCCAACAAGTCTGCGACAACCTGGACAAATCCAACAACAAGCTCTGTAGAATTTGTGCCCCTCCCCCATGGAGGAACTTAACGCAATGGATACCATTGCTTCCTAAGGAGGGAGGAATGATGCAGGTGGGTATTGGTGGCCACCCACCTATTCCATTTGAACCCACAACATCAATTATTTCAGTTTTTCAGCTTCAACACAGCTTAATATTTTTAGCAAGTTTTCGGGTCCTACACTGCCAGAGCTGTTTTGGGGACTTAATGATATAGGTGGATATTGGTGGCCACCCACCGAGTCCATTTGAACCCCCAATATTATTTATTTAAGTTTGTAAGTTTTAGCACAACTTATTATTTGTAGCAGTTTTTCAGGTCTTGAACTTTCGGAGCCATTTTGAGGCCCTAAACGATGCTTTTTGGGAAAACGGGGAGTAACATGGGTCATAGACTAATGTTGATCACTCAAAAGTTGTAGTCCTTGGATAGATCTTTATAACGAGTTATTGAGTGCGTAAAACAGAGATTGGATGCCAAAGTTACGTCCCTGGGAAGTTGAAACACCAACTTACCCAAACAGGGCATAAATAGGCCTTCGAGCCTCATTGTAACACAGTTCAGGGGGCTGGGAGCCGATAGATATCTTCTCATAGATAAGCGCTTGTTAGGTCCCTATATCACTAGTATAGCCCCTTATTATTGTTAGTGTAAACCTCTTATTGTTATTATTGTACCCTTGTAACCCCCATTTTGTTATTATTGTGCCCTTAAAATATTATTGTTAGGTCGGCTAGGATTACATTGTGGCCCACTAGGATTACATTATGGCCCCATGGACTCCTATATATAGAAAGGAGGTTTTGTGAATTGTATCATCCAAGAATTGTTCATTTATGTAATGTATTGGAGGTTGCCCCCTCGAAGTGGCTCATTTCTAAGGAGTTTATATCTCTTTTCTTCTCTTTTTGAGTTGGTTACCCAACATTTGGTATCAGAGCTTTGGGATTCTAGGGTTTCGCTGCTCCAAATAGGTCATCGTGGCATTTTCGCTATAACTTTTTTTCTACGAAGCTTCAGAAGCTAAAATTGTTAGGGTGCGAAGCTGCAATCTTGAGGAAGGTTGTCTAAAACTTTCAGATCTTGGTTCGCAATATTTGAGGAGATATCATCTGTGGAAGTTAGGTATTTTTTCAGGCTCATAAACAGGTCACCGTGGCATTTGCGCTATAAATTTTTTTGTACGAAGGGTCAGAGTCTAAAATTCACATGGTGCGAAGCTGAACTCCTGAGGAAATTCGTCAAAAAATTTCAGAACTTGGTTCGCAATATTTTTGGAGATATGATCTGTGGAAGGTAGTGCTTTTTCAGGCTCCTAAATTTCATCTCAAAGAGGTGATCGTGGGAAAAGTTCAATAACTCTCTCTCTGAAGATTGGATTGGAGTGCCGTCAAAATTGGTCATAAGTACACAGCCTGTAGTTTCTTTGCTATCAATTTCAGATACAAAGGACAAAACAGTGACACGTGGCAAGTTGTACAAGTTCGCTCTACTGAACCAGTCCAGAATTAGGTCATTGTGGGAGATTGGACACAACTTTGTCTTGGAGCATCAAAATCAGGTCAGACCTGTGGCATTTGCAAGAAGCTTCAGAGGGCTACTACAGGGCTGAATTTCAGATATCGAAGATTTTCAAGCACATAGATAATACAATTTCAATATCGAGCTCCTCAAAGCTAGTAAAAGGTGTGTATTTTTTTTCCGAATTGCATAAGTCTTGTTTGAAGAATCAAGCTGAATTGATTGCAAGGGCCTATTGTAGAATAGATATCAATATTGGAGTCTGAAATGGCCCCTAAAAAGAATTCAACACCCATTAAGCCTTTAGAAGGCTCTAATATTACTCATGAAGATGAAGAATGGCAACATGACATGTCAAAATTACAAGAGAAAATGCAACAAATTTCGCTCTCGCAAAGAACAACAAAAAATGAAATGGAAGTTTTGAAGAAAGGCGTGGAAACTAAGATGAATGGTTTTGAAGCTAAGATGGATGGCATGGAAGTCGGCATGGAAGCTAAGATGGATGACATGAAGAATTATCTAAAAGCATACATGGAAGGCTTGATGACAAGCTTAAAACCAGAAATGATTCCTAATGGCAGAAATATAGGAGAAGAACCTCCTGATGAGAACAAAATAAATGTTAATCATGATTCCATAAACTCGAATGTTGGCGGAAAGAACCACCATATTCCAAAATTGGATATGAGGAAGTTTGATGGAAAGGATCCTGTAACATGGATACTACAGATGGAGCAATATTTTGATCTCCATAACATGCAAAACACACAAAAGGTACGCATTGCAACTTTACATTTAGAACAAAATACATTTGTATGGTATCGATGGCTTTGCTCCGTAAAAAAATTGTCACTTGGTCAATTTTTACGGAGGAAATGATAGCACATTATGAGGATACAAAGAGCAACACCTTCTTTAGCCAATTGATAAATCTCAAACAAAAGGGTTTAGTGGGGCGGCACATTGAGGACTTCCAAAAATTGAATATAAGGGTAACTGATATTCCAGAGGAACACAGGATTGATCTCTTCATAGGCACTTTAAAGGATAACATCCAACATGAAGTTCGCGTTTTTGAACCTGATTCATTGGAGAAGGCATTCAGGTTGGCAAGAAAAGTTGAATGTAAAATTATGGCGACAAGGAAGCCTACCACTCAATTCTATAAAGAAGGAAGTGTTGCTACGCCTGGATTTCCACAACCTACAAGGTTGACACCACAACAATTGGAAGAAAAAAGAGCAAAAGGGCTTTGCTACAGTTGTGATAGCAAATACACTAAAGGTCATAAGTGTGCTGAGAAGAAATTATTTTACATAGATTGTGAAGAAGAAGAAGAAAATGAACAAGAAGAGGATATACACCGGGAACCACCCCTAGAAGAGGAAGAAATGAATCCGACCATATCGTGTAATGCACTGGCAGGAATTACCACTCCTCAAACTCTCAAGATAGAAGGACATATAAAGAAGAAAAGGGTAATAGTGTTGATTGATTCAGGTAGCACCCATAATTTTATTCATTATAAGGTAGCCAAGGAATTAAATTGTTTCCTATACCCAGCACGAGAATGTCAAGTGATGGTTGCAAATGGAGGAACTATAAATTGCTCTGGAAAATGCCATAATATCAAGCTAACCATGGGGGAATATGTATTGACTAGTCCAATGCTTGCCATTCCTATGGGGGGTGCTGATGTTGTACTAGGAGTACAATGGTTACAATCTTTGAGGACGGTAGCTTTTAATTTTCAAGAACTTTTCTTGAAATTTTTTTCAGAAGGAAAGGAAGTCGAATTACGGGGTATTGCGGGGAAGCCAGGAAGGATAATAAGCTCTAATGTCATGACAAAGCTTCTAAAGAAAGAACAGCGAAGCGTAATTGCACAATTATGCTCACTAGAAGTTCCAACATCAAAATCATCTATTTCTGCAGATCTCCAACAAGTCTTGGACAATCATTCCAAGGTGTTTGAAACTCCCAAAGGACTCCCACCTATTCATGATCATGATCATGCTATTCATTTGATTCCGGGAAGTGTTCCTCCAAACATCGGGCCTTATAGATATCCTTACTTCCAAAAGAGCGAAATTGAACATATGATTGCAGAAATGTTAGAGGCGGGTATAATTCAACCTAGTCAAAGTTCTTTCTCTACTCCTGTAGTATTGGTACACAAGAAGGATGGATCATGACGAATGTGTCCGGATTATAGGGAGCTCAATAAGCTCACCATTAAAGATAAATTTCCCATTCCTGTGATTGATGAATTATTGGATGAATTACATGGAGCAATTTATTTTACCAAGTTGGATCTTCGTTCGGGATATCATCAAATTAGAATGAAGACTGAAGATATTCCAAAAACAACATTTCGAACTCATGAGGGTCATTATGAATTTTTGGTCATGCCTTTTGGCCTTACCAATTCACCTTCTACATTTCAAGGGTTGATGAATTCCATTTTCAAACCTTCCTTAGAAAATTTGTGCTAGTATTTTTTGATGATATACTAATCTACAGCAGGTCTTGGAAGGATCATGTTGAACATGTTGACAGGGTGCTCAAACTATTACAGGAGAAATAATTATATGCAAAAAAATCCAAATGTTTCTTTGGAGTACAAGAGGTGGAATATCTGGGTCATATTGTATCTCATGAGGGTGTTAAAGTAGACCCTAATAAAATTAAAGCCATTAAGGAATGGAAAGTCCCCACAACCATAAAGCAGTTGCGAGGATTTCTCGGGTTAACAGGGTATTATCGCAAGTTTGTTAAGAATTATGGGAGAATAGCGGCACCTCTAACAACATTATTGAAGAAAGATGCATTTTCATGGACTCCTGAAGCAACTAAGGCCTTTGAACGTCTTAAAGAGGCAATGTGCCTAGCACCGGTCTTAGCTACACCGGACTTCACAAAAACCTTTATTGTGGAATGTGATGCCTCAGGAAATGGAATTGGTGCAGTTTTAATGCAGGAAGGAAGACCCATTGCTTTTGAAAGTCGTCCAATCCAAGGAAAGTATTTACAGAAACCTATTTATGAGAAGGAAATGTTAGCAATACTGCATGCACTAAAGAAATGGAGAACTTACCTAATGGGAAGACACTTCAAGGAAAAAACTGATCATGATAGTCTTAAACACTTTTTGGAACAAAGACTATCTTCAGAAGAGCAGCAAAAATGGGTCACAAAGATGTTGGGTTATGACTTTGAAATAATCTACAAAAAAGGAAAGCTTAATGTTGTTGCGGATGCACTCTCAAGAAAGAATGAAGAGGTGGAAGCATTGCTTTGTGCCATTTCTATTATCCAACCAGATTGGATAACCGAAGCAAGAGATGAATGGAAGGAGGACAAAGATGTATGGACACTCATTCAAAAGTTGCAGCAAGATCCTAGTACATCTGATACATTTAGTTGGAAAAATGATTCCTTATGGTACAAAGATCGCTTATATATTTGTAAGAATTCCCAACTAAAACAAAAGATTCTTCTGGAATTGCATACTTCTCCTTTAGGAGGACACTCAGGATTTTTAAAAACTTACCACAGGGTGAAGAAAGAATTTTTTTGGGATGGCCTTAAATCTGATATTCGAAAGTTTGTGGCGGAATGTTTGGTTTGCCAACAGAATAAAGTGGAAACAATTAAGACCCCAGGACTTCTACAACCTTTATCCATTCCGGGTCAACGTTGGGAGGAGATTTCAATGGATTTTATCACAGGTTTACCTAAGTCCGAAGGAAAGAGTGTCATCATGGTGGTAGTTGATAGACTTACCAAGTATGCACACTTTTGTGCATTATCTCATCCATTTAAAGCAAGTACGATTGCTACTACATTTATGGACAGAATTCAAAAGCTACATGGAAGCCCAAGGGTTATTGTGAGCGACAGAGATCCCATTTTTACTGGAAATTTTTGGACGGAGTTATTTTCTTGTTTGGGTACTCAATTAGCTCATACCTCATCTTATCATCCTCAATCTGATGGTCAAACTGAGATAGTAAATAAATGTTTGGAAGGATATCTTCGTTGTTTTGTATCGGATAAACAAACACAATGGGTCAAGTGGTTACCTCTTGCTGAATGGTGGTATAACACTTCCTTCCATACTGCAGCAAAAATGACCCCATTTATGGCACTTTATGGATATCATCCACCATCCATCACATCATCTTTAAGGAAAATTCGAAGGTTCAAGCAGTGGAAGATCACATCGAGCATCAGCAAGAAGTTCTCCAACTCTTAAAGGATAACCTGAATTGGGCACAAAATCGAATGAAACAACAGGCAGATCAACATCGTAGCGAGAGAAGTTTTGATGTAGGAGATTGGGTATTTTTACGGCTACAACCATACAAACAAATGTCCTTCAAGCAAGCAAAGAAGGATAATAAATTATCGCCAAAGTACTATGGTCCTTACAAGGTGTTGCAAAAGATTGGTACTATGGCATACAAATTGGAGCTTCCTGCTTCTTCGCGAGTACATCCAGTTTTCCATGTTTCATGCTTAAAGAAGGTTATAGGTGAAAATCTTCCGGTTCAAACAATATTTCCAGAACTTGATGAGGAAGGAAAAATCATATTGGAACCTGAAGCAGTCATGGAAACAAGAACTCGACAACTACGAAATCGATCAATTTCAGAGTATCTCATCAAGTGGAAGAACTTACCCACTGAAGATTCTACATGGGAGGATGAGAATTTTATACAGAAGCACCGGAGCTACTCAAGCGTTGAGGACAACACTTTTTTTGAAGGAGAGGGGCATGTTAGGTCCCTATATCACTAGTATAGTCCCTTATTATTGTATGAAACATGAATTTTATCTATAGATATCTTTCACTTGTATATGAATGCTTGAAGTACTCAAGCATGCCAAAAAGGAGGTTAGAGCACCGATTTGACCTAAAAGGGTACAACATATGACATAGACTGAGGCAGGTCACCATGACCCAAGACTATTTCTCAATCATCATTCCTTCACACTATTTTCCAACACTGTCCCCTCCATTACTGTCCTTAAGTTCTTTGTTCATCGATCATAACCCAACCATCAAGTATATTACCTTATAATCGTTATGCTCATCTAACCATTGTAAAATATAACTCTTCGCTCTGCTTCAGAAAGGGATAACCTTAATTTCACTCTAAGCAGAAGTTATCCTTTACCATAGCAGAGCAAAGCGTTATATCTTACCCGAGCAGGGAAAAGCATTATGCCTTCTAGCAAAGGTAAGACCATTCAAGTAGGACCCTAGATGAGGAGCTTCGAGTTTAATCTTCATTATTTCAAAAAAGACCCTCATCTGCATAATCTACAGAGACTTCCTTGCTTTTATTTGTATACCAAAGGATGAATCAAATGACTTCAATAAAGATTGTTGCAAGCAGTAAAGCTCTCTATTGGAACCATAACTGCAGAAGTCCAGTTAAATGTACTTAATAAGCTCTATAGGCCACCTAAGAAACAAATCCAAGTATATATTTTAATTCCATTGGTTTTCTAACCAAAAATTAAACAAAAAGGATAATAACTAAATTTAACATACAGAACTGAAATATCGCATCAGTTCACTAATATTAATACACATATTAACAAAGAGAATGGTTTTGGAACTTCTTTGATAGATTAGTAAGGTGGTTGATGGAAGTCTTTAAACATTGCTAATCTAAGCTCTACACTAAACCTGAATTATAGTATTTGTCTGTTTTGATTTAAATGGAGTATGTGTATATATGTTAAATTTCAATGGTCTACATGGATATTAGCACAAATTGTTTCTAAGATGTGAGTGAATCCCACAAGAATGAATACAACCTCACACAAATGAAAAACAATGAATGCAAACATGAAAATCACAAAAAATAAATAAATGATAGTCCCGTCTCATGGAACAAAAAAACCAGTTATAATTAATGCTGCTACTCAATGTATTTCCTATTTACTCAAAAGCTATATAATCATCATATAAATAAAAAGAAAGGACACTGATAGAGATTCATGCACATACCTTTGGACGTTCCTTGGACCAGAACTATATGCATGGATGAATGGTTAGGAGGAAGCTGCAAACGCAATGGGTACAATTTTCCTGTCAAAGGATGATTTGCACAGGCAATGATGTCATGAAGACCAGTTTCTTCCTCCAATTTTTTCGTTAGCTCTTGCAAGTTATTTCCATTAAACAGGAACGAAGGCCACTCATAACCATCCTTAACATCACCTTTATCATCACCGATTGCATAGTAGATAGGTCGACCATCAGGCTTGGGCGGTGATTCTGGCAGAGGTGGAGAAGACTGCAACTGCGCAAACCATTAAGCAACTTCAGATTGTGGCTTTGAAACCGTAATAAAGTCGTAATCTATTTCTTTGTCCACGCTATTAAAAGGAAAAGAGGAAACGATATGCTTTCACGGAGGTAGAAAACTATAAGTGAAATTCAACTTAGAAATTACCTCCAAGTCAACAGGAGCAGGTCGAGTAGGAGAGGGTGGAAAAAAAATTTCCATCACATCAACTTCCCAAAGTACCCAATCTTGAGTAGCTGTTCTGTGTGGGATGTCATGGGTTACTCTGTTCCTCCATGGGGGAGGGCCACCATTGGCACGCAAAAAATTCCCATAGCGGGTTTTAATTTTAACATGAAAACCATCCCTGATGGGTTCCCACTCAGTAGATGAATCCAACCTTGGTGGTACAGTCTGCAGGACCTTCTTCCCTGTCATCCCCAGAAGAAACGGTAACTCTGTTGCTGTCAAGTATTTGTTATAACAGCTTTTCAATCTTATCACAGAATCACCTTCAACAAATTCAACTTTCCATCTTTCATTTGGTCTTGCACCATCTCTATCCTGGGTAACTGTCTCCTCATCCTCATCTGCCCAAAGATATTTGTCATGATGGCTTCTAAGTCATACTGACATCGCCTTCTCAAAAAATTCCATGACTACTCACTAACCAACAGTTCAGATTCTGTAATAGGAAACAATGAATTAAATAGTATTATGAAGGCAACTACTGCCACCAGTCTAGTGTAAACATCAGCAGACAACAGGATTCAGAATAGAACATGGTTTATGAAACTATGGATAGATAGAAACAAAAAAACCTGACTCCTGAAGAATTCAGATTCCAGAAAGAAGTAAAACAATTTCACAAAACTTTGAGGAAAAGTATACAAGATTAAAAATGTGAACACATGCAGTTAAAGTTTCAGACCCTCCAATCCTATCAAAACATTCATTGTGAAACAGGATGCTTTGCCTCCAGACTCAACCCACAGTTTCACCCTCTGTTCAGATGACACTGATTATCTTAATAATGCAGTATGTTAATTATACAAATTGTCATATATCCAAATGACAAATAGGTCACCAAAATGTAACCTTCAATGTATTTCGCCACTGGTATTGCAATTTAATCTTGCAGTTGTATACAATAATGCAATTCAAGTACCTTTTGGAAACCATTATACTAGTGTACACGCCCATATATCTAGTACCAGAAATGCACTCTCCCATTTATCTCCACCATCGATTAGTAGTAAAAGATGCAAATATATTATACAAAGCTTTTGGCCACTGTACAGAACATACAGAGTAGAAATGTTAGAATCCAGAATGGCATTCATATTTAATCAAGAAAGGTCCCACACTGACAAAAAATTATAAACTAAGTTGTCATCCAACAAAATCCTTCCAAAATAATATACAGAATACATTCTTCAAAAAATATGGCGAAAAACTACAAAATTAGCAATACAAGTCTGCACACAGCAACAAAATTCAAAAGTTTGCCTTCAATTTCCCTGATTTAAGGTTTACAGTATTTTGTAATCACTGAAACGATATAACAGTGATGGATAACAACAATAATAGGAGCCATAATAAGCTAATCTCCAAAGGAAAATTTATCTAAAGGGATTGCAGTCTCTATTGTGAGTGCACACAATGATTCCATTGATAGTTGATCTTGTGACAACCTTTTGCATGCCAGCATTTAGTTTATTTGCCATACAGTAGCATCTGGATAGTACTTAGCAGAGTTGTCTAGCAAGTAACAGACTAAATAGGTTAAAGTACATTTGATGAGGGGCTAATTAGGGAGAAAACCTAAACAACTGGATCAGGTGGCTAAATTCTAATGAAAACATGAATTTTATCTATAGATATCTTTCACTTGTATATGAATGCTTGAAGTACTCAAGCATGCCAAAAAGGAGGTTAGAGCACCGATTTGACCTAAAAGGGTACAACATATGACATAGACTGAGGCAGGTCACCATGACCCAAGACTATTTCTCAATCATCATTCCTTCACACTATTTTCCAACACTGTCCCCTCCATTACTGTCCTTAAGTTCTTTGTTCATCGATCATAACCCAACCATCAAGTATATTACCTTATCATCGTTATGCTCATGTAACCATTGTAACATATAACTCTTCGCTTTGCTTCAGAAAGGGATAACCTTAATTTCACTCTAAGCAGAAGTTATCCTTTACCATAGCAGAGCAAAGCGTTATATCTTACCCGAGCAGGGCAAAGCATTATGCCTTCTAGCAAAGGTAAGACCATTCAAGCAGGACCCTAGATGAGGAGCTCTGAGTTTAATCTTCATTATTTCAAAAAAGACCCTCATCTGCATAATCTACAGAGACTTCCTTGCTTTTATTTGTATACCAAAGGATGAATCAAATGACTTCAATAAAGATTGTTGCAAGCAGTAAAGCTCTCTATTGGAACCATAACTGCAGAAGTCCAGTTAAATGTACTTAATAAGCTCTATAGGCCACCTAAGAAACAAATCCAAGTATATATTTTAATTCCATTGGTTTTCTAACCAAAACTTAAACAAAAAAGATAATAACTAAATTTAACATACAGAACTGAAATATCGCATCAGTTCACTAATATTAATGCACATATTAAGAATGGATTTGGAACTTCTTTGATAGATTAGTAAGGTGGTTGATGGAAGTCTTTAAACATTGCTAATCTAAGCTCTACACTAAACCTTAATTATAGTATTTGTCTGTTTTGATTTAAATGGAGTATGTGTATATATGTTAAATTTCAATGGTCTACATGGATATTAGCACAAATTGTTTCTAAGATGTGAGTGAATCCCACAAGAATGAATACAACCTCACACAAATGAAAAACAATGAATGCAAACATGAAAATCACAAAAAATAAATAAATGATAGTCCCGTCTCATGGAACAAAAAAACCAGCTATAATTAATGCTGCTACTCAATGTATTTCCTATTTACTCAAAAGCTATATAATCATCATATAAATAAAAAGAAAGGACACTGATAGAGATTCATGCACATACCTTTGGACGTTCCTTGGACCAGAACTATATGCATGGATGAATGGTTAGGAGGAAGCTGCAAATGCAATGGGTACAATTTTCCAGTCAAAGGATGATTTGCACAGGCAATGATGTCATGAAGACAAGTTTCTTCCTCCAATTTTTTCGTTAGCTCTTGCAAGTTATTTCCCTTAAACAGGAACGAAGGCCACTCATAACCATCCTTAACATCACCTTTATCATCACCGATTGCATAGTAGATATTTCGACCATCAGGCTTGGGTGGTGATTCTGGCAGAGGTGGAGAAGACTGCAACTGCGCAAACCATTAAGCAACTTCAGATTGTGGCTTTGAAACCATAATAAAGTCGTAATCTATTTCTTTGTCCACGCTATTAAAAGGAAAAGAGGAAACGATATGCCTTCACGGAAGTAGAAAACTATAAGTGAAATTCAAATTAGAAATTACCTCCAAGTCAACAGGAGCAGGTCGAGTAGGAGAGGGTGGAACAAAAATTTCCATCACATCAACTTCCCAAAGTACCCAATCTTGAGTAGCTGTTCTGTGTGGGATGTCATGGGTTACTCTGTTCCTCCATGGGGGAGGGCCACCATTGGCACGCAAAAAATTCCCATAGCGGGTTTTAATTTTAACATGAAAACCATCCCTGATGGGTTCCCACTCAGTAGATGAATCCAAACTTGGTGGTACAGTCTGCAGGACCTTCTTCCCTGTCATCCCTAGAAGAAACGGTAACTCTGTTGCTGTCAAGTATTTGTTATAGCAGCTTTTCAATCTTATCACAGAATCACCTTCAACAAATTCAACTTTCCATCTTGCATTTGGTCTTGCACCATCTCTATCCTGGGTAACTGTCTCCTCATCCTCATCTGCCCAAAGATATTTGTCATGATGGCTTCTAAGTCGTACTGAAATTGCCTTCTCAAAAAATTCCATGACTACTCACTAACCAACAGTTCAGATTCTGTAACAGGAAACAATGAATTAAATAGTATTCTGAAGGCAACTACTGCCACCAGTCTAGTGTAAACATCAGCAGACAACAGGATTCAGAATAGAACATGGTTTACGAAACTATGGATAGATAGAAACAAAAAAACCTGACTCCTGAAGAATTCAGATTCCAGAAATAAGTAAAACAATTTCACAAAACTTTGAGGAAAAGTATACAAGATTAAAAATGCGAACACATGCAGTTAAAGTTTCAGACCCTCCAATCCTATCAAAACATTCATTGTGAAACAGGATGCTTTGCCTCCAGACTCAACCCACAGTTTCACCCTCTGTTCAGATGACACTGATTATCTTAATAATGCATTGGGACCAGTTCCCACCAGTGAACAAATCAAAGATGTAATACCAACATATATTAGTGGAAAATCTCCAGGGCCTAATAGTTTCCAATTAACTTTTATAGGATTAATTTAGATAAGGTAATTCATCTCCTCAAAATATGATTCTTAAAGTGGAAAGGACAGCTTTTTTGAACCCAGCAATTGAACTTTCGTAGTTATAGTTCCTAAAGGAGACGTGACTGGTAGACTGGACAACTGGAGTGCTATTTTTCTCTGCAATGTCAGCTTGAGACCATATTAACACAGTCATAATAAAAATATGAAATTGCTCGAGTCAGGGAGGAATATCCTGGACAAGTAAATAGTGGTTGTAAAAGTCCTCCACTCAGCCAAGCACAATCATAGCCCGTTAATCTCTAAACTTCCATGGATATTTCACTGGGGCAGTTCATTACAACAGATCTTGCAATATTCTGAAATCTCTTATTGTATTTTGTTTTACTTAGATTCCAGATTTAATTTTTTGGGTTTAAACCAAACCGAAATCCTATGGAGATGTCTCGGGAAGGGTTGGTAAAGACTTCAAAAACCAGAATCTTCAGTATTCACACACCCCACTTCATCAGAATGCCTCCATGCATTGCCCACATTCAACAGCAGAAACTTACGGTTCTCAACCATCACCACAAACTATACTCTGTTCAGATACTGATAATATTTACCATCTTCCTTGCTACACTCTGTTCTACCTGGAACATACCCCGATTCCAGAACTGCGCCAACATATCCTTTACCTTGAAAAAGGACCGATTCAAAGATAAAGCTGACCTAAAAAAGAGTGATAGCCCAGAGCTAAGAAGCAGTGCTTTCTTGTATACATAGACAGACCAAAAATATCATAGAAAGCAAGTTTTTCCTCTTCCGTAAGCTCAGCGCAGGTTTTTCCTCTTAGATAAGCACAACATTTCCTCTTAGGTAAGCTCCGCTCCGCATTGAAGGAATGCTCTCCAATAAGCTCAGGTCTAAGCATAGAAGGAATACAAAGCAGGTAAAGGAAGAAAACCAAATTATCAGATGAACCTTGCAAGGCGGTGGGATGAGGCGGCAAAGGTCTACGTTTCATAGTTGCTGAGCTCCAGGCTTGGCCCTATAGTTTGAGAGCATTAACAAATTCTCGATCCCTCAGCAGTAAAATCTGTGGCCCTTCAGACATCGCCATTTCCACGGATGGAGCCGCTCGTCTCATTACCCTCGAACTCCGCAACTTGCAAGGCGGTGGGATGAGGCCGCGAAGGTCTGCATTTCACAGTCGCTGAGCTCCAGACTTGGCCCTATAGTTTGAGAGCATTAAAAAATTCTCGATCCCTCAGTAGTAAAATCTGCGGCCAACTATGGGAAGGCCCTAACAACGAACGGACCAGAGAGGGTCGGCCTTGCTCAGCGAGTAAGAAGATCTGTGTCCAGCGGCCAGCCACCTCTCCTAACCATTGAAAAAATTGGGGCGAATCACTGTAACTCCTCATTTGGACCCTGTAAATCTAGGCGAATGCCATGGAAATTTGCTCCAAAAGAAAAAAATCGGGGCGAATTTCATTTTTCCATGTTATGCGCCCTTTTTTTTGGTGGGCTACTATTTAATAATTAATTATTTTTAAAATATTTATTGGGCTAACTTTATTAAAATATAGAAAATGGGTTTTATGTAAAAAATTCGCCCTATTAAAATTGAAAATCCCTTAAAATTCGCCTTTGGGCTAAAATTCGCCCCTAAAATTATCCCTGATTCTCTCTTTGAGCATCATATTGGAATCTTGTAAAAAGTGGTCACAAGTACACAAACTGTAGCTTCCTGTGTATCAATTTAGAGCCGAAGGAGGAAACAGTGACACATGGCACATCGTACAAGTTCGATCTACTGAACCAGTCCATAATTAGGTCATTGTGGGAGTTTGGTCATAACTTTGCCTTGAAGAATCCAAATCAGGTCAGAGTTGTGGAATTCAAAATAAGATTTAGAGGGCTACTATAGGACCAAATTTTAGGTATTGAACATCTGAAATCACAGATATAATTCAGTTTCAATATCAAGCTCCTCAAAATCATGAAAAAGGTGTGTATTTTTTTTTTTTTCAAATTTCATAAGTCTTGTTTGAAAAATCAATTTGAATTGATTCCAAGGGCATATTGTAGAATAAATATCAGTATTGGGTTCTAAAATCCCCCCGAAAAAGAATTCAATACCCATTAAGCCTTCAAAAGGCTCTACTATGACTCATGAAGATGAATAAGTGCAACATGACATATCAAAATTAGAAGAGCAAGTGCACCGAATTTTTCTCTCGCAAAGAAAAACAAAAAATGAAATGGAAGTTTTGAATAAAGGCATGGAAGTTAACATGGATGGCTTGAAGAAAGGCATGGAAGCTAATATGGATGACATGGAAGCTAAGATCGATGAAAAAATGAAAGACAACATGGAAAACATGAAGAATGATCTAAAAGAAGACATGGAATGTTTGACAAAGTTGATACAAGAAATGTTTCCTAATGGCGGAAAGATAGTAGAGGAAACTCATGATGAGAACAAACGAAATGTTAATCGTGATCATAAAATCTAATGTTGGATGGAAGAACCACCATATTTCAAAAACGGATATAAGGAATTTTGATGGCAAGGACCCCTTAACATGGACACTACAGATGGAGTAATATTTTGATCTCAATAATGTGCAAAACACATAAAAGGTACGCATTGCAACTTTAAATTTAGAAAAAAATACATTTGTATGGTATCGATGGCTTTTCTCCTGTAAAAAAAATTGTCACTTGATCAATTTTTACGGAGGAAATGATAGCACAATATGAGGATACAAAGAGAAACGCCTTCTTTAGCCAATTGATAAATCTCAAGCAAAAGGGTTCAATGGTGGAGCACATTGAGGACTTCCAAAATTGAATATAAGGGTAACTGATATTCTAGAGGAATATAGGATTGATGTCTTCATAGTGACTTTAAAGGATAACATCCAACATGAGGTTTGCCTTTGGCAACCTGATTCATTGGAGAAGGCATTCAAGTTGGAAAGAAAAATTGAATGTAAAATTATGGTGACAAGGAAGCCTACCACTCACATCTATAAAGATGGAAGTGTTGCTACTCCTAGACTTCCACAACCTATAAGGTTGACACTGCAACAATTGGAAGAAAAAAAAGCTAAAGGGCTTTGCTACAATTGTGATAGAAAATGCAATAAAGGTCATAAGTGTGATGAGAAGAAATTATTTTAAATAGATTGTGAAGAGGAGGAAGAAAATGAACAAGAAACTTCAAAATAATAGGATATACACCATGAACCAACCCTAGAAGAAGAAGAAGAAGAAGAAGAAATGAGTCCGACCATATCATGTAGTGCATTGGCAACAATTACCACTCCTCAAACTCTCAAGATAGAAGGACATATCAAGAAGAAAAAGGTAATAGTGTTGATTCATACAAGTAGTACCCATAATTTTATTCATTGTAAGGTAGCCAAGGAATTGACTTGTTTCTTATACCCAACACCAGAATGTCAAGTGATGGTTGCAAATAGAGGAACTATAAATTGCTCTGGGAAATGCCATAATATCAAGCTAACCACGGGGGAATATGTATTGAATAGTCCAATGCTTTCCATTCCAATGGGAGGTGCTGATGTTGTACTAGGAGTATAATGGTTACAATCTTTGGGGATGGTAGCTTTTAATTTTTAAGAACTTTTCTTGAATTTTTTTCGAAAGGAAAGGAAGTCGAATTACGAGGTATCACAGGGAATCTGGGAAAGATAATAAGCTTTAATGTCATGAAAAATCTTCTAAAGAAAGAACAACAAGGCATAATTGCACAATTATTCTCACTAGAAGTTCCAACATCAAATCATCTATTTCTCCAGATCTCCAAAAAAGTATTGGACAATCATTCCAAGGTGTTTGAAACTTCTAAAGGACTCCCACCTATTCGTGATCATGATCATGCTATTCATTTTATTCCAGGAAGTCTTCCTCCAAACTTCAGGCCTTACAGATATCCTTATGTCCAAAAGAGCGATATTGAACGTATGATTGCATAAATGTTAGAGGTGAGTATAATTCAACCTAGTCAAAGTTCTTTATCTGCTCCAGTAGTATTAATGCACAAGAAGGATGGATCATAGTGCATGTGTCTGGATTATAGGGAGCTCAACAGGCTCACTATTAAAGATAAATTTCCCATTCATGTGATTGATGAATTATATGGAGCAATTTATTTTACCAAGTCGGATCTTCATTCAAGATATCATCAAATTAGAATGAAGATTGAAGATATTCCAACAAAAACATTTCAAACTCATGAGGGTCATTATGAATTTTTGGTCATGCCTTTTGGCCTTACCAATGCACCTTCTACATTTCAAGGGTTGATGAATTCCATTTTAAAACCCTTCATTAGAAAATTTGTGCTAGTATTTTTTGATGGTATACTAATCTACAACAGGTCTTGGAAGGATCATGTTCAACATGTTGATAGGGTGCTCAAACTATTGGAGGAGAAACAATTATATTTAAAAATTCCAAATGTTTATTTGGAGTACAAGAGGTGGAATATCTGGGTCATATTGTATCTCACGAGGGTGTTAAGGTAGACCCTAACAAAATTAAAGCCATTAAGGAATGGAAAGTCCCCACAAAAATAAAGCAGTTGCGAGGATTTCTCAGTTTAACATGGTATTATTGCATGTTTGTTAAGAATTATGGGAGAATAGAAGCACCTATAACAACATTATTAAAGAAAGACGAATTTTCATGGACTCCTGAAGAAACTAAGGCCTTTGAACATCTTAAAGAGGCAATGTGCCTAGCACCGGTCTTAGCTACACCAAACTTCAAAAAAACATTTATTGTGGAATGTGATGCCTTAGGAAATGGAATTGGTGCTGTTTTAATGCAAGAAGGAAGACCCATTTCTTTTGAAAGTTGTCCAATCAAAGGAAAGTAATTACATAAAGCTATTTATGAGAAGGAAATGTTGGCAATACTACATGCACTAAGGAAATGGTGACCTTACCTTATGGGAAGACACTTCAAGGTAAAAACTGATCATGATAGTCTTAAACATTTTTTAGAAAAAACACTATATTTAGAAGAGCAGCAAAAATGGGTAACAAAGATGTTGGGTTATGAATTTGAAATCAACTACAAAAAAGGCAAGCTAAATGTTGTTGGAGATGCACTCTCAAGAAAGGATGAAGAGGTGAAAGCATTGCTTTGTGCTATTTCTATTATCCAACTAGATTGGATAACCGAAGCAAGGGATGAATGGAAGAAGGATATAGAAGTGTGGACACTCATTCAAAAGTTGCAGCAAGATCCTAGTACGTCTGATACATTTAGTTGGAAAAATGATTCCTTATGGTACAAAGATCGCTTATATCTTTGTAAGAATTCCCAACGAAAAAAAAATATTCTTTTGGAATTGCACACTTCTCCTTTAGGAGGACACTCAGGATTTTTAACCACAAGGTGAGGAAAGATTTTTTTTGGGATGGCCTTAAATCTGATATTCAAAATTTTGTGGTGGAATGTTTGGTTTTCCAGCAAAATAAAGATGAGACAATTAGGACCCCGAGTCTTCTACAACCTTTATCCATTCCAATTCAATGTTGGGAGGAAATTTCAATGGATTTCATCACAAGTTTACCTAAGTCATCATGGTGGTAGTTGATAGACTTACCAAGTATGCACACTTTTGTGCATTATCTCATCCATTTAAAGCAAGTACAGTTGCTACTACATTTATGGAAACAAATCAAAAGCTACATGGAAACCCAAAGATTATTGTAAGTGACAGAGATCCCATTTTTACTGGAAATTTTTGGACGGAATTATTTTCTTATTTGGGTACTCAACTAGCTCATAGCTCTTCTTATCATCCTCAATCCGATGGTAAAACTGAGATAGTGAATAATTTTTGGAAGGATACCTTCATTGTTTTTTATTTTATAAGCAAACACAATGGGTAAAATGGTTACCTCTCGCTGAATGGTGGTATAACACTTCCTTCCATACTGCAGCAAAAATGAACCCATTTATGGCACTTTATGGATATCATCCACCATCCATCACATAATATTTAAGAGAAAATTCTAAGGTTCAAGCAGTGGAAGATTGCATCGAGCATCAACAAGAAGTTCTCCAACTCTTAAAGGATAACCTAAATTTGGCACAAAATCGAATGAAACAACAGGCAGATGAACATCGCAATGAGAGAAGTTTTGATGTAGGAGACTAGGTATTTTTACGGCTACAACCATACAAACAAATGTCCCTCAAGAAAGCTAAGAAGGATAATAAATTATCGCCAAAGTACTATGGTCCTTACAAGGTGTTGCAAAATATTGGTACTATGGCATACAAATTGGAGCTTCTTGATTCTTCACGAGTGCATCTAGTTTTACATGTTTCATGCTTAAAGAAGGTTATAGGTGACAAACTTCCAGTTCAAATAATATTTCCAAAACTTGACGAGGAAGGAGAAATCATATTATAACTTCAAGAAGTCATGGAAACAAGAACTCGACAGCTATGAAATGGATCAATTTCAGAGTATCTCTTCAAGTGAAAGAACTTACCCACTGAAGATGTACATGGAAGGATGAGGATTTTATACAGAAGCATCCAGAGCTACTCAAATGTTGAGGACAACAATTTTTTGAAGGAGAGGGGCATGTTAGGTCCCTATATTACTAGTGTAGTCCCTTATTGTTGTTAGTGTAACTCCCTTATTGTTATTGTTGTACCCCTGTAACCCCAATATTGTTATTATTGTGCCCTTACATTATTATTTTTAGGTCGGCTGGGATTATATTATGACCCCATGGAATCCTATATATAGAAGGAGGTTTTTTCACTTGCATCATCCAAGAATTGTTAATTTATGTAATGTAAAGGAGGTTTCCCCCTCGAAGTGGGTTATTTCTAAGGCATTTATCTATCTTTTCTTATATTTTTGGAGTTGGTTTCGTAACAGTGTGTTGGGTTGATTTTTATTTTCAGTTTAGCCTTTTATTTATTCTTGAAAGCATCACATTGTTCTTTATTTTTTTGAGAGCATTTTATGATCTATTTCCAAAAAGTTAAGTTTGGTTGTAAGTTTAGCGATTTAAGTTGATTCATTTTCTTACAGCATAGCATGCCCTTATATGAATACAAGTTTTCGTTAAATATTGATAAATATGTGCATGAAGTTAAAACTGTAACGATCTCCTTACATAACGAAATATCACTGAGTATAGGAATTGTTTATGGCATTTTTCTGGGCTTAAAGGTTTTATGAAATTGATTTCCAAACAGAGCATATTTATTATTGTGACAAAAATCTGAGGAGGGTTGAGTTTTGTCTTTTGGATAACGTACTTTCATTTCCAGCACAAGATTCTTTTCCTTTCTGCTATTATGATAATTTATTTTAGTCTTTGCAGTTATTTGCATCGAATGCTTGGTTTGGATTGGGAGTCTCTTTCATTAATGTTCAAGTTGAATTTTTTCTCTGTTTTGTTCTTTTCCAATCTACTAGTCATAGAAAATTAATACATGAGTGAAGGATGATTGAAAGTAAATTCGTTCTAGAGTAGGAATAGCAAGTTCTTAGTGTAGGAAGAAAGTCAGTCTAGTACAGGAACATAGTTATTATAATACAAAAACGAATCTGCTTTATTTTTCTAGTGCATGGAAAAAATTGTTCCAGTAGAGGAACATGGTCATTTCAGTACAGGAATAAAATTATCATAACATAAATGAAATGACTATGTTTTCCTAGTATAGGAATCACTAAACAAAAATAGATTCAATTTTCGAATATTTTGAGTTTGGCAATTGATTTATTGAGTGGCATGAATTATGAGTTTATTTATTTCTTTTAAGAAGTATTTTTTTCTAGTAAAATATTTACTACTATTTTATGAATGAGAGTCCAATTTCCAGTGTGGTGCAAGCAATTTCTACAAAAGTTAGGGTTTTTTTTCTGCAGGTTGCTAGAGTCCTTCTCTGGCATTTTTAGTGTGCCTCAAAGTTCACAAACTCTCGAATTGAAAATTAAATGTTGGTCCATTAATATGCCATATACTACACCCAAAATTTTGGCGCCATTGCTGGGGAGACACTTGAGGGATAGGGCCTTGGTGATTTGTTATGCTCTTTTTAATTTCTTGCAAATAAATTTTTAGTGTGATTTTATTGCTTGTTGAAGCATACTAGATGGTATTTCTAGAGAGCTCACAAGCCTGGTTTGTTTCTTTTATGCAAATGAATATCTAGTGTGATTTTCTTGCTTGTTGAAGCATACTCGACAGTATTGCCAGAGAGCTCACCAACCTAGTTTGTTTCCTTTACTGCAAATACTTTTTTAAGTTTTTTGGGTGTTGTAAGAACCCCCCCATATGCTAATCCATGTGTTAATGATATCTTAGCCAGTGGAAGAATAATGACCATATGCTTGACAAAATATGCACTCCAAGAGCTTTCTAAGTCTTAGTAGTAGCTGGCATCTCTGCTTCCTAGGAGGATAAAATATTGGCAAAATTCAAGAGAAGATCCATCATTTCAGATGTGATAAAGGAACAAAATACCTATGAGCCATCCCTTCAAGAAGGCCAAGAATCTTGATTTGGATACCTTTGTCAATATAATGAGGAAATTGAAGAATCATGGATCAGACTTGATGAGGAGGAAGAGCCTTTGGAAATAGAGATTGAAGAGTTCTTGAAATGTCTATCTCAAGATCCAGCCTGCACTCAAGAAAAAAATCATAAGTCCTGGGAAGATCGACATGATATAATAGAGGAGGGGGACACCACTAGTTACTAATGAATCATAAGACCAATAATATGTGAACTCCATTTAAAATCAGTTCCAAACAATTGTTGGTACACCATATACCTCCATCATTCAACAACTCTTGGTACCATCTCAATTAAAGCAACTGGTTTCTCATACTCTGGCATGTGTTCAAGCTTATTCTTTAAAACTGAATGTGAGTATATTTAGCATTATGTTACACACATGGTTGCATTGGAAGTACTCTTACACTTGAAGGAGGTCTTCCTCTCTCTAAATTAGGGTAGGGTAGAGAAATAAAAATAAAAATGTCATTTGAAATAAAATTGTTACAACAAGACTCTTAAAACTGTAATTCCCTAAGGCACAAATATTGAGATTTCCAATATTATGCACTTTTGTTGTGAGTCTTATTAGAAGCATTTCATTCTTAATGCCTCATTATTTTGTAAAGCGACTATAACTAATGGGTTGGTTCCTCTTCATTGTTTGGTCTTCTATTGAGTCAGTCAGGGGGACTTATCATGGTTATGTTTAATACTTTCCACTTATAAACCCACAACCCTAACCTTGGCCTAATCACTTGATCAAGCTATTGCCCAAGAAATCTTTTCAAGTTTCTCTTAAAAGGTATTGTTGAAAAACCTCCTATGACTAACTAGTTATATAAAACCCTAATGAGCTCTCATGAGAACCATAGCATGATTGACTCGAAGAATATTTTGGTCACTATATGATATGCTTTCTTTAAAATGAGTCTTTAGGGTAGAAGTGGTGCGCCCTGGTATTGCACCAAGAGAGCTGCAACTCCCAAGGGCTGCCCTACTTTACTTTATCAACCTGGGGTTCGTACAAACTTGGAGGTGACAATGTTATATACACAACAGATGCATTCTAATCATGTCATCCTCTTCCGCTCTACGAAAGGGTGCTACTTCTAGGGTTTTCAGTGAAGTCTGTTACACTTCAATGAAAATAAAATAAATTTCAGAAAGGAAATGACAGAAAGGAAACTAAACTAAATTTCTGAAAATAAATGACAGGAAAGGAAACTAATTTAAATTGTAGAAAGGAAATGACGGAAAGGAAACTAATTTAACTTGCTGAAAATAAATGGCAGAAAGGAAACTAATTCTAAACCACACTTAACTTGGACAAACAACTAAATGTACTCTACTTATCCTATGATCTATCTACCATGCTACCATGCTTCTAACCATGCAACTATTCATGATCTAACTAAACTTGAAAATTTAGTGTTGCTTGCAGTATGGAGGTAAAAGGGATAAATATGCTAATGGAGGGCTTGGACAGATGGGACAAGGTTTAGAGGTATGTAAAGAGGGTTTTGAACTTTATTAAAACTTATAACAACACAAAGATTCTTTGGAGCAGAATGATTTAAAAAGTGCGATGGAGGAGAAGCGGGAGTACAGTTAGGGAGCGGGAGCGAAATGCGAAATGCGATGGGGTAAAGATTGTGAAATTCAAAATGCAACGGGTGAAGTGGTGGTAGGGCCGGTGGTAGAGTACGAAATCGATATTGCAATTTGCGATGGGAGAGGTAAGTGTTAATGGGAACTAAGTAAAAACTGCGATTTGCGATGTGGTGAAGTACGAAGAATATTGCAATCAACGTTGGGAGTGGTAAGTGTTAACGAGAACCAAATAAAAACTGCGATTTGCAATGTGGCGGAGTACGGAGAATATCGCAATCAGCGTTGGGAGTGGTAGCCGTTAACGGGAACCAAATAAAAACTACGATATGCGATGGGTCTGATGACGTGGCAGTGGGACCGGTGGCAGAGCGCAATACCAATATCACAATCGGCAGACATGAGCGGTAAGTGTTAACAAGGAGCAGATGGAGAGTGCAAAATGTGATTTGTGAAAAGGCTAAAGGTTGCGATCTGTGATATGCGATATTGCAATATCACAATATCACACAGTTGGAGGAGTGGCGAAAGTGTTGTTCGGGAATGAGCTGCGATATGCGATGGAGCGAAGTACGATAGCGAGAGGTTCGAGGAGCAAGGGTGGAGGTCGAATTCCAATGGTTTTCAAGCATTTTGCGTTAAAAAGGGTAAGGCAACCATGACTAATAAAAATGAAGGAATGAGGTGGGCTGAATGGTTTAAGTGTTTTTATGAATAAAAAGGTGGGTGCGACATTGGGAATAAGCAGGAAAAGGTGGAAGTGGAGGGCATAACAATAGTGCACAGATTGTGAAGATAGAGATGGAGAATGAAGTGGGGGAAGCACCACAGAGCTCCTATGGGGCTTTAAAAATATGTCTTGCAATCAACCATGCTAATTTATGCATGAAATACATAGGAAATGCGTTATAAAAACAATGGAAAGAAATACTGAAACTAGTACTGCAACTCTACGCTAAACTCAAACAGAAAGCAATTTTTGGCCCGTGGGAAGGTCTGCCTCGCTCAAAATCTATTGAAAAAGATGAGAGGGGAAGGCTTGACCATAGCTTTTGAATTTTTCCTCTACTCTATTACTCTCGTAATAAAATGAAGAACTACAACAACAAACTAAAATAAAAAACTAAACAACAATAAAACTATCAGAAGTAGAACTAACTAAATGACAGAAACAAAACTAGCTAAATGACAGAAAGAAAAGAATGAAAACAATAGAGAAGCTGAGGCACATGGGTTGGGCCCTAACCCACGAGCCCATCTCTCTAGAATTAAATCAGTAAAATGGATTATGTCTTCTCATTTGAGGAAGAGAATAGCCTCATTATATTTCTGAAAGTTTTTAATCATTGAGTAAAATAATCAAAATCTCACTAGCTTGCAGCAAAGTTTTGAATGGAATTGAATCGACTCCTTCCTAGCTCTAGCTTTGCTCTATTTATTCTACAGGGTAGCTACCAACAACTCCCTTGAAAATAGTGATTGGGTCCACTTAACTCCAAGTAAACATAGATTGAGTGCACTTCGTCTTCAGTTTGCTTGGCTACCTTTGATAATTAAGGAGGGTGGACAAACCCCTTGAATCTCTCCAATATTTCTCCATAATTTTCTTACATTGTGCTCATTTATTATTCAATCTTGATATTCTAGTGGCAGGGAGCAAGTCCCTAAATTATCTCCTTCTCCAAATCTACATAATCTGTCAAATATTCTCACAATATTCTACAAAAATAACCAATATTAGGTACAATATGCAATTACCTTTAAACCTTCCTAAGACAATATTAAAGCATAAGAAAACATTATTAAGTGCAGAAGGAGAGATTTAATATATATTTTTATGTGCATAATAAAGGTATATGGGCCTAAGAAAGGTTAGATGGGCCTTAGTTTATGTCTAATTTAGAGGCCTATCATCGCCCCCTACTAAAACTGTTGCTCATCCTATGAGAAACCTATTCATCCTCCCTACCTAATGGTTCTTCCTGCATGCTGGCTTATTTCATTTTCTGTTTATTGGCCCATGCGCTGCTCCTAATGCTAATCTTCTTGCTATTCTTTTTGAATTTCTTCTAGTGGGTGCTGCATGGAGATCCTAATATGCGTTAAGAAAATTTGTATTTTGCATGCCAAGCGGTGGTGGATCCACCTTATCTATATATATATATATATATATATATATATATATATATATATATATATATATATATATATATATATATATATATATTGTATGAAAAATAAACTCATAGTTCTTTTCTGTTAACTAATTTCACCCTTGGTTACCCCTTGGCACTCCTTTTCTTCCATTACAATGATCTGCTTACTACCCACTTTCTCAAGTCCTTTTTACTTTTGTCTTGCTCCTCTTCTTTGTGGAAAAAGTGAGGCTAGTCGCTAGATAAGGCTGAGATTTCTTTGCGACTGATTTTGGCTATATAAACAACTTTCCTTCTCACATTTTTTAATGTTTTATTAAGCTAAAATAGATTCAAAGAAAGGGTTAGATGATTGCAAACTCGAGCCTTACCATTGATTTGTTTTTGCAGGTGATATTGAAGTTGTTGCTGAAGCTGCTACTGAAGCTGCATGTGATAATTTTCTTGAGGTCCTTTTGGAGCTTCTGAGCATAGGAGGAGGAAGTCCAAGTTTGACTACCTTTGACCAAGGTTTTGACCAAATTTTCTTTTTGTGTCAACTTGCTGTTTTTCTGCTTGCTGAGGTTGGAGAGCACCTCCATTCATTAGAGAGAGATGCATGGAGAAATGCATTTTTTTTTTAAGGCCTACTGGCTGCCTAAATGAGGTTTTCAATTAGTAGGTCTGCCTAGGTGCCTCAAAGGAGGTTTTCACCTAGGATATTTTTTTTTTCTTTTTTTTTTTTCTCAACCCAATGACCACCTCATGGAGGTTTTCAATCAGTGGGCCAATCTCAGATGCCTCAAAAGAGGTTTTCACCTAATATTTTATTCTTTTTCCTTTTTTTTCACTTTCCTACTCTACTTGAAAAAACAAAACCTTTTTCAAGTTCAATACTTCCAATGGAGCCATGTACACATCAATATGACAAATAAAATCATGTGCACACTTGGAATACATGCTATGACATGTATCTGAATATGAGAGATGAATTACTTTGATTGGGATTGTATCAAGTACTGTTCGAGAAGAGTGTGTTGCTGCAACTTAATGACTGTTTGGAACCATATGTCAAAATAGTTGTGATACCCCTAGTCCACTTGCTGAGTTGGATCACCTTGGATGTCCTCTTCTATTATGACATTCAAATATTACTCTCTTTGCTGATTTTTCTCTTGAACACATGGAGGAAATTCTAGTAAACATGAGGAAACTTTCTCAACATCTGATTCTAATGTCGGCTCTTCATCAAGTGTAGCCCTTGATATTTTGATCTCCTCATTTGGATCTTCTTCTTCTTGATGTTTTCCTTTAATGAAATTAATAAAATATCTTCTTTTCAATACCTTTCTTGAACTAAGATGAATACCATCTAGATCAAGAGGATATGTTTGGTAGTATTGTACCTTAGCATTGTAAGTGGGCTGAGATACTTCATGGTGCAGGTTTGGAAATAGTAGTTGGGTGGGGGTGGATATATGAGATGGATGTGATTGAGGCTGTGGTTGTGGTGGAGGTGGATGGTAGGGATAGCATAGAGTTGGGTATGGAGGATGTTGAGGGAAATATTGAGGATGTTTAGGTTTTTCCCAATAATTACCTTGCCAACCATGTTGCCAAGATTGGTTTTGGGGTTGAGATGGCCAAGGTTTCCAAGGAGGGAGTGTGTCCCAATTAGTTTTAGATGTATGTGGATAATCTTGAAATTGTGAAGTGGGTCCTTGCATCATATAAAGTTGACTAGGTTGGTTGGGTATCCTTGGAGCTACATAACATAGCTTCTTTGGTGATTTCCTTGCTCCATTGTCTTCTTGGTAAACTTATTTAAACATAGGGAATGATGAAAAACATTTAGTAGCATATGATTATGCATGGATAACAAAAATATCAACATCTTCTTTTTTCTCATTTTGCATTCTTTGCATTTCTACTTGTTCACTTAGATTGCTAATAATTTATGTTTTAAAGTTATCAAGCAAATTTCTAAGTTCATCTTGTATTACCAATGTTGAGGCAGATTTACTTACTCTTTCCCTTCCTCTTGATTTGTGCTTGCATGTTTTATAAATTTCTTCAAATTACAATTGGTATACATCTCCTCTACTCATGATATTAAGGAGATCAATCCACTCATCCCTAATTGTTCTAAGTAAGAGGGTTTTTAGTGTGTCAAATCCTGGATGATGCATTTTTCCCCTCTTAACATTATACCTGAACCTCTCTATTAGATCCCCAAGGCTCTCATCTTCTTCTTGGTTCATTCTAAAAATTTCTTCTCTAAGATCACGATCTTTATATTTTTCTAGAAATATCTTTTGCATATATTCCATGATCTTATTGAATTAGGACCTAGACTCATGAACCATTTAAGAGCTCTATCCTTCAATGTTGCAGGAAACAATCTCAGTTTTTGAGTGTGTGATAAGTAGCCATAAAATATACAAAGTATCTCAAATTCAAAGAGAAATGTTTCCGGATCCTCTGTCCTCATACCATGGAAGTTGGGAAGGAAAGATGAAGGGATGTTCTTCATATTCACACTGATGTCCATATCTTGAATGGGAAACCCAATAAGATCTTCTTCATTGTCATCATATCCATTCATCTCATCTACCTTCAAAAGTGTATGGTGATGTGGTTCTTACTGCACCACATGGTCAAGTGGGGGGGTTGGTATTGGAGAAGTATTTAAAAAATAATAATTTGAGTATCCCTACTCCTATGAGGCATGAAAATCATATTTTTTTGTATTTTTCAATATTTTAGAAACAACATGAAAAAGGAAATCATAAAATAATGCTAAAACATAATCAAAGCATCTACTAGACACCTCCTCGACAACGACGCCAAAAAGTGTTGCGCCCTGGTATTGCACCAAGAGTGTTGTAGCTCCCAGGGGCTTCCCTACTTTACTTTATCAACCTGGGGTTTGTACAAACTTGGAGGTGACAGTGCTATATACACAACAGATGCATTCTACTCATGTCATCCTCTTCCACTCTATGAAAGGGTGCTACTTATAGGGGTTCTCAGTGAAGTCTTTCACACTTCAATGAAACTAAAATAAATTGCAGAAAGGAAATGAAAGAAGGGAAACTAAATAAAATTGCTGAAAAGAAATAACAGGAAAGGAAACTAATTTAAATTGCAGAAAGGAAATGATGGAAAGGAAACTAATTTAACTTACTGAAAATAAATGGAAGAAATGAAACTAATTCTAAACCGCACTTAACTTGGCCAAATGGAGAAATGCACTCTACTTATCCTATGATCTATCTACCATGCTACCATGATTCTAACCATGAAACTATTCATGATCTAACTAAACTTGAAAAAGTGTTGCTTGTAGTTTGGAGGAAAAAGAGATAAATATGCTAATGGAGGACTTGAACATATGAGACAAGGCTTAGAGGTGTGGAAAGAGGGGTTTGAACTTTATTGAAATGTATAACAGTGCAAAAATGATTTTGAGCAGAATGATTTGAAAAGTGCGATGGCGGAGAAGTGGGAGTATAGTTCGAGAGCAGGAGAAAAATGTGAAATGCAATGGGGTAAAGGTTGCGAAATGCGAAATGCAATGGGTGATGTGGCAGTAGGGTCGGTGGCAGAGTACGACAACGATATCACAATTAGCGTTTGGAGAGTGTGAACGGGAACCAAATAAAAACTGTGATTTGTGATGTGGCGGAGTACGGATAATATTGAAATCGGCGTTGGGATCGGTAAGTGTTAACGAGAATCAAATAAAAACTGCAATTTGCAATTTGAAATGTGGCGAAGTACGAAGAATATTGCAATCGACATTGGGAGTAGTAAGTGTTAACGAGAACCTAATAAAAATTGCGATATGCGATGAGTCAGATGACGTGGCAGTGGGACCGGTGGTGGAGCGCGATACTAATATCACAATTGACAGACAGGAGCAGTAAGTGTTAAGAAGGAGTGGATGGAGAGTGCGAAAAGGCCAAAGGTTACGATATGCGATATGCGATATCGCAATATCACAATATCACGCGGTTGGAGGAGCGGAAATTTTTTTGTTTGGGAACGAGCTGTGATATGCGATGGAGTGAAGTACGGTAGCGAGAAGTTCAAGGAGCAAGGGCGGAGGTAGAATTCCAATGATTTTCAAGCGTTTTGCATTACAAAGTGTAAGGAAACAGTGACTAATAAAAATGAAGGAATAAGGCGGGATGAATGGTTTAAGTGTTTTTATGAATAAAAACGTGGGTGCGGCAGTGAGAATAAGCGGGAAAAAGCAGAAATGGAGGGCGTAACAACAGTGCATAGATTGTGAAGACAGATATGGAGAATGAAGCAGGGAAGCACCACGAATCTGCTCTGGGGCTTTAATAATACGTCCTAGGATCAACCCTGCTAATTTATGCATGAAATACATATGAAATGCGTGATAAAAACAATGGAAGGAAAGAATTAAACTAGTACTGCAACTCTATCCTAAACTCAAATAGAAATAAATTTTTGTCCTGTGGGAAGGTCTACCCCGCTCAAAATCTATTGATAGAGATGAGAGGGGAAGGCTTGGCCAAAAATTTTGAATTTTTCCTCTACTCTATTACTCTCATAAGAAAATGAAGAACTACAACAAAAAACTGAAAGAAAAAACTAAACAACAATGAAACTATCAGAAGCATAACTACCTAAATGACAAAAACATAACTAGCTAAATGACAGAAAGGAAAGAATGAAAACAACAGAGAAGCTGAGGCACATGGGTTGGGCCCTAACCCATGAGCCCAACTCTATGGAATTAAATAAGTAAAATGGATTATGTCTGCTCATTTCAGGAAGAGAATAGCCACATTACATTTCTGAAAGTTTTTAATCACTTAGTACAATAATCAAAAGCTCAATAGCTTGCAACAAAGTTCTGAATGGAATGGAATCGAATCCTTCCTAGCTCTAGCTATGCTCTATTTATTCTACAAGGCAACTACCAACAACTCCCTTTAAAATAGTGATTGATTCAACTTGAATCCAAGTAAACATAGATTCAGGGCACTTCGTCTTCAGTTTGCTTGGATGCCATTGATAGTTAAGGAGGGTGGACAACCCCCTTGAATCTCTCCAAGAATTCTCCATAATTTCTTGACATTGTGCTCATTTATTCTTCAATCTTGATCTTCCGGTGGCAGGGAGCAAGTCTTTAAAATATCTCCTTCTCCAAATCTGGATAATCTGCCCAATATTCTACAAAAATAACCAATATTAGGTACACATATGCAATTACCTTTAAACCTTCCTAAGAAAATATTAAAGCATAAGAAAACATTATTAAGTGCAGAAGGAGAGATTTAATATATCTTTTTATGTGCATAAGAAAGGTATATGGGCCTAAAAAAGGTTAGATGGGCCTCAATTTATGTCTAATTTAGAGGCCCATAAAGAAGGACCAACCAGTAAAGATTAGTAATTAAAAAAATTTCACGCCATCTCATGCTCTTAAGGAGCATATTTTCCTCCCCACATATTAAGTAATCTATTTAAGGTTAATTATAATCATTGTTTCTTTTTAAATTATTGATTGAGGGATGGGAGGTCTCATTATGAGCCGACCTACCATGATCATGGGTCATAACGAAAATGACATTATTGATACTGGTCACCAAGCTAAGGTGATGAATTTCAGTTGAAAAAATGGAATACAAGAGGTCTCACCACAAGCCGAATTGTTCATTCTTATTAGTTCTTGTGAATGGAACTTTTGTTAGCTGGTTACCAAGCCAGGACAAGGACCTTCAATTAATTTCTAAACATATGTAAATGATTTCAATTGAATTTGAATCTATATCTAATAGGTGGGACACAAACATTTCATTGGGTTAAAAGGCATCCTTGTCGACGCTATAGACGCCTGCTGGAAACAGGGCCATGCCTGTGGTATTAAATTTAATTTTACACTATGATTTACTTTGTCTTTTTGATCTTTCCATTAACTCATTATCATATCTCTCTAAGAATAGATTTAAGATCCTTTCAACATTGTTCTTTGGAATTCTATATTTCAGAAATATGAAGGTTTTCATGGATGTGGGACCCTTAGTATAGTTGATTCACTTTGCTTAAAAAAGAGGAATTTCAACTATATGCTTGGATAATGGTAAGATCGAAAGGTATCCATTTTTCATATTTCGTTTTCCCCATTTCCATCCATTTTAATGTCTCAGATTTAAAATAATGTCACTTCTATTTATAATAATGAGGCTATTGAAAGTGAAGACCTGCTACTTTGGGCTACTCCTGAGATGATTTGTGGAATTTTTTATGGTTAACTATTTTACGATGACACTATCCCTGCAGTAACAATATTGTTAGCATTCGTTTATTAACCCTAGCATTAGTTACTCTCTTGAAATAATGAAGATCAGTCTTGACATCACTGAATATATGGTTGTAGGACTTTCTTATCTTATTGATGTGAGGGGATTCGACATCATATGAAACCTACCTACATTCTCTTACTCAATTATCCCTATAGCTTAAGACAATGAAGCATGAATATAATAGAGAAACCCTAGCCCTACAGTCTTAATTAAATTTGGTCTCTGTCAGAGGTTTTGCTTGCATGAGGACATGCAAGATGATCAACATAGGGGGATGTTAGGCCTCAGAATTGTCATGTTTAATTCACATTATCACCCTATGCTTACTCATGGTTTTCATTATTATTACTATAATTTTGCACAATTTTTGGATTAGTAGCTTAAACTTTGAGCATGATCAGGTAATTGTTCATTATTTAACCTATTTCCTTTATTTCGATAAGAATTAGATCAAAATGATTATTGATGATGGTGCTTCTATTGTTTTAGGAATGCATATTAAATCAAAATCTAAGATGCACATGCATCAAGAATTAATTGCACCAAGTTCTGTTCATGCAACAATCCTCCTACACTATCATTCTTGCACCGATTTGGGGCTTCAACATCTTGGCATGCTTGTGGGGAAAACCAAAGATGGTTATTTTCCAAAATTATGTTCTAACACTTTCCCATGAGTTGGATTGCACCCAGGTCGCACATGTGGGTCTCTAGAAGAAAATCAACAAATTTTCTCAAAATTCACGTAGTTTTCAAGCTGCCAAGTTTGACTTCGATTTGCGTGCATCTGGAGGCGAAATCGAAAATCTGAGAAAATGGGTTTTTTTATTAGTATAAAAAAATATCTAGAACTCGAATCGTTTCTAGAGATTGGAATTAGTATAAAATTTACATGTAGGTATTTGAAGAAGTTTTTATAAAAAAATATTGTTTTTCCATAATTCTAGGATCTTGGCATAATTTTCAAACTGCCAAGTTTTACCTTTATTTATGTGCAAATGGAGGCGACTATAAAAAATAATATCAAATGGTTTTTTTACCAGTATAAAAATGATATAGAACCTGAACCGTTTCCCAATATTCGTATTTTTCTAAAAGTTAGACGCAGGTCTTTGAAGTAGTTTTATAAAAAAACAGTTTTTCTAGAATTCTAGGATCTTGCCTAGATTTACTAAAAAAATGGAAAATTTGTATCAGATCTGCATTTTCTTGATGGGAAAATGGTTGTAATGTTCTCCTATTGATGGAAAATAGTTGGGATTAAGTTCCTCATCTTGTTTTGTAATGATTGCTTGGCATAAAGCCAAATTTGTATCACGAAATGTATAAAAATAGAGGCATGGCCCCAAGCCTAAGGGAGAAAACCATTTCTTTTTACCTTGATGTTGGCGATATAAGTATTGGGGGTTCTACCCCCTTCATTCTGATCAGTTGGAGGTTGGAATACTGTAGATGTTGTAAAATACTGATATTTTAATTTAATGCCAGGTTCATGCATCTCTTATGTCTATTTTCTGCATTGTTAATTTCGCTCGCATAAGTTAAGAATTTTCCTTAAAGGGAAACAAGTTGGTTGGCTATGGCCCAACCAACCCAACTTGTTCTCCCTATATTTCATAGTGTGTTAGATCTAGTTATGCTAGTGTGAACAAAGTAATTTCATTTACTTGCTTGAGCTTCTAGATTGGCGAAGCCCTTGTGAATGTTTTCATGCATAATGTCAGATCTGAGGATTCATTGTGTGTGTTGGGTTGGTTTTTATTTTCAGTTCAATATTTTATTTATTCTTAATAACATCACATTGTTCTTTCCTTTTCTGAGAGAATTTTCTACGCTATTTCCGAAAAGTTAAGTTTGGTTGTAAGTTTAATGATTTAAGTTGATTCATTTTCTTATAGCATAGCGTGCCCTTATACGAATACAAGTTCTGGTTACATAATGCTAACTCTGTGCATGAATTTAAAACTATAACAATCTCCTTACATAACAAAATATTGTTGAGTATAGGAATCATTTATGGCGTTTTTTGGGCTTAAAGGTTTTATGAAATTTATCTTCCAAACAGAGCATATTTATTATATTGACAGAATTCTGAGGAGGGTTGAGTTTTGTCTTTTAAATAATGTACTTTCATTTCCAACACAAGAGTCTTTTATTTTCTACTATTGTGAGAATTTATTTCAGTCTTTGAAATTATTTGCATTGAATTCTTGCTTTGTATTGGGAGTCTCTTTCATTAACATTCAAGTTGAATTTTCTCTCTATTTTGTTCATTTCTAGTCTACTAGTCATAGCACATTAATACATGAGTGAAGGATGATTGAAAGAAAGTATGTTATAGTGAAGGAAAAGAGCATTCTAGTACAGGAAGAAAATGTTCTAGTACATGAATAGATTATTCTGGTACAATAACAGAGTCATTCTAGTACAAGAACATTGTTATTATAATACAAAAATAAATCTGCTCTATTTTCCTAGTGCATGGGCGAAATTGTTCTAGTACACGAATAAGTTAATTTCTATACAAGAATATAATTGTCATAACATAAATGAACTCACTCTGTTTTCATAGTACATGAATCACAGTACAGGAATAGATTTAAATTTCGAAACTTTTGAGTTTTGCAATTGATTTATTGAGTGACATGAATTTTGAGTTTATTTATTTCTTTTAAGAAGTATTTTTTCCAGTAAAATATTTTACTGCTACTTTTTGAGTGAGAGTCCAGTTTCAAGTGTGGTGTGAGTAGTTTCTACACAAGTTAGGGTTTTTTTTTTCTACAGGTTGCTAGAGTTCTTCTCTGGCATTTCCAGTGTTGCACCTCAAAGTTCATGAACTTCTATATTTCCACTTAAATGGTGGTCCAATAATATGCCATATATTACACCCAAAAGATTGGTCTATACCCAAGTTGTTCTCAGGCTCCAGAATCTTTTTTCCAAACATGGATTCTAGGACTACTAACTAAAACCCAACTATTACAGGGCTTCCAGAGTGTTTTTCCAACCAACTCTTCCAGGACTAGTAACTCAACCCACTTAGGGCTTCCAGAGCGTTTTTCCAACCAAGGCTTCCAGGACTAGTAACTCAACCCACAGTTGTCCGTCAGGATTCGAGAGCATTTGTCCAACCAAGGCTTCCAGGAACTAATAAATCAACCCACAACTAAAGGAATCATGAGAACCAACCAGAAAACTATCAATAGAAATAAACCCACATCATCATGGTTATCCAGGAAATGGAAAGGCTAGGAAAATCCAATGTCAATCCAGACAATCCTCCATGCCAATGACAGATCATGACCAAGAAACCACATGCATACACAATGCATGCCAAAACTAGTTAGGAAAACATACATGAAACTCGGTACCTACAATCAAACCCCGTTGTAGTTGCTGATCCCGATGTTCACTTGCAATTTCCTTCTCTTCCTTTTCCTTCTTGCTCCAAATCACCAAGTATGCCACACTCTCCAAGAGTGCTCTAAGAAAACTCCAAGTATCCAAGAGTATGAGAGAGAGAATAGAATGAGAACCATAAGCATGAGAAAACGCTTACCCACTGATAATCATAAGCCTTTTTATTAATGAGGCCTCTAATTTCTTCATTTCCCATTATTTTCCTTCATTTTCCTCCTCATATGAAACTTGTGAGTTTTCACCTCCCTTTTCTCCTATTTTCCATTATTTTCATAAATAAATGTGCCAAAAATACTTTTTGCCTCTTTAATGCCTTATCCATTGCCTTTTCCAATTTCCATAGCCATAATAAACTGAAGTGAACACCCGCTACGATTTTTTTCGCACCATTCAACTTGGAATACGTGTCCCATCAACCCTGGTTATTATTTGTAACTTTTACTACATGGAATTTTCACTAGCACTGTTACAAGGGTCATATTTACTAATAGGTCTAAGATTGGAGAATTAGGGCTTGAAACGTTATGGAGTCATTTTATGGAATTAAATGGTGTATTTTGGGGTCAAAACTTTGTTGGTTCAATGTTTGAGCTATGATGATATTTTCCTTTCAGATATCTTTCTAAAGGTGTAAGAAACACGTTAATTAGAGTTTACGGTATGCAAAATTATGCCTCCCACAAGTTGACCTACCATGATTGACCACTATGGTTTGAGAGGATGCCATATCAACCTTGTTACTCATGCAAAAGTGGATATCCATGTGTGGAATATGAAGAAGACTCCAGACGGGTCAAAGTTGTAACTCTAGTTGAGAGTTGAAGGGGTAAAACAAAACCCCTAGTTGGCTATCAAGCTTTACTAAATCCAGTCCATGAGGAGGAATAAGATTTTGTTCCATACTATATCATAGCAACTATGAGTGGGATTTAGAGAGAATAACATAAGGGGTTAGCGTTCAGTTGTAGCCTAACATGCCACAATTCTCAATTAAATCCATAGAGAGTTTCTTCTCCTTTGTACTTGCGTTGTTTCTATATCAGAGAAAAGATACCAGAGTAGCTTCACCTTCTTGCTATGTTTTCTCCCATAAGGGTTTCCCAAAGAAATTTTTGTGTTCATTGTGGATGGTGTGTGATTATAAATTTTTTTCTCTCTTTTCCACAATTTATCTATTGCATGCATAACTAGAAAATCAATAATTAACAAATAAGGATTCTAAAGGAATTTAACCTTCAAATATAGCTTCATGTTTATGCTAACAATTTTGTTTGATGAACTGTCTAATGGAATATGCATGGTAGTTTAAAGGTCATTTAATGTACTCATTAATTATTGAAAATGAATAGAATATTTTTATTAGATATGCATACAATACTTGTTGACAGTCAAATGGTGATACCTGAAATTGTTAAAATATCATAAATGATCAAGGAAAAATTTAAGGATGAAAATTTATCTTAAATTGTAGAAACCTTGCAGAATCTTATGAGTTCGTCAGTAAAATGTTTGGCGATGTTTTTGTAAAAATATTCAGTTTTTGATGATTTTGTTTATTCTTTATAAAATTTTGACAAATTTTATGGTAAAATAATTTTAACCCATCGAATTATGGAAAATCACATTTAGAAAAAAGAAAAAACAAAAAAAAAAACAAGAAGAAAAAGAAATTATCAATTTTTTTTGTAAAATTTTCCTTTGATTTCTATTGCTTGTTGAAATATCAGGTTACTAGGAAAAAAATTTCAAACAAAAACTAAAACTTCATATGATATCTAGATGGCTTGGTAGATCTGGACTAACCCGAGTGTCCAAAAGTTTTCAAAATACTAGCATCTACCCATGGTTGGGTAAGATTCATGAGGAATGTAGTTGTTGACAATTAAGTCATATTGTTTACCAATCCTAACAAATGAAACTATATTTTATACTCCTTTATATTATGAAAAAAAAAATTAAGAAATTTGGTCACAAAAAAATAATAGAATTTCACTCTGAGACCCATATAGCATTTGGAGAGTGGAATTTTTAGTCCAAGATAATTACTAGTGATGTTGCGGAACTGTTGGCGTTCAGAGATGCTGGAGTTGGATTTTTGATTAAAGATGAAACTTCAAGATGTTCATTGGATTCAATATATGATTTTGAGATAACATAACATTAAATGATAGAAAAACTCACCATTATATCATCCAAATTATATCGGATGTCACGGGGGATTGTTTTTATCTCCTCCTGACCCACACATTTTCTTATCTCGTATGACCATAGTAAGCAGAGTATACATCTTACGATGCTAAGTAATGGAGTGAAGAAAATTTAGCCTTCTTTACAGATATTTCCTAGTTTAGGAACCCATTTGAACCTATTTCCACCAATCTCTGAGTCTAAGAAGTAGGCATGGTCGCAAAATTCCCTTGCCTCTAGTTGAAGTATTTCATTTCAAAATTTGAGTGGAACTGCATAAAATAAACATGCCATTATTTACCATTTAAATAAATGTTCTCTTGTTGAGGATGGACCAGGAGAGCTTCGACCCCTAGGGTTTAGAAGATGCTGCCTAGGAGCCATAGGACTAATACACCTACAAAGACAAACAAAGAGTGTGGTGTGGAGACACACTTGGATAAAACTAGGATAGGGATACTTCTATTGTAGATATGCCTCCAACCTTGAAAGAAAAACATGATGGAATATTGGGTGTATGTTTGGTATGGAACCAAAACCCCCTAGACACCCTAGATACCCCAAAATTTTCATTACCCAGTGTAGGAATTAAATTAGTACCTCGAGTAGTAAGGGAGGCATAAAAACTAAACAGAAAATGTGTGTGATGTGAATAGTGAAACTTACACTAATAATTTAACCAAAGACCCAAGCCGAAACTTGAATAAAACCAAATGGAAAATGTACCTTGATACCACACTCCACAAACCAGAACTAGGAACTAAAAGGATATGCATGTAGGTTCAAAATGTTGGAGATCCTTCGAGGGTAAAACCACCACCAACTCAAATGTTATACCAGACTCTAAATTGTGAAGGAAGAGGAAAAATAACATTTGTCTTTATACGTAGTGAACAATATGGTCGGCAAAGGAAAGTTATATGGAATGACAGAGACTAAAAAAAAAACATAACTCCTTAGGTTCCTTCCACCTTGACTGAAACTAAATTGTAAACCCGCAAACCAAGATACACATGCTATACCTCCTCCCCAGGTAGGAGAAGGATCATATATTACCACCTTCCACACTAGTGTCAACACCCTATAGCCATGAGTATTCAAATATAAGGAGTGAGTGTCGTGCAGGCGATTGTGTGTAGACAAGGATGAGGATATGACTTTGTCCTCATCTCTGACCCGATGTGTCTTTAGATCCCATGTTTTTTACTATCAAAACATTTCTTCATTATATGGCCATAAATGAATTTCCTCCCTATGTCAAGATTGGGGTTGTGATAAGCCAATCCTCCATGGGACGGGTTATGTAATCGCAGAAGTACATAAGGCTTGTTAGAAAATTAAGCTTGTACATAGTTCAGTAAAGCATCTTCCACCACCTGCAAGAAATACATGCCATTCCTAATTTGTTTTATACTTGCCTAATACAAGGAATCTCCTCTGAAATGCCAAATTAAGAGCATGTGGCTCCCAATGTGATTCCTACTGCACTCACCGAGGGTCACCACCCTTCTCCTCAAATAAAATGCACGCATGCTCATTGTTAAAAATTGCCTCACTAATATCCATTTTGAAACTATATCTGTCGTTGATTTTTTTTTCCGGATGTGTTATGCCAAGAATTACCATCATAAATTTTTTCAGAGGTATCACCCCTATCAGGGAGTTCCTTTGCTCTGATTTTATCTTGGGCTATCCACAAAGATAATAATTATTCTTCCTCCCTTGTAGCCATCATCAACCGAGACTCATCACACGCTATGTACCGCCTCGAGCTTTCCTAATTTGCTAGGGCGTCAACCACCTTATTGTTAGAGAATAAAAAAGGTAGAAAGATCCTCTTATTCTTGATTATTTACTTGTGATCTTATTTATTTATTATTATGTTCTTATTATCTTTCTTCTTATCAGTTCATCAAGAAAATATCAAAGAAAATACACTTAGATCAAGGACACCATATCTAGGCCAACAACTAATCCGAATGAAAAGTGGCCTACACCCATGGTATTCATCCACCCATGGTATTTATCTGCCCATGGTATTGTAAGTGATATCTATCCATAATATTCATTCGCCCATGGTATGTATCCAGCCATAGTATTCATCCACACATGGAAATTACCGATGTTATTATAAGTGGTATCCAACCATGGTATTGACCCATGGTATCCACCTATGGTATCTACCCATGGTATTGCAACTCAAAAAAAGCTATAAATAACAAGCCTCACTTTGTAGAAGGATAGATTATCCACCACAATGTAGCTTCTATAATTATTCTCTATTTTAATAAAAAAAATTCTTTGTGGTTTTATTTACCATGTGTTCTCTCTCTCTCTCTCTCTCTCTCTCTCTCTCTTTTTTTTCTCTGGCATTATAATTTTACAAATCTTTCTAGAACCATTTCAAATTTTTAGATCTTGGGGGCCTCCCCCGAAGGTCCAGATCAATGGTATCAGATTCAGGTTACAAATCCATGGGAATGTAGAAATTTTTTGAGCGGAAAGTTTGTAAAGCATATTTGAAAATATTGCTGCAAAATTTTCAGAAAAAAATATTATATCTGGATTCCTTGCGAAAAATAGCCAATTTAAAAAAAAACAGTCTAATCGGAGTCCGGATGAGGGAGATATCGTCGATTCAAAAAGCAATGTTGCATAAATTTTTCTAACGACAATTCATGGATGACGACTCTCTTGTAATTGTTTTCAGTTTTCAGTGAAAAATTCCAGAGAAATGGTTATATATCTGAGCTCCCCTTGAAAAACCACCCCATTAAAAAAAAAATCGGTCGAATCGGAGTCCGAACGAGGGAGTTATCATTGATTTTAAATCAACTATTTTTTTTTCAGAAAATTTTGTGACGGTGGTACAATTCCAACGTGAATATGAGAGTCTAGAGTCTCGAGATAGCGATTTCAAACAAATGGGAAGATGCAAAATGATCATTCTATTTCCAAAAAAAGGTTATGATATATATTTTGAGTTATATTGACTGAGTTATGCCCATTTTAAATCTGGAGCAACAGTTGGAGCGGGTTCGCTTTTGAGATGTGCCCTCCCACCCTAGTTTAGTAGGCACCTGCTTCACATTCATTAGTTTCAACATAGTAGCATTCAACTTGGGTTATTTGGATACATGCCCTCGCACCCCAGACTATCAAGCACCTTCTACTTCATCAACAATAAACATCACAGTTATGGGTCAACCACACAAAATCCTTCTCATCGAAGTCCATTTTCTAGGCTGCACACTATTAGTATCATATTTGGTCACAAGAATTACAGGGTATCTCTATCCTCAGATCTTTGTTTGCCATGGGTTTGGGTCATCCAAAAACCCACACTTCATCAAAGTCCATTTTCTAGGCCGTACACTGTCAGTATTGCAGTTGGTCACAAACATTACAGGGTATCTCTATCCTCGGATCTTCATTCATCACGGTTATGGGTTAACCACACAAAACCCTTCTCTTTAATGGATCTTCATATTCAACAAGGGATTCTTAGAAGGGAACTTCACGCAATGGAGACCATTGCTTCTTAAGGAGGGAGGAATGATCCGAATGAAAAGTGGCCTACACCCATTGTATTCATCCACCCATGGTATTTATCGGCCCATGGTATTGTAAGTGATATTTATCCATGATATTCATTCACCCATGGTATGTATCCACCCATGGTACTCATCCACACATGGAATTTACTGATGTTATTGTAAGTGGTATCTACCCATGGTATTGACCCATGATATCCACATATGGTATCTACCCATGGTATTGTAACTCAAAAAAAGGCTATAAATAAGAAGCCTCATTTTGTTGATGGAGAAATTGTCCACCACAATGCAGCTTCTACAGTTATTATCTATTTTAACAAAAAAAATTATTTGTGGTTTTATTTACTCTGTGTTCTCTTTTTTTCTTGGCATTTTATTTTTGCAGATCTTTCCAGATCCATTTCATTTTTTTAGATCTTGGGGGCATCCCCCCAAGATCTGGATCAACAACCACGACAAAACCCCCTTTGATTGGAAAACCGAGTCAGTAATTATTCCTTCAATAGTAATGCTTGAGATTCTAGACCTTGACCCAAACTTCCTCCACACCAAGTCAACCTTCCTTGTGATCCTTCTTGAATCTGGCAGAACAACAACACTAGCAGCGCTATGATGACTTGGAACTTCGACCTTTCTTCTTGAGACTTAGATCTTGAGGTAGGGACTTTGATCTAATTTCAAATATTTTTAATTAGGCCCAATACAACTTCTCCAAGCAACATCAACCAATGTAATCAACTTCAACTTCTTCTTCACATAGCAGCAACAACTTGGAAGCAACTGCAACAACAAAACTTTGAGAACTTTGATATCCCAAACTACAGATCCAAATGCAGAGAGATTAGTGCCAAAATTTCAATCTTCTTCAACTATATAAGTGTGCCCAAAACTGAATCCAGAAAGTCCTTCTCCTTAATTTCACAATTTCTCCTTGTTGCAACTACAAAATCGAATTTATGAGTTGCAGTGAATTGGTTCCAAGTGAGTTTGATTCCACTATATATATAGGCTTTTGATGGGTTCTAATTACTGGATTTGAGGCTGAATTGATCACGTTAAGGCCGACTTGGTGTGGAGGCTTCATAAATCATATTTTAATCAATACTTTAAATCTGTAATAAACCTATAGACTCATAATAAAACCTAGAAGTCCAAAATAGGGACTTTGACCCTAACATAAATATGACACAAGCATGAAACCCATGCTTTAATAACTAACTTAATAATAATATAAAATTAATTTCTTTATTATTTTGACAATTACAATAAGTATTCACTCGAGTACGAATTATGAAGACCGAACCTAGTTACATTCTTCAACACTTATTTCCCTCCAGCCGCATGTGGAGTGGAATTACATAATCAATTTTAACCAATAAGTGATGAATTTTTTTAACCATGTCTTTTAGTTGCTAGCTATGAAATTATTTTTATGGAAGATAGCATGACACCAACTTACATATTGTTTGTATGACTAACTGTGAACATTCATGTACCTGGAGAAAATGAAAAAACTCTCTATTAGCGATTTCTAAACCTTTATCTAGAGCCAAGGACTCGACAAGATTATTTGAAGATTTTACATAGGAGAAAGCATAGATTTGAATGGGATCTAGATTCTCATATATGATAATCCCACCATATTCCGTTGTTTGTTAAATTTAGTGTGTCCTAAATTGCTACATTAATTTATCAATCCGGGATTCGTAAGCTGATGAAGTGTGGCGCACTATATGTGCAAGATAACCTATTTCTTACCTTTTTGTCATTTTTGGTTTTCTAATGTGAGATGGAAATTCTAAAATAAAAACAAGTATGGTTATGATTGTTCAAGGCATTGATATCCTTTATAATGATTTACCAACTTCAAACTTAAAAAGGAATTTGAAACATACAATGACAAAGCTTGAAAGGAAATAAAAATGTGCTGCTAGGCTTATAAATCAAACAGTGAACTATTGAGCATGAAAACCAAATTATCCTTGCTGCTGTCTCAACACAAAAGAAACTATGCTTAAAAAAATCCAAGAATTGCAACAAAGTAAATCTAAATCAAATTACATCAACTTATATTCTGATCCCTCACCATTAGTCCAGCTATGGCTTTCGGAGGTAACCATAAACAACTTGAGCAATCTGATATCTAATTTGCAGAAAAAAAAACTAATATCAAACTACACACTCATACTTCAATCCCTCACCATCAGTCTAGCTGTGGCTTTCAGAGGTAACTGAAAATGACATGAGCAATTTAATATATCTAATTTGCAGAAAGTAAACTAATATCAAACTACACACTCATACTTCAATCCCTCACCATTAGTCCAGCTGTGGCTTTCAGAGGTAACTGAAAATGACATGAGCAATTTAATATATCTAACTTGCAGAAAGTAAACTAATATCAAACTACACACTCATACTTCAATCCCTCACCATTAGTCCAGCTATGGCTTTCGGAGGTAACTAAAAATGACATGAGCAATTTAATATATCTAAATCTAACTACTGAAGCAAATGTGCAAGACTGAAATAAACAAAGCAGTACTGGAATTAAACAAAAACTAAGAAAAGTAAATTAGCAGCAGAAAAATATTGATTCCATGTCATTAGTCAAAAGATATGCAAATGCCCGGGCTGCCTATTTGTAATCTGAAACAAGAACACTGATCAGTTAACAACAACATAAAACATGAAAGATTATGGACAAAAGTAAAATGTAAAGCATGAAAGATTATGAACAGAGATGAAGCATGAATACCATGAAAGATGCAATGTATAAACACGTGAATGAATTATGGCACAATGAACTTAAAGAAATAAAACAAGAAACTATACAATAATGCACAAAACCTCAGCGTGTGCAGGGGCCCTCTGCACCAGCCTCGGGTAACAGCCTTCAAATATGAATTACGCTTCGAAACATAGTCTTCTTATATATTAAAATGCAGTCATAACAGAGAGATGATATTACGGCACAGTGGCAACGTAATTACATTACAGAGCTATCTGGAGGCTAATCTAATATGCGTATGCAAACGCGTTATTTATAACAAAGGTAATATAACTAATTCCCTAAAGTTTGTGCTGATAGAGAACACGTAAACCATTACGTCCAGAGATCTAGGATCATGGCCGCGTTGAGGAGTAAATCTATGAAGAGTGGATGTTGGATTCGGCTTATGGAGCCGTGTACAGGTGTTGATGTGTCTCCTGTAAGTTAGAAACGGTCATGCAAATCCTCACGTGATGAGAAACAGAGTCTTGTCACCGTGGGACTCTACGGTTGACTTCCACTTGGCCACCTTTGACCACAGCCTCCTTAAGTGAATTTGCTCGAGCCAATAGGACACGATCCATGTCCACATCATTTCTGACTTGCCCATGTGGCTCGTTTTACCTGAAGACACCTGCAACATAGAATTTCACAAAATGGCTGCGGAAAGTTGCAGCAGCTGCGGAAAGTGGCAAGATTCCGCAGCTAAATGAGCAAAAATCTAAATCAAACAGCAGACACAAAACATAGTTAAAAACCATTTTAGATGCTCTTTTACAATTGATATGCAATGATATTGACAACTTAGAAGGTTCAGGTGAATGAAAAAGGTCTAAAAAGGTGTATGGAAAAGATGCAGATTTGAGACTCAACATACCCCCATTGTGAAGGTGTTGCATGTCCTCATGCAACCAAAATTTTGATAATCCTTCTTCAGTTCATATGCCTTGAAACTTCAGCCAGTACATCTAGTCCTCTCCTCCTCTTCCTTTGTGCTGCTAACATCCTGGGCTTTTTCATCAAGCATCTGAATTTGATATTAATCAGTGCTCTGCTTAACTTCTGGCATTTCCTCTTCAATTTCTTGTTCTTCTTCTGCCATAGTCCCAGATGTAGCATGGTATTATCATGAATGATTTTGTCCAATTTACTTTGTTCCTTCAATGTCTCATTTTCATTTTTGATGTGTCTATTTAAAAGCTCTAGCTCAAAGACTTCTTGTTTTAGTGATTGGACTAGATCATCTTGTACTGTGTGAGGCTGAGTGGACAAAGTACTGGGACCCGTAGCTGCTTTTTCTAAAGATTCTATATAATCATATACTTCTTGTTGCTTTGGGTCTATCTCAGGTGTCATTTTTATTGGGCTGTCCCCAAAATGCCGTGGAGGAGAGTTGTCTTCAAAATCTGGCTGAGAAGGGCTCACATTAATGTCTGGCTGAAAATGGGATGGACTATGTTCAATGTCTGACTGAGAATGAAATGAAATAGGTTCACTGTATGACTGAGAGTGAGATGGAATATGGCCAGCTGGGGATTGTTAAGATGTTTCTTCCCCCAAATCAATAAAATGGGGTCCTTTCATTTGCGTTTTCCTCAACTTCCCCTTAAGTCTGGAACTTCTTCTCACACGCTGTGGACCACTGTCTTTTTGCTTTTGTTTTCCTTTCCCTGTCTTCTTGGCCATAGATGACTGTTCTTGAAGGTGGATTAATATTTCATATAACATTTGATGATCTTCTTCGGAAGAAGGGGTTTGATGCATAACCTCAACACTTTTTCTCTCTTTTGATGTTATTGGCTTTTTGCCCTTGGTTTCTTTCTTCTTCCTTTTTGACAGTCTCTCTCCCCTACTAGTTCTTTCAATTGTAGTAGTAGGAGTACTTTGAGTTTCATCATTTGTTCTTTTTCTCCTACTCCTTCTTGATGTACTTCCTTTAGGAATTTCTTGAGGTTCCTCAAAGAAATTTCTAATCAAAAATTGTTCCCATGTGTCTTTCTTCTCTTTTAACTGTTTTTCAATCAAAATTTTCACAAGACCGTGGTGATATAGATGTGGTTCTACATCCCCTAAATGCTTCTGAACAGTCACAGACATTTTCTTCAAACTATTTAATAGAAAATATGGCAGATTAAGAGTCTGGTTATCTAGAAAGTTCATCAGCAATCTGGTATGGTACATATACATTGACCCAAAACGGCCTTCACAGGTGATAAATTTTTGAACAACTAGCAGCAACGTAGCCCATTCCTCTTTTAAAGCATGAACATGAATTCCTCTTTTAAAAATAGTTATGTCCATACCTGGGTTATGTAGAATTATTCTCCAAGCTTCATCATTAATGCTTTTGTTCTTAAACCAACGTTCACCCTCTTGAAGAAGTTCTGTGGCAGATGCTATAGATGCCTCATTCACCGTAAACTTAAGGTCTCCAATCTCTACCTCCAGGCCATTAAAAGACCTTGCAAAAGCTTTCGTCACCTCTTTATGGTAGCCTCTGAACTTTTGGATAAACCGCAACCACTTTTCCTTCTTCAATATATCCCTGACTTGCGGGTATCCTTCCATGAATTTATGTCCTTCTGGTTCTGCGCTTAACAATTTACCCATCCTTCTTTCTGCTCTTTAAAAACTTTCCTGCGTGAGGAGGGTTCAATGGATGTAGAACGACTGAATGAACGGAAATGAGCACGATGACTGTAGGTAGATATCAGAGAGTGGGTATACAGACTGTAGCGTAACAGAGAACGAAATGGAGTGAAGTGGAACAGAGAAGGGTTACGTAAGCATGGCAGAAATGCGGCTTTGAGATTAATAGAACAATAGGAGGAGTATAACACATCCGGCAATGTTTTAAAATTTGGTGGCTGCAAAATAAATGTAAGCACGTTTATACAACGGCTACGGATTTTATGCGGCTGAAAGGAGCCGTAGTCAAATCAACTACGTTTCATTGTCACAGGTGGAATATCGGAGTATGAGTGAAGATCGGAGGTTTAATTATGGGACCGTTTGAGAATGAATGCAAGGATTGTGGGAGGATTGTACAGAGATCATGGAGTGGTTACGGAGTTTGTCAATATAATCATTGCACATAATGGAGCTTATGGTTTATAACTATATAAAAATGTGTTTTAAATGCTATTTGAAATAAATTTTTACTCATACCTTGGAATTCTTGCCATTTTTCCTTGGTCTTCAATTAGTTGCTCCTCATTGATATCTTGAATGCCCCATGTCTTCATGATTGGTCCTCATACCTGCATTTTATTTCATGATTATGGAAATAACATCTGGCTGTACATTCTTTTGAAAAACAGAGTGGTAGCTGCGGAATCTGCTTCTGGCTGCGGAAACTGGTGTCAGCTGCGGAAACAGATGTCAGATGCGGAAACTGACACAGCTATTTATTTGGGTGAATGGAAATGAACGGATGACAATTGACTAAATGGAAATAGTCATGAAAGAGAATTTTATTGATGAAATGGAATGAAATAGATAAAATGAAGTGAAATGAAATGAAGTGGAGGGAAATGAAGTGGAATGAAGTGGAATGGAATGGAGTGGGTGGTCACAAAACTTGTGAAATGAAAGAGAGATTTTTTTTTTTTTTTTGGAAAATATAGGGTGTCAGGTGTTCCTGATTTTCACCCTACATTTTCTGTATAAGACTGCCAATCAGTGATTGGTTTTCAGGCTTATACAAATTTATTTATTTATTTTAAACTGAAAAGAACAAAAGCTAGGCTGGTGGAGAAGACGAATTCTTCTGTACCAGCCTGATTGCAGAATTTTCTTGAAACATTTTGACAAATTCCTCTTTTGAGAGTGGCTTATGATAAATTTTCAATCTGTGGCCATTCACAATAAGAGGAGTTTGAAACTCATCAATGGTCTTGATTCTTACCGCTCCATTGCTAAAGATCTTGTCAATCTCATATGGCCCAAGCCAATGAGTCTGGAATTTTCCTTGAAAATCTTTAAACTTGGAATCAAATAACAATGCCCAATCTCCTTCTTGAAACTTCTTCTCTTTGATGTACTTTTCATGCCATTTAGCTCTTTGATATTGAACTAGATCAGTTCTTAAAATTGCTTCTTGTATGATCTCATCTAGCTCATTCAACTGCTCCATTCTATGCTTTTGGGCTTCTGATAAGTCCATCCCCAACTGAACTGCTATCTTGAAGGTCTTGACTTGGAACTCAATGGGAAGCAGGACTTCTTTCCCATAAACAAGTTCATAGGGAGAATGTCCTGTTGTATTTCTCCATGTAGTTCTGTAGGCCCACAAGGCTTCAGGAAGCCTTTCTGCCCAATCTCTTCTATGTAGATGAGCAGTTTTGGTGATGATACTTTCAAGAACTTTGTTGCTAGACTCCACTTGACCATTTGCTTGCGGATGGTAAGGAGTAGATCTTCTATGCTTGATTTTTTATTCTTCCATCAGCTTCTCCACCAGGTTGGATGTGAATTGGCTTCCTTGATCTGTCACAATTTCTCTTGGAACACCAAAGCGAGTAAAAATATCCTCATAAAGAAAATGAACAATTGAATTTTCAGTAGCAGATACTAATGCTTTGGCTTCTACCCATTTAGTAACATAATCAGTACAAACCAATATATACTTCTTTTTCTTAGATGGTGGATTAATAGGTCCAATGAAATCTAAAGCCCATTTTTCAAAGGGTTCAATGAGTACCTGTGTTTGCAATGGAATTTCATTTGAAAGGGTAGGTTTCCCTACTCTTTGGCAACTGTCACACCTTTTGACATATTGTTTTGCATCTTTGAAGAGGGAAGGCCAATAATATCCTAAAGAGAGGATTTTATAGGCCGTCCTTTTGTTTGCAAAGTGTCCACCGCATGGTCCATCATGACATGCCTTAAGAATATCAGGCATTTCATCTTCCCTGACACATCTTCTGATCACAAGATCTGGCCCTGTTTTAAACAATTCGTTAGAAATCCATGAATATTTTGAACTCTCTTGAATAAATTTTTGTTTTTCATTTGGAAATAAATGTGAAGGCAGTTTCCCTGTAACCAAATAGTTAGCAATATCTACATACCAAGGAGTCTTAATAGTTACTGCAAACAAGTATTCATCAGGAAACTTATCCTCTACAGGAGAATCTTCTTTAGTATTCTGAATCCTAGACAAGAAATCAACTACTGTATTTTGTTTCCCTGGTCTATCCAACACAGTAATATTGAATTCTTGTAAAAGTAAGAGCCATCTTGTCACTCTGCCATTAGTAACAGGTTTTTTCATTAAATATCTAATTGCAAAATGGTCAGTATGAATAAAAGTTTCATAGCCTGTTATATAATGTCTAAACTTATTGATTGCATGAACAACGGCTAAAAACTCTTTTTCAGTCACAGTATAGTTTAACTCTGCGGGAGTCAAATTTTTACTGGTATAATAAATGGCATAAGGAACTAAATTTTTTGACCCAACACAGCTCCCAGAGCTATATCTGAAGCATCCGTAGAAATATGGAAAGGGAGTTTCCAATTTGGTCCTCTCAAAATAGGTGCTTAAGATATTATTGTTTTCAAAGTTTCAAAGGCTGATTGACAATCAGGATCCCATTTAAATTCACAGTCTTTTGTAAGAAATTTGAAGAGTGGAGATGCTATTTTAGTGAAGTTTTCTATAAATCTTCTATAGTAACCAGTAAATCCCAGAAAAATTCTAACATCTCTTTGACAATTTGGAATAGGTAACTTGGAGACGACTTCAAATTTTGATCTATCAACCTTAATCCCATCTCCTGAAATATGATGTCCTAAAACAATACCTTCAGTAAACATCATAAAGAATTTTTCATGGCTTAATGAAAGGTTTGTTTCTTTACATCTTATAAGGACTTTTTCCAAATTTTCTAATGCCTCTTCAAATGAATTACCATAAATTGTAAAATCATCCATATAAACCTCTACACAATCATGGATTAGATCAGAAAAAATTCCTAGTACTGCTCTTTGGAATGTTGCAGGTGCATTACATAACCCAAAAGGAAGCACTCGATAGGAAAAATTTCCCCATGGACAAGTAAATGTGGTCTTATCTTGATCTTCAGGTGCTACCTGAATTTGATTATAACCACTAAAACCATCCAAAAATGAAAAGTACTTTTTACTTGCTAATGTATCTAATACCTGATCGATAAAAGGCAAAGGAAAGTGATCCTTCAAAGTTGCTTTGTTCAATTCCCTGTAATCAATGCATACCCTCCATTTACCATTCTTTTTGGGTACTATAACCAAAGGAGAAACCCATCGGCTATCTGAAATTGGATAAATGAAGTTTACATTGAGAAGTTTTTGGAGCTCTTCTTTCACTATCTCCCTAAGATTTGAATTCATCCTTCTTTGAGGTTGTCTGATTGGTCTACTGTTTTCCTCAATATAGATATGATGGATGCAAGTCTTTAGGATCAATACCTTTCATGTCAATATACTCCCATGCAAATGCGGTAGAATGTTTTTGCAAGATTTTGGTTAGTTCTTCTTGTTGTGACTTTTTCCAAATGTTTGTTGATATTCAATGTTTTTCTTGGGAAAAATCTCAATAGTAGAACTGCAAATTCTTCCATAGAGTAAAGAGACATTTGTCTTGATGATAAATATTCTATGTCGAGATTCCAATTGAAATTGTGTGGGGTCATATTCTGAAAGATATCTCAAAATTTTCTAATGTGTTGAGAATTTGACTATCCTCCTTGATTTCAAAAATGAAATGAAACGGAGTTGTATAGTGTCCTCATCATCAACCCATTCATTGTCTCCTACTTAAGTTTGTGATTGCTTTTCAGCTGGAGGATACAAATTTAATTTCTTTGTCGAATTACCATTAGAAATGTACATAATACGAGATCTGCAACTAATGAAAGCATCATTGTGGCTAGCTAAAGGTCTTCTAAGATAAGTGGATTGCCCTCTAGATTACTCTTGGGAGTCCAAATCATAAATCTCTTGGATATTCCCAAGAATCTGGGGAAATTTGAAATATCTTCTAATACACCATACGGTTTAATAATTGATCGATGCGCAAGTTGCGATAAAGTAGGTGTAAAAGAAAGGTTAGGAAGTTTTAGATACATTCAGTCTGTCACTCATAATGTTGATAGCAGCCCTAAGTCAATCAATGTGTTTGGAATTTCTATCCCATTTATATGTGTCTCGACAATTGGACTTCACAGATCTACATGCATACGCATGTGGTGTTTTCCCATCATGATATCTGCAATTTTTCCTACCGAGGTGGATTCTTCTTGTGTCTTTTAGTTTCCTTCTGGTCTTTTGAAACTCAACTCCTTTATGGTTTTTGCTAGAATAGGAATCTCTCGAATGGCTTGTAGCAAGGGAATCTTGATACAAACATTCTTCAATTCATCTAGAAAATCATAAGTTGAACTGACAAGATTTGTTTTTTCCACCCCCTTGTCAATTTGTAGTCTTTCGGGGGAGAAGGAGTGTAGATGAAGATGCGGAGTTGCTCAACTATAGGAGTTGTGGGTGTTAATTTTTCTTTTTCTTTTTGAATGTTTGAATTTTGAAGAGATGCTTCCTCGGAACCCTCATTGACTTTAAGAGTCCTCTCGAGGTATCTAGCTCTTGAATATCTATGAAGGTTTTCTAAAACTCTAGGATCACGAGTTGTACATCATTGAGAGGAACAATCATATAGGTAGGGGTAATTTGTCCTTCTACCATGTAAGTATTAAAGGATTTTTTTATTGTTAGGATTTGGCAATAAATTTGGTACGGAAGTTGATTTTTCTTTTGTTGGTATGGGGCATGAGTTGAGGATTTGGATTTTGTTGAGAAGGTTGTTGTTGTGGAAATGGAAATGAAAGTTGTGGATTTGGGTTTGGAAGTTGTGGAGCTTTGTTGATTTTGAAAAGATGGAGGATATTGATAAAATTGAGCAAATCTCCCATAAGGATTTGCATCCCTTGTACCCATGGCTAATATGGATTTTGATGTTGGGGCCAAGGTTGTTGCCAAGGATTCCAATTTGGTGGGGTTTGAAGGTTCATAGGGTTGTTAAACCCTTGGGTTTATTGTCCCTTCCAAGGTATTCTTGCAACAAAACGATTCTCTTGAATTTGGATCTTCTTGAAAGACGGCTTTGAGTCTAGGAATTGAAGGACAATCCCTTGATCTCATGATTCTCTAGAAAAATTATACATGTTTCTACAACTTTTGCATCAAGGGACATTCCCTTAAAGCATGTTTCTTCCTACATTTCGAACAGATGGCTAGAGCATCTGTTTAACTACCTTGTTTTGGATTTTAAAGGGTGTCTAGTTGTTCACTAAGGCTCCCTAAGATATCGATTTTGAACTCATCAAGCATGTTACAATCTCTGCCCTATACTTGATCCGGTTGCAGATTTGTTAGCCCTAATAAGAGAAGGATCCCTAGAGCCCTTTCCTATTTTAGATTTTCCTCTTGAGAGATGGACACATAGTTACGGTATGTCACGAAGTGAAGTTGAGAAATGTCTCCTTTACCCATCATGTTTAAAATATCTATCCATTCATCTCTAATGGCTTTTAATATGAGGGCTTTCAAGGTTTCATCATACGAGTTGCTCATCTTTGCTCTTTTTAAGTTGTATTGAAATCTTTCAAGTAATCTTCCAAGTTTTCATCTTCTTTTTGCATCATTTTGAATACCTCATCCTTGTGATTGGTGGGCATACAATAGTCCAGAGTATCTATCCAAAAATGTTTTGTTTCATATCATTCAAGTCCTAATAGATTGGGTGGCTAATCCCATGAACCATTCACGGCAGTCCCTTCAATGTTGAAGGAAACGAGTTTGAGTTTTTGAGAGTCTTCCATATAGTCATAGGTTCGGCCCTGCGACTTCAAACTCTGTGAGAAATGTTTCATGATCCTCTTCGCAATCCATAAAAGTTGGGGAGGACGGATGGTGAGATATTTTTCATTGTTGTATGAGTTTCCTCATCAACTATAGGGAATCAAACAAGTTGTCTCCTTCCCTATTTCTTTCATTGTACCTTCACCATTGTTGTCTCCATTGTTTCCTCCTCCTCTACCTCTACCTCTAAATCCATCTGACCAGCTACTCTGCCATGATAGTTTCTTTAGAGTCCTTAAAGTCCTACGGATTCTTCTATCAAGGGAGGATGAGAAGGAGTCTCTTCCTTTCTAAATGAGATTTAGTAGGTGGTATAGGAGAATCCTCTAATTCGGTTACTCCTTGAATTCCAAAAATCTTAAGTCTAGGGGTAGATGGTGGTGAATCTTGTCTATGCCTTGAAGAAGATGGAGTTGTGAAAATCGAACTCTTGGCTTTAGCTATAAACCTTCCCCTAGAATCTCTTGCTCTATGCATGTCATTTATTATTATTATTATTATTTTTTTAAAGTTGGGCTAATAATTCTCTTTACGATCTTCCCAGGTCACACTAGGTGCGAAAGAGAGCATACTTAGAGAATTACTAAACCAATAACTCTCTTTACGTACTCGGATCACACTAGGTGCAAAGGAGAGCATACTTCAAGAAGTTATCAAGTTTCCCTTCTTTTATTATTTTGTTTTTAAGAAATTGGCTACCTAGTTACACTTCCACGAAAACGCGAGCGCCAAAATGTTTGGTCAATTTAGTGTGTCCTAAATTGCTACATTAATTTATCAATCCGGGATTCGTAGGCGATGAAGTGTAGGCGCACTATATGTGCAAGATAACCTATTTCTTACCTTTTTGTTGTTTTTTGGTTTCTAATGTGAGATGGAAATTCTAAGAAATAAAAACAAGTATGGTTATGATTGTTCAAGGCAATGATATCCTTTATAATGATTTACCAACTTCAAGCAAAGAAATTTGAAACTTGTACAATGACAAAACTTGGAAAATAAAATGTCTTTTGCTAACCTAATAAATCAAGCAGAGTGAACTATTGAGCATGAAAACCAAATTATCCTTCTTCAACTGTCTAAACACAAAAGAAACTATGCTTAAAAAAATCAAGAATTACCGCAAAAGTAAATCTAAATCAAATTACATCAACTTATATTCGATCCTCACCATTAGTCCAACTATGGCTTTCGGGTAACCATAAACAACTTGAGCAATCAAATCTAATTTGCGAGAAAAAGAAACTAAAATCAAACTACACACTCATACTTCAATCCTCACCATTAGTCAATTTGTGGCTTTCGGAGGTAACTGAAAATGACATGAGAAATTTAATATATATAATTTATGAAAAGTAAAATAATATCAAACTACACACTCATACTTCAATCCCTCACCATCGGTCAGTGGCTTTCGGAGAATGCTTGAAAATGACATGAGAAATTTAATATATCTAACTGAGAAAGTAAACTAATATCAAACTACACTCCTTAAACAATCCCTCACCATCGATCCAGTTCTTAAGCTTTCGGAGAATGCTTGAAAATGACATGAGCAATTTAATATATCTAAATCTAACTATTTGAAACAAATGTGCAAAGGCGAAATAACAAACGATCTTGGAATTAAGCAAAAACTAGAAAAATAAATTAACAGCAAGAACAATATTGATTCCATGTCATTAGAATACGAAAAGATATGCAAATGCTGAAATTTTGCCTATTTGTAATCGAAACAAGAACAACGATCGATTAACAACAACATAAAACATGAAAGATTATGGACGAGAAGTAAAATGTAAAGCATGAAAGATTATAAACGAGAGATGAAGCATAAATACCATGAAAGATGCAATGTATAAACACATGAATGATTATGGCACAATGAATTTAAAGAAACGAAACAAGAAACTATACGGTAATGCACAAAACCTCGAGCGTGTGCGGGGGCCCTCTGCACGGACCTCGGAACATGACCTTCCAAATACGAATTACGCTTGGAAACTTGAAGTCTTCTTATATATTAAAATGCATTCATAACGGAAGAAATGATATTACGGCCACGGTAACGCGCAATTACATTCTGAGCTATATGGAGGCTAACTATTATGCGTATGGAAACGCGTTATTTATAACAAAAGGTGATATAATTCCCTAAAGTTTGTCTTCCGATAGAGAACACGTAAACCATTACGTCCGGAGATCTAGGATCATGGCCGCGTTGAGGAGTAAATCTATGAAAAGTGGATGTTGGATTCGGCCCCATGGAGCCGTGTACGAGTGTTGATGTGTCTCCCTTGGCTTCGAAACGGTGTACAAATCTCCACGTGATGAGAAACGAGTCTGTCACCGTGGGACTCTACGGTTGACTTCCACTTGGCCACCTTTGACATGACCTCCTTAGGTGAATTTTCCCGAGCCAATAGGACACTATCCATGTCCACATCATTTTCGACTTGCCCATGTGGCTCGAATTACTGAAGACACACGTAACATAGACTTTCACAAAATGGGCACGGAAAGTTGCGGTGCGAGAAAGTGGCAAGATTCATGACTAAATGAGCAAAAATCTAAATCAAACGGCGGACACAAAACATAGTTAAAAACCATTTTAGATGCTCTTTTACAATTGATATGCAATGATATTGACAACTTAGAAAGGTTCGAATTGAATGAAAAAGGTCTAAAAAGGTGTATGGAAAAGATCACAGTTGAGACTCAACTTGTCATGTGCTTGGGTTTTCACACAGATAAAGGCCATCAAAACTTAATTGAATAAAATATTTTGGGGGAAACTTACAAAAAAATTGAATGATTTTTATATCTCCTATGCTCTTAACCGGAGTTAGGGATTATCTTAAGCCTCGGACCCATCCATTTTCTCATCCCATTCGGGTAAGGATATGAGGATCATCTCCCTAATATTATTGAGGATGATTTCTTGGGTAAAGTCAATGGTATTTTCCTTAAGAGATTCTCGGATTCCTCTCTTACACAACCACCACCAGCTGAAACCAAGAGCAAAGGGCCATGCTCTTGCGACTACCCAATTTTTATATTTAGTATTAAGCTTCATTGATCCATACATGACTTTATGGTGAAAATAGTTGTTAGGGTGCATCTAAACATATGTTGGAAAAAATCCCATAAGCTTCTTGCGAATTTGCAATGCGATGAAGATGTGTTCCATTGTTTCTTCTGTGTTGCCACATAAGGTGCATAATGAAGGCCCCTGAAAGCCTTTCATTCGGTTACCTTTAATTGTGAGCATTCCCAATAAATCGGCCAAATGAACTTTGACATTTGGGCCATCTTTGGTTCGTTCCACAATCTCTTTAATAAAGGAAGCCCCTCCCTAGTCCAACAACCTACAGCAAGGAATAATCCTCTTTGAGAGTAAATGTACCTATTGATTGCCTTTGCTGCATTGCATAATGTATGGATTTTGTGATAGTTGGATCTCTCTGTTGAGTAAATTGTAATTTTCCTCCCAAATATTAAATGTGTTAGCATTTTCCTAGTTTCCCTTGTCCTTCCATTTCCTCCATAACTAAGTTTCTTGTGTGGGTTTCTAGAAATCTTCTACCTTGCGAGACCCCTTGTGATTGAGTAAAGAGTTTTGACTCTTGGAATTTATCATTTCTATCTAAAGATTGGGTATTGTTTCTAGGAATCCTCCCAGGAAAATACGATATCTTCAGCTCTAAAGTCCCAACAAGCATATTTTCATACGAATGTCTTACTTTGTGTGCCTAATTCCGGACTCTTGAGCCATTGATATTTCTAAAATATTAATATCTCCTCCTTCAAACTCATAGGGAAGAGTATTTTCGCAGCCAAGTCTATTTCCAAACTTCTAGACCCCCACTGCACCCATAACCACCATAAAATTCATTGCATATTTTGAGTGATAAGATGCGATTCTCAAGCCTAAATATCCTATCTATTTTTTAATGACCGGTTTGTTCCAACCTACCAAATCCACTACCTGATTTGAAGGAGCCTTTCCATAAAACATTACTCCATATTTTCCTTAATTGTTGACATGTTGCGTTGGTAAGTAACATTACTAATAATTAGTAACTAGGCATTACTTGTAAAACTACTCTAGTCAAAACTAATCGACTAGTAAAGTTTAGAGAGTCCTAAAGGCTCGATTACTAACTTTTATGTTTAGTGTGCTCTACAAGGTCTTCCTAAGTGGTGACCCTATTATGACACAACACCAAGGGTACTCCCGGATATTTTGAAGGTAGATAACCTTCATTAAAACCTAAGGTTTGAGTCAATTTTCATTGTAGTATCTATAGAAATTGAAGAAAAAAATATATTTTGTAGTATTGATTGTATACGAGGCATCCATAATTTTTTTTTTTAGGAGTTTTCCCATTCTCCACACCTATCTCCATGAAGCCAAACAATATAACATCGTCAACGTATTGTTGAAATGCAAGATCAACAGAGTCATTTCCATAAGTGAAGACCATATATGTGGCCCAATTCACATGCTTTACTAAACATGTAACCCATACCCTCCATCTCTAAAATGAAAATAAATGGTGATAGAGGATCCCCTTGTCTCAATCTTGGTTGGTTGAGAAATATAAGAAGTTGAATAGGTAATAAAAAAGAGATAAATACATATGTAAAGAGAGACCCTATCCATGATATCCATTGTTCATAAAATCCATAAGCTCTTAAAATATGATAAAAGTATGTCCGACTTAATATTTCATAAAAGCCTTAGATAATATAATCATACAAATTTCATGATTGTAAGGAGTGTATCACTTCTTGCACCACTATGATGTCATTTGATATCTTCCTTCCACAGGAAAAAACCGGTTTGTGAAGGAGAGAGACGAGAAGAGGAGAGACACTTCAATATGTTTACTATCACTAAAGAAATAATTATATATATCACATTGCATAGAGAAATGCCCTAAATCCATATGGATTCTCGGAAGTATTAATTTTTTGGTGCAAATGTGAGGAATGTGGCATCTAATTTGAGATGAAAAACTACAGTCCTTCAAACTCTCCCAGTAGGGCATGAATTTATTTGCCTAAAAAATACAACATGCTTGGAAAAAATCAGCGTAACACCTTCTAATCCAAGTGCCTTTTTTTGGTAGATTGTTGACTATAAATTCTACTTCATTATAAGAGAGATAGGTCGCATTAGTGCCTTATTATATTCCTCTGTGATGAGGGCCGGTATGTATTGCAATATTGTATTGGTGAATGATACACGGAGCTCTTATTTGTATATAGATCCTTGTAATAAGTTACCAATTCCTTCTCTATTTCTTTATGGAGGTGCTATGTAGGGTTTATGATGGTGTGAACAAAATTATCTCCCCTAGGTTCGATGGCCAAAATAGAACAAAGAGAGAAACAAGGAACTTAATTATTTCCTTAAAGTAAATAGATGATGGAATGAATCCTTCTAGTTATCCATTAGCAATACTTCGTTCCTTCTTCGGCTTGAATGATCCAATTCTGACTCTAGGTGCCAAAATTATAACTTTCAAAGTCGGATAACACAAGCCAAGAAACTATGAGATATACATTGTATGATATAAAGTACTCTATTCAATAGATCAACATGGTATTGAAATAAGTGAAATAACGACATAAAATATAGGAAAACAAAGAACTATTTGCATTAATATAAATGGAAGGAGATTACAACCACAAATAGGTATTGATCTTGTGAGAAGGCTCTACAAGATGTTAAATTGTCCTTTCCTTGCCACAATATACTGTCAATAATCCTAAATGCATGTAATGTTAACCTATCACCTCAACAACATAAGTGTAAATCACTCTCCAAAAACCCGATCCCTTGCATATACTGAGTAGTAAATATATAGATGAGTGAGGTAAGTTGGGATTTCTTATCCAATTACCTATCTAAGGTTTTAGATCCACCTTTGATGGGAGCGTGGGATCAAAGGATAAGGGATGGAAAAATCAATAAGGATGAGGTAGGATCAAAGTTTTGATAAGTAGGTAAATGGTTGTGACAAATTATGGAAGCTTTTGGAAGGAAATTTCCAAAAATTCTCTCTTTTTCTCGAATTTCTAGAACCAACACGGGTACAAAGGGGATAAACCTATAGGTGATCAACGTTGGCCACAATGGAGGAAATCTATAGGTGAATGTTGTCCGAGAGGAAGGCAAGGGAGCATTGGTCTTAAAATTGGATCATATGAGGTGGTTTCATGCATAATTCTAGGAAATGAAGGAGGGATAATTAGGGATTTGTGCAATGATCTTTGACGAGGGTATATTATGTTGATTTATTCCATTAGGAGACATAATGAATGGATGTGAACAAAATTCCTATATGATTACCCCTAAAGTGCAAAGTCGGGAATGATAGCCCACATTATTTGAAGTGCTTCACCTTATGACAAGTTGGGATCAAGAACAGCTTTGTGAGCTTCATCTATTACCATACATTTATATCACATGACATATTTATGTTAATGGCTCTCAGGGTACCACTAAAATCCGTATGGTGTAAGTAATGAGTTGATGTCGAACACGACACGAGTATTTGGGTCGAAGGCCAATGATGTATACATGTCAACGAGTAGAAACTTTCCATTGATGTATGCATGCACCAATGTACCAAATGGATTTGTTTCTAAGTCAGCTTTACGGATAATGTGTTGATGTTGACGAGACGATCCATCACATGACGGTCTTGATGTATCCCCCATCAACGACATGAAATAGGTATCATGATTGAGATATAATGATGCTGATATGAAACTAGATTAGTGGCGAACATGAAATCAAGGCTTAAAGTATTGTAACAGATATCAACTAAATGAATTCTCTTGAACATAACAATGACACTAAATAAGAAAAACGACGTGGAATCAAGGCTTAATATTATTATGTGAGATGTCAATGTTGAATGATTTCTCTTGAACACAACAATGACACAATGGAATTGGAAACGATGATGACCCAAAACCGAAATGGAGGCTTTGAAAAGGTATGATGAATTGAATGACAAGAAGACTACCCAACCCAACAACCAAAAAGATTAAGTGGAAGAGTGTCGTGTTCAAGAGTGACTCACTTCCATTAGAAAATGGAATACCCCTATTTTCCAAATTTCCCCAACTATAGTGGTTAGTACCTCTTTATTTTTTAACAAGCTTGAGAGGATAACATATGCTTGATTTATAAGTTCATCCTTTGGATGAATCCATCTGAGTATATTTAACAGAGCTGCGAGAATGAGTGGTTTGGCCTTGTCATGTTCAACAAGTCCATGACTTTTTGATGTTTAACGAGTCTAACGAAGGTAAAACTAAACATCTTTTTCATGTTTCGTGGATTTGAAAAGAGGTGAAAAGGAAAACTCAGAGATGTTCCTTTTCGTAGGTTGTCCCCTTGTGTGCGAAAAGGGAGAAAAAAATACTCAAGAGAACCTGCGAGCTATGTTTGACTAAGGTATTCCTTTTTTCGTAAATAATCTACCTTAGTTTGGAAAAGGGTTAAACTAATGCGAGTAGACATCTTTCCATTTAATTTAACGAGTCGAAAAGACAAGTGCTCGACGATATTTCATATTTTGAGAGTCTGGAAAATTTGAAAGAGGACTCCTCCTAGAGGAATGAGTTTTTATAAAGAGGTAGAAAGCGGTTCCCGAGTTATGATGGAACCAATAAAAACCTATAGAGGTTAAGAGGTTGGCTAATAATACCACTCATCGCAGTAGTTCCTCGGGAAAGGGTAAAATCCAAATGAAAGTGTATGATCGACCAAACATATGGTGAAAATGGAATGAGAAAACAAAGGCTCATCACGGAAGAAACATGCGTGATCAAAATGGAATCACGTGGTATAGGATGAGAATGGTTTTCATCTTTACACAAGCTTGAAAAACCAAGGCTCATGTTTGGTAGAAATAGGTGATAAAAGCAAATCATGCGGGCTAGGATGAAAATGGTTTCATTTTTACACAAGCTTGAAACATGGGAAACTATGCTTAAAAGTGGTTTCATTTTTGAGACAATATTGAAACATAGGAAAAAACTATGCTTGAGATAAGTTTGAATGCCCCAAATATAATGGCTCAATTTAAGGTACATGCCCCCTAAGCTTCATTTCATTCACCTAATGACAGTTCATTATGACATCCAATGAAAGACTTGGCGGAATTTATGAGATCTAATCACATAATTGAACCAGAGGATATTTTTCATTTTTAACGATATTGACACGAAACTTACAACTTTTCTCGAAAAGGACCTTATTTCATTTTTAAGGAGCTTGAAAGAAGAAAAAAACTCTTCTCCATGAACCTTGATCATGGACCATAAGAGGCCATGGATTCTAAGAGGTTATCATGAGATGGGAGAACAAAAATTTGGAAGGGATACATATGAAGGGAATAATGGAAATATTAGACTCAATGCCCCAGTACATGATGCACTACATCACCTACTAGATCATCGATGAAATCTGAGGCACGGAACATGTTACCCACACATAATTATACGTAATTGGGGAGATACCACTTGAATTTAAGGACCATTTAGGGATCTTGGTTGATTTGGAGTCAAATTAGGACCAATAAAGAAGACGTGGTCAATGAGTACGATTCTTCCTTCATGTTGAAAATACATCACATGAAAGAGTGAGGAAACAAGAGCTCCCATGACATAAATATAGTCATGCTCAAGGAGTAAATTAAAATACAAAGGGCCCCGAAAACGCTTGTGGACTACCATCACATCGATATAGACAATATTTCCTCCCAAAGTAATAGGAAGCAGGAAGGATCCTAATGGTTGACTAGTTCCTCTATTAAAAACCAACAAATTAGGAGTAGCGGGAACAAGTGGCGGAGAACCTAAATATTGCCAAGAAGATGAGGAAACAATACCAACATATGTGCATTCATCATGATTGTGCTAGGTACGACCACATTATAAGTCGGTACTATGACACGGAAGGGCACGTAAGAAGAAGACGATATCATGCCGATCGACTCCAATTAAAGGAAGTGACCATACTACTTGGAGTGGGTTTCGTAGAGCAGAGAGAATTGACCCTGGTTCTATGGGATAATTACTCTCATGTAATGTTGGAATGGGAGGATTTACTTGCAATTAATTGGGGATCTAAAGAAACAAAGACAACATTAGTGGTTTGGGAGTTCTCTCTGGGAAAGGTACAATTGATCAAAGGTGGAATCGAGTCAACCTTTTTTTCTCAACTGATGGTTTGTCGGGAACAAAATCATGGGATTCACATTCAAAAGTGGAATTGATTGGATTTAGATTTTGATCAATCATTTCATCAACTAGTGGAGGATTGGGAGAAATATTTCGATAACCAATCGAACGAGGCCGAGAAGGCGCAAGGTTTTCAAACACTTTTGAGGCTTCATCGATATAAGGACAAAGGTGAATAGGATGATTCCCTTCACATAACTTATAGAGAAACTTTACTTTACCCTTTTTCCCATGGACCTTACTATCGGTAGTTAAGGGTTTATCACCGAGTATGATCTCAGGAGTTGATGACAAAGGTTGATGTGAACCTGTAGACCCTCTTCTAATATATTTGGAATACTAGGACAATCTCTAAGAAAGGTGATCACACTTACATAACTTGAAGAAATTTAAATTTGTGGGGCTGATTGGAATATTTGTTCATACTAATTTCATGGGTAGCGATAATGTGGTTCCCCCTTGATTATTTTCTTCTTCTTAATCTTCCTTTTCTTCTTCTTCTTATCTACCTAGTTACTAACATTAAATATTTCACCATCGAAGAGGAATAAGAGGAATAAGACCAAACATGTGAAGAATGAAAAGGGTCAATTTTAGGATCAAATTGAGGAGTTTGATATTCACAGTGGAGGAGAACCTGGTTGAGAAGAAGTTTCGACATTCCAAAACCATAGGAATTCGAAAACAACCAAACTAGAAAACCAATGGTAAATTTGGGAAGGAAAATGTTGCCATACAAGGAGCACCAATATTTAAAAAGAAGGAAAAATAATAGGATTACGCATTAGAGGTTTCCTTTATTGGTTGACTCGATAAACTGTTTCCAGTAGTCTCAACAATATATTTTAAGGATTTGTTCCATGAAGAGGATGTTATTCCACGTTCAATTAACTAATTTTAGAAATTAAAAACAAAAGAAATAAGAAATGGGTAATCTAGGCATAAGGGTTGCAACCCCTATAGTACAATATACACCTTGGTGAACCAAGGATTTAACGTACATGTAGTAAATCTCACACGAATGTTGTGTTTAGTGTATCACAATATACAAGGCGGCTGACTCGGTTACTTATGGATGGATAAAAACCTATAGGGAACTTCCAAAATATAAGCGATGATATGTGGAAGTACGGTCCATAGTAGTGTTGTCTAATGTGTAACCATTTGATGAGAATGCCCATATACTTTAATGCATGGAGCACCATCCAATATACTTGAAGGTACATGGAGTACAATCTATACACTTATGTACGTGAATGGGATATCATCCTTGAGATACAACACTAGAAAACAGCTATTAAAATCCTACGTTTAACTTGATACGGAATCGTCTCTAGCCTATACTTCTATGTGTTTGCATTTTATGTTACAAATTCTCCTTGAGTTGATTCAATAAATTTTCACAATTTTATCTTTGATTAAGTTTTAGTTTTGGGGATCTTCCGATTAAGGTAAGCTTTGAGTAATTCTCTCATTTTCTCGAGATAGTACATCGGGCCTTGGTGACCCCATTCATTTACCATTGTAACTAGCACCTACTCCTCCTCGAGAATTTTGATCTATGTTGCGTTAATAGAGGGGTTACCTCCTCAAAACCTACCGCAGATAGTCGAAAGCTCAAAATCTCTTGGTTGTCGGTCGTGTTCATCTAATTTTCATTTAGTGATTTTTTATATGCTTCTACCATTGGTAAAGGTTTCTCCATTTGGGTATCCACTAATTTTTAAGATATTCTTCCATAGCTTCCAAAGTGGAGAAATGATTCTTGTATGTTGCCTCCTTATGATATTTGTATTCCTATTACGGTGATTTTTCCTTTGCATTGAAACCTAGTAAAACTATCCTTTCCCACTTTTCCCGTATATATTAGCTTCTTTACTTTTAAAGGGCACTCTATGAGAGTTTCCATGTACATGAAAAAATATACATCTAAAAGGAAAAATGTTCATAATCATGGGCTGATTATAGATCTATTCCTAATATTCTAATTCAATCGATTCCCGGAAACGATTGCGAGATAGTCATATAAACACAAAGCCTAACATATGACATATTATTTCCTCATTTGGTCACATCTAAAACTTGGACAAAATTCCCTAGCGCTTTCCTATTTCTTCTAAAATTTATGTTATCCAAAAATCTACGGGAAGGGAGTATAATCTTACCCAAACTAGAGTTGTTGCAAACTCCTCCTTATACGGGTTGAAACAAACTTCCCAGTGTATTATATAGGGCACATTGTTATTTGGCAGAAATAAGGCCACCTTCAAAAATTTGAGCTTTATCTTGATATTGGAAAAAAGCATGAAGAAGCCCTTCGAGTTTAGTCTCGAGTCCGCCTCTTCCTTTGGTTTTCAGTTGTTGAATCCACCATTCAATTCTTTCTCCATGTGACAACTACGCACAAATTTTCATATAAAGGTTTGATCCCTCATGATATTTACTTGTGATCTTGAGGATATCTTGAAGGAGTTTCTAAATCTAGGGTTTCTAGCCGCTTTAGGAATAAAATTTCCTTCCAAACCCATTTTCCATTTATCTCCCAACACTGAGCATTTGAGTACGCTCGAGGTTTCCCGAGAGGAAATTAGGGGAATTTTGAGGTCTAAAATTGGCCTCCTAAGAAAAATGTTCAAACAAAATAAACTTTACAAGGACCAGCCAAGTTCAATATGATGATGTCAACCATGCGAGATGATTCATCATTTTGGAATAAAAAAGTGAAAAGATAAAAATAATAATATAATAATAAGTCTACTTTTTCAACTCATATTTTCAGAATTATATCCTAATTTTACTCAAATTTCGAGCGGGAATACTTGTTGGATGTAAAATTTAATTTCTCATCCTATAGTACCCATGTGCAACTTTGATGGACCCTACTACACAGAAAAATGAGAAATACATAAAAATCGTGCAATCATGTTTTCATTTATTTCTCATTTTTACGTGTAGGGTCCATAAAAAATATATAAAATTGGTACTCATTGGATGAGGAAAAAAATTCTACATCCAATGAGTGTTCTGTGATAAACCCATAGGGAGATAAGTTGAAAATAAAGTTGAAAAGTGGATTATTTCTTTTTTCCCTCTAAAATTTCATGATGTAATCCTAATATTATTTTATTATTTTCACTATTATTTTATAATTTTCTTAGGAGGCCCATTTAGACCTAAGAGATTCCTCTAATGGTCCATTATTTTGTCAACTGTGCAAGTTTCTACTAGTAACTATATTTCGGTAGGAGGGGCTATCCCCCTCCCGCCTTGGGTCATTTGAAGACTCTATTCCTACAATTGAGTAGAATATAAGGTCGTTGATATTTTAAGGTCGTCAAGGACCACGGGAAGTGATCTATGTACTATCTCCAAAGAGACATAGAATTGATCCCGGAATCAACACCTTCATCGCCTCGGTTTCATGATTCATTTAAAAGTATGAAAAACTAACCCATCTCTGAGAAATTTAACCCTCAAAATTTTTTCCATGTAGATAATTGAAAGAAAAATAAAAATTTGTTTTTTATTATATTTAATATACTCATATCGCATAAAAATACAAATTTATAAATCAATAGGGAATATCTAATAAAAACCCACTTGTATTAACTACTTGAACCACCATTAACTAGTCATTCTAGAGATGTGATATTGTATCATAGTTCTTAAGCATGCCAAAATTTCTTTTAAAGGGTTGCATGCTTGTAATGTATCTTAACAAGTGTTAATATATCTGAGAAATTAAACATGAATGCAACAAAATAAAAATATAATCATAGATCTGAAGATGTTGTAGAAATAACACTTCATTTCATTAATATAAAAAAACTAAAGCATACTTCTGAGAGAAGAATGGAAATAAACTTTCTCGAGCCACCAATATCCAACTAGATTAGTCACTCCCTCCTTAGGAAGAAATGGTACCCATTGTGTCTGTGAGTCTCCATGAGGTGAGGAAATTTTTGTTGAACCTGGTCCTTGGTGAACTACATACTGGTGAAGGAGTTGGCCTTCTTTGACAACTTGATATAGGTTTGGATCCCCTTGTTGGAAAGTGTTATTGATTTGTGTGTCCATGATCGATTAGTTGTGGCATGTTCCATACGATCTAGGTTTAACTATGTTGGTGTGAGTTTTATGCAATGTCGGATAATAACGATGGTGGAAAGTATGGTGAAGGCGGTCCACATTGAAAACTAGGTGTAGGCCAAGGAATGGTGGAATGTTGAACTCAAAGGAATTGTATCCTACAATCTTGGTGATGGTGTACGACCCATATCGGAGTGGGTAGAGAAACTTGTGGTGGGGCCCAACGAGGTGCTCCTTCTACAAATGTAGCCAAACTTTGTCACCCACACAGAACTTCGTGGAACACGATCTTGATCATGTCAACACCTTTAATGCTTAGAATTCTCATCCCAATATGTCATGAACCTGCGGGTAGATGTGTTGAATGTGGTCAATGAAGTTGTTAATACTGTTAGCTTTCGTGGACATGTGTCGAATCTTCCTAAGTAGTTGCAAATGGTATGGGCACATCAATGGGACATAGTGGCTAGAATCCCAACCCACCTAAAAGGGGTTGTGGCCAATTGAGTTATGGAGAGCTATGTTATAGGTTTGTGTTGCACATAGGGGAGGCTTTCATCCCACGTGCATGTATGATTCAAGTTGTATGCATAGAATGTGTACGATCATGCTGTTGATGACCTTTATTTGGCCATCGGTTGGGGGTGGAAATTCGTGGACTTAGTGATCTTGGTATCCGGCATCGACCAGATTCTTAATGAAATTTACTTAGGAACCTGCTATCACAATATGAGATAATGGACTATGGGATCCTAAAGGGTACCCATACTCGTTTAATGAAGAGATTATCGGTGAAAAGCCTGGCATGATAATCATCTTGCGAGACACCAAATGGCCATCTTAGAAAATATATCGACGACCACGAAAACACAATCATTTCCATGCTTAGTAGAAGAGAGTCCCAACATGTCATCCTTGGAGATGCATTCCCAAGGTCGACTAGGGTAGGTGGAGGAGTATATTGGCATTTCTTCAGAGTAGTTGTGGAAATGGCATAGGAAGTGCGGGATATGATGTACTTCCCAACATCTTGTCGAAGGTTTGACCAATAAAATAGCACGCTGAAATGCTATAACTATTTTCTCTATCCAGGAAATTTCTAGCGACACGACTATAGTGTGCCTCCCAAATCATCTTTACATGCTTGATTGAAGGAACATAGAAGCGTCCCGGGTAGCATAACAATACATCCTGGAGGTTATAATTTGGAACTTGCTTGTCTTCTAGGAGCATCTCGTATGTTTTCCGAATTCTGGGTGCTCTTGTAAGGAGTCGACCACCACAAAGTATCATATCCACAAGATTCAAGCATAGTGGTCGGTCGCAATGGGAGGTCGGCTAAGGCAATATCCAACATTTTGGTGCTACCTTATTATACTTAATTTTCACAAGAAGCTATTTAACGGTATGTGGACCATTTACGATGGTGATCGTTCTACAACTTCCCTTGTGTTTGTATGAACTATAGGGGTTGGTGGTCTATGTAGATGACAATTTTCTTCCACAAAATGTAATGAATTCCTTTGTCTCAGTCTTGCACAATAGAATACATCTCCTTGTCATAGGTGGGATACTTTCGGACTATGTCGGAAAAGTGTCTCAACTGTGATATGCCACTAGATGCCCATGGCAGGTAAGAACTACACAAATTGCATAATCAAAGGCATTTTGCCATCAATCTAAAAATGGTTGTTGCGAAGATGCATTAATGTGAGCAGGGTGCAAGAAAGAGAGTGATGCTTCAACTCAGCAAATGTCTTCTATTGGAAGTTTATGCAAATAATTTTTCTTTCGCTACTCCTTGGTGACTTGACTCAAAGGTCAAGTGATATGAGAAGAATCCCAACATGAACCTATTGTAGAAGTTGGAAAGACCTATAAAGTTCTGGGAACCATGTTAGAGTAGTTGGGGGTTTGGCTAATCATAAATTACCTTTATCTTGGTTGGGGTCCACTTGCATCCACTGAGATCAATGATGTACCCCATATATTGAACTAGGATCATACCAAAAGTACATTTATCCAAATTGACACACAACTTGTGTTGTCGTAGGTTTTAGAGGACATGTCGAATGTGGTGGAGGTGATCATGCAACTCGTAAATATCCGGATGTCATCCAAAATACACCACCATAAATGAGTTGGTGAAGGATCACAAGATATCGTTCATGACCTCATGAAGTTTGTGAAATTTGTGTCAACCCAAAAGGCATGACCAACCACTACAAGGAAAGGACCCTCCGGCGGAGAACAAAGGAGGTTTTTAGTGTTATAAAATTGGTCAAAATTGTCAAAAAAACATTTTCTACAACATTTGTTTTTGGTAACGAGAGGTTTTGGCGGAGATTTTAATGGAATTTCAACACAACTAAAAAATTGGGCGGTCGTATGTTATTACATATGTTTCGACAGTGCTACTAAGGTGTCAGCAGGCGGTGCGTGTCATTTAGGCAGTCAGTTGGAGCGGTCGAAGGTGCATGCACCAATTAAAACTGCTAGCTGACGCACTATAGGTGATACAACGCATGGGCGAGTTCTAATTGGTATTAGGTTGTACGTTACCCATGGAAGTCGTATCAATGCACCGATTCATAGTCTTATGGAAATGCACGGTGCGCGGTATGAGACAAACACACCGATTGTTCAATCGTATTGGTATTTGTGTGGTGCTCATAGGTCGTACAAATGCACCAGTGTGTACACTACAAGAAAAAGCACATTGGTGAGGGGTCATGCTTGTGACGGAACTGGAGTCCGTCACCAATGTCACATATGGTGACGGTCATTAAAAAACCGTCAACATGGAAGTGTATATAGTGATGGTCCTTTATGAGTCGAGTCACCAAAGACATTTTCAATGAAACTTTTGGTGACGGTTGTTAAAGGCCATCACTAATTCTCTCTTTAGTGACACTTATAGTATTTAATAGAACTTATTCCTCACCGATGCTCTTTTTGTTACTTTTAGTGGCGGTCGAAAAATGTCGGAAGTCATCATTGATCACTAAAAACCGTCACTGTAAGTGTATATAGTGATGGTCCTTTATGGTCCATCACTAAAGACATTTCACTTTTGGTGAGGGTCGTTAGAGGCCCATCACTAATTCTCTCTTTGGTGACACTTCTAGTGATGAACTTTTAATGACCCTCACCAATGCTCTTTTTGTTACTTTTGGTGACGATCAAAAAATGTCCGTCATCATTGATCATTCCAATGAGTTTTTGATGACGATATGTGCCTATTAATATATTTTTTGTCAAAAGATAACGATTTAATACCATTATTGTTGAGCATTTTTTATAATATGTCCAAGGCCATAGTGGTTAGGGTCAGTCAATTTCCCTCAAGTAATGACTAGCCGAATAGAGATTTCATATGAGTCAACACATGATTCATATCTATTAAGTTTATTATCTAGCAAATTCCATTTAGATAAAGTTCCACTATTGTGTGTAGGAAATATATTATTTAATACATAATTGGGCTCTGAAAATTCTATTAATGAGAAAGACCTAACAATCCTCAACAATCTGGGCACACCTTAAATTAATGCTTTGGCACACTCTAACATTTCTTATTACCCCACATGTCTTGGAAAATATTTGTACCTATAACATATTTTGATGACATTGACGCCCAAGCACATGGTGGCATGCGCTAACACAACATGGAACTCTCCTCGCATGCCCCAGAACACCTTGGTCGAATGCATTGACATACATTAGCACTTGGCACACAATACCACTTGGCATGTATTGGGACCTATTATTAGTGTGCCTAGCATGCCCCTTTTCAAAAAGATAAAGTCCTGACTTACTAACCCTCTTATTGGTTCTTCCTTTTGTTGCCTTGACACATATTGATATATCGTGGCACCCTGTGCCACATCCTTAGAACCTAGCATGTATTGGCATATCTTGGCACTATTAATTGGCACATGACATAATTAGCACACCCTGGAACTCCCAAGCACACTTTGGGAATTCTTAACATGCCTTGGTATTCCCTAGCATGCCTTACCAATGCTTAGCATACCTTGTCACTCCCTCCTTGGCATGACAACTAACATTGACCATTAACACCAGTCTCTGGTAGTACATGTTCCTCATATTCCTTAACTTCCATGAATTTTTACCTAGTTCTCCCTTAATGTTTTTTCCTAGTACTCCTTAACACTCATAAACATGAATTATCAGTCTCTAGCACACCTTAGCACTCTTCAACATTCCCTTCCACTTCATAACATGCATAACACTAGTCCCTAACACATATTGGCGCTTGGAAAGTCTTAGCATGTATGGAATACGTTGAGATGCCTTGGTATGATTTAGCATGGTTTAATATTAAATTTATTTGTGATGATCAATTGTTGGAAAGTAGATGAGAAGAAACAAAGGAATACTTGGCACTTAGAATGCACTAAGACTTTGCACTTGGAACCTATTTCCGCCTAGTGTTAGTGTGCCTAACATGCCCCTCTTGGAAAAGGTAAATTGATGACCTATTAACCCTCTTATGTGTTCATTTCCTTGTAGTTTAAATTTTTTCTCCCTTTTGTTGTCTTGAAAGTCCCTGACACGCATTGACACACCCTTGCACATCTTGACATGCCTTATCACTTGGCACATCTTAGCATGTTTGACATGTATTCCCACTATCTAGCACATCAAGAGGGTGAAGAGAGATGTAGTCCTAAAGTAGGTTGAGTACGAGGGCCGAGTAAGGGTTGCGAAAGGGAGGTCGATCATCCTCCAAGAGCAAGATCATCATGTGAGGGTTCAAAAGAGTGTTGCATACCTTAATGGTCAGTTTACGCTGGGAAGTAGGATGGCATATTTTTGGTTCTATTCTGGAAGATCAAGCTTAAGAGAGGTTTCTCATGAGAATTTGGGCATGTGATTTCAATGGTGTCTTTGTGTGAAGGCCACATCAAATTCTAAAATATTGAAATTTTCAACAAGAAACAGTGAGATTGGAAACCATAAAGGACAAAAAAAAATGCACCCACACTGGTGAGGAATTTTGATGCACCAGGAGTGAGGAATGTGGGGCATATAATTTATTTTTCCCTTAAATAAATTGGACAATAAATTGTAATTTCATCTCATAACAACTTGTGTCAGTTAATTGAGTCATGATGACTGAGTTATCTCAAGAAATTCGAGTTGAGGGTCTAATATGAGGCATCTAGAGGGATTCTAATATTTTTGGGGTCTAGTTGAAGTTGATGCATTAGTGGAGTGAAAGTGTAATTAACTAAATTAAATGAGTTAAAATCAATTTAACTAGTTCTAATTGAGTGATGAGCTAGTGAGAGGTCCAGTGAATTAAATTAGATTTAATTCACAATGAGTGATCAATCATATAACTGATATTTCACTATTAATAGTTGCATGCATGTCAGTTTCGAGGAATACCCAGTTGAGACAGAGGTTAAAGGGAACATAACTATCGGTTTTATTCATAGAAAGTTTCCCATGTGCAATTATAAACTCATTGGGATGCCATGATGGATTGCGCAATCAAGGAAGACTGATTTTCCTAATTAATAAGGAGTTAATTCCCTAAAAATTGCATGAGCAAGGCAGGCTGAAGTAAGGATGAGAATTGGCTAAGTACTAGATTGAGTTTGCCTAGATCAACGGGAGACAATTAACAGAGTGCTGGAGAATCTCATGAGATATTAAGCATTGTATTTTTTCATGATTGCTTGACTTAATACACAATAGAGATAGAGGGGTTTTGATTAGTTGCTTTCCCCAAATACATCATGTTGTTGTGTGATTGATAATTTATTTCTCTTACTTATATATGATTGTGCGATCATGTTTTGTTTCCGTAAATTGTAGGAAGGATTCAGTATCTTGTTTTATTAGATTACAAGATCAGATTAAATCTCGTTGGTTAGATTTTCTACATGGTATCAGAGGAGGAATTTTTTGGGCGGCGAGTTTGTAGAGAATATTTGAATATTTTGGTGTAAAATTTTCGAAAAAAAATAGAATATTTGGATTCCTTGCGAAAATCTACCCAAATGGAAAAAAAATCGGTCAAATCGGAGCTCGGATGAGGGACATATCATCGATTTAAAATCAACTCTTTTTTAGAAAATTTTTGTAACTTCGGGACAATTACACTGTGCGCGAGTCAAGAACCTATATGCACTTGAGGTACCAGATGCATGCAAATATTTGAGGAGAAAGGCAGAATTTAGAGACTTGGTGGTTCAGAGGGAGCATAAATTACCTCTCAACATGCATCCTCATGAGAAGCAGTCTCAGAAGGTTGTGGAGTAGCTACCACAATTGGAGAAGCAGAGAGGAGACCGAGTGGAAGCATCCACTCAAGTAGAGACCTCCATGAGGGGGAAATTTCGAGCCATATGGGAAGAGGGAGCAGCCATACCTCGAGGTGTAAGGTGGGGTTATGTGTAGACATAATCCCAAGATAAGAAATTTGGGCAAGGTCCATTGAGATGGCATGTCTCATGGATCGAACCTGGCTATGAGGAACCCACAGTACAGCAGTAGTAGGAAGGATCAGTTAGATTGATGTAGTCATATGTCAGCAAGATAGAAATCATAGTGACAGATGTCAAATACTGGAGCACAAATAGAGTTAGCAATAGTTCAAAGGGCACGGATGCAGATGTCAGCAGCAGTGCAAATAATCTAGTACTAGACAGGTGCAGTAGCTAGCAGCAGTCAGAAGACTCTAATGACAGATGCATTATACTGATTCAGTTGTTCAGAGGCTATTCTGTTTCAGGATTTGCAGGTGCAACACTAGAGAAGTGTAGCATGTAGAACATTCCAAAGGTACCGGATGGGGATAGATTGAATTCCTTTCTTATTGAGAGGGAGTGTTGAAATTTGCAGCAAGAAATAGTTAAATTAGCGACTAGAAAGGACAAAAAATAATGCACCCACATTGGTGAGGAATTTTGATGTACCGGGAGTGAGGAATGTGAGGTGTCTAATTTATTTTTCCCTTAAATAAATTGTAATTTCGTCTCATAACAACTTGTGTCAATTAACTAAGTCATGATGATTGAGTTAGCTCAAGAAATTCGATTTAAGGTGATCGAGGTGGATATTGGTGGCCACCCGCCTATTCCACTTGGGCCCTCGCCATTGTCTCTTTCAGTTTTTTAGTTTCCTTAATTATAGCACAATTTACTATTTTTGTCAGTTTTTCGGGTCCTGAACTTTCGAAGCCATTTTGAGGCCCAAAACGATGTTTTTTGGGCATGAAATGTTTGGCGATTTCAAAGAAATTGTATTAGTAGTTGTAGTCCTCGGAGAGATATTTCTAACGAGGTATCATGTGCGTCAAACGAAGATCATATGACCAAGTTACGATCCCAGGAAGTTGGCTGCCCAACTAACCCCAACGGGGCCCATAAACTCTTGGTGTTACATCTCCTCAGGATAGGGTTTTGGTTGTTTAGGGTTTTATCTTATTTTAAATAATAAAAATACCATTGATCCTTATTGTAACACAGTTTAGAGGAACATAACTATCAGTTGTATTTATAGAAAATTTCCCATGTGCAATTATAAAGTCATTGGGATGCCATGATGGATTGCGCAATCAAGGAAGGTTGATTTTGTAAATTAATATGGAGATAATTCCATAGGAATTGCATGTGCAAGGTAGGTTGAAGGAAGGCTCCTTGCTCTTCACGGACTTTCACCGATGGGTGGAGTCCCGGTAGTTTAGGAAGTCACTTGTAGAGTATAGGTCAAAGAATAGGTGGGAAGTGACCCTCGAAACCCTTTCCCTGAGATAAATTAAAGAGTGGGACATGCTTTCCTTTTAAGCAAGGGAATTATCTTCTAGGGAGAGAGGAGGGGGATTGAAGGGTTGAGGGAGAAGAATAATAATTATGAAGGAAGTTCTCAATCACTAAAATCCTTTGGGAACTTGGATTCCCAAATGGTCCTTGATGAAAGGCTTTGACACCAAATGGGACCACACAGGGCCAAGTGGACCCAACCCAGGTTCGGGGATGGAATTTAGCAACCAATGATGTTCCTATCCTGGATAAGGTGATGGGAAAGGATCAGACAAGTGTTCTTACTTCGATAGGTAAAATTGATCCTACTAGGTTCTATCCTTGGGAACACCTAGGCAAAACTTGATCCTAGAGCTATGGCTTGAGGTATCCGGAGATTCCACCATCGAAATTGGCCCATGTTCTGAGGAGAGTGAGGGCACCTAGCAACGCAGCTGCCTCTAGGAGATAGAAGTTTTCCTCTAGCTATATTCCTGGGAAATTGTTGCCCTAGGTGACCTAATGGGGCTAGACCTAGGGAATGTGAAAATTTCTTAATCTAAGAAACCCTATTGCAGTATCTTGATTTACTTCTCCTACTTGAATTAATTTACAAGTTAATTTCTGAAATATTCAATAAATTAACGAAGTAAATAGTAAATACAACTAGAAACCTACACATATAGATCAAATACTGAATAACATGCTCATAGACAAAGTGACACATGGATTTTCTAGACAACTATCCTCGGAAAAAACCCAATGTGGGAAAACCGGTGCAGCTAGCTCTGGAGGGTTTTCATTATTATGCAAAATCTAAGTACAACAATCATGGGCACCAAAACTGGTTCACCCAACAGAGAAATAAAAACAACAGTAATACGTTGCTCTGAATCCCTCTACGTCAGCCTAAATGGCATGCATCGGCCTCTGCGCTACTCAGTAAGGGCCTGCGTCACACCTAAAGGGCTTACACTGCCCCTGTGCTACCTTGACTGGGACTGCGTCATCCCTGTGTGGCTCCTGCTGCCTCTACGCTGCCCCCGCTGGGCTCTAGCTGAATTGTGTGGCTCCTACTACCCCTGTTGCTCTGGCTGGCTGGAATGCTTAAGCATAAAAAGCATAGGTAAGAAAGAAGGCACTGGCCAAAGGCAGCGCATAACAGTCATAAAAATTGAAGAAATGAAATGAGAATAGATCAATGTCCACAAATAAATGAAATAGCTCAATGGGACTAGAGAGTAAAAGATTTGACAACAACAATAAGTGCTTATAGAATCAGCTAAGAGAACAGAGGAGACTAATTCATGAGGTTAAAATGTTGTATAATTGTTGGCACAAGAAAATTGTAGAATTGTTAGAGTAAATCTCTGCAGGTACCATTAGTTGGTGATCATCGATAATCATTTCATTTCATCAAATACCCCGATGAATGGGCCTTACAAGCTATTTGTGTAGACAAACCCCACAGAAGCTATGCGATGGAAAAATATTTGCACTATATTGAAGAAAACACCTACCAAATAAGGATGACATTTCAAATGGGGCAAGAAACAATAGAGAGATAGAAATAGAAAAAGTTAAAATGCTAGGGAAACATGAAAGCAACTAGGTAGCATGGTAGAAAGCACAACAAAGAAAATTATAAAAATGGAAAACCCTACAAATTAGCACCCATCCAAACATCACCACAATTTTTTCTTCAACTCTAAATCTCCAAATTCAACAAATTATATCATGTATTCAAACCTGATCCTCTCTGTTAGCCATTCTGAAGATAAGGCTGAGAACTTACTATAGAACCATCACCTACATGTAGTCATGATCTTATTCTGTGACCAGACAACCTACTTTCGTGAAGACACGGAAAGGTAAACACTCTCAGCCAAGATTTTCCATATAGCCCAGGTTGAGCAACCACATATACATCACCAATTTTTTCTCTTCAGATTTGTAACTTAGAAGAGCTTTGTCTGACCACCTTCGGGTTGCTCCCAGAGTCACCCAGGCAAGCCCTCTCAACATCATCGTCTTTCTGTAGTACCTAATTAGTAATTTTATTAACCATAATAGTTTCTTGATCATGCAGGTATTTCAAATATATTTCCAATAAGCATAAAGTTTTCATGTTAAACAATCAGGTCAAAAGACTTTAGACTACGATGCAAAAAATACAAAGAAACCTCACTAACACTCAAAGGACAAACAAATTCAAACCTCTACAAAGTATAAATAGATATCTGATAAACTTCATTCCACCACAAAAATGTGCTTAACTAAATAAAATTCTAATTATTGTGCTTTCAGGAAAAAGCTTTCAAGGGTAGTGATGTTATAAACATACCCCTACACCTCGTGAACAATCAATGTGTATAAATAGACCATCATAAGGCTCATTTTAAACATCATTATTATCATTTTATAAATCATTTTTATTAAATCAACAAGAAGAAAGCAACAATTGCATTCAGTTCCACTGAAGCAAAGTATGTGGCAGTTTCATATACTTATTATGAAGCTATATAGATTTGAAACTTGATTGTAGAGTCAACCAATCAGTTGTTGAAGCCCAATATTGTCTCTTGTGAGAATCAAAGTTACATCAAGCTCTATGAAAATCCAATGTGTCATGACCATTTCAAACACATTGATATTCAATACAATTTCCTAAGATTCCAAGTTCATTAGGGAGTTAGTAGTGTTGGAACACATTCTGAAAAAAGTTGCATATGGTTAATAGTTTGACAAAGCTCCTAACAAAGGGGAAGTTTGACAAGTTGGGGGAGAATCTTGGATTATTGGAAAAAAAAAATTCTCAAGAGTGTTAGATTACCTAGTTGGTCCGATTTGGTCTCACCTCGGCCTTGAGAAGTTGAGCAACACCAGGATTGCAGAGCTAGATTGTGGTACACCAGTCAGAAAGATTCTTAAATATATGTAGAAGCTTATAACGACACCTTCGAGGATAGACGAATTAGTTGTTGGTTCACACCCACCAAGTATGGCACACTAGTTGAGGAGATTAACACCATCATCTCAGGTGCATTCATGAGTGCACACTTATGGAATGAGGCGCCTTCAGGAGAGGAGTTATATCTACTATGATAATGCACTACTATAAAAGAAAAGCCTTGGATACAAGGCAAATTTATGAGGGAGTTGTTCATGCTCAAGGGAGATGCACCACTAACGCTATCATTAGCATGTTTTCTAACAACACCTTCTCTTAACTTATAAATGAAAAGGATGGGCATAGTAGTTAGACATTTGTAGAAATAGATAATAAGAGTGAGTATTGTTAGCTTGTAGGTTGTAGCAGGAGCTTTTGTGAGATGACAACTTGATGTGACATTCTTCTATTTGAGTATAAATACTTCTATGCAATTGTTGTTGGAGCTTGCTCTTTTTATCCTGAATTCTCATATTACAGATTTGTGTAGAGTGGGCATAATATATTTATTGTTTTAATACATTTTACTTCTTCTCTCTCCCTTTCTCTCCTACCTCACTCTCTCTTCCCCTCTCTCTCTCTCTCGACCCTCCAATCCTTTCACTATATCCCTCCCTCTATCCTTCTTTCTGCCCCCCTTCCATCTTTGTGTCACTATCTCCCTCTCTTACCCTTCTCTACCTCTCTCACTCCTCTCCCTCTCTCTCTCTCTCCATTCCTTATCTCCCCTCTCCTTCAGTTTATCTCCATCTCTCCCTTGTGACTCCCCTTGTCTCGCCACCTCTATCAATCTATGTCTTTATTATTCCTTCTCATATATATCTAGAGTTAATATATATCATGACATATTGGGACCTACGATTGGGTTAATTACGCCTTGTTTGCAAGGTTAAAATGGTTAATCTTCGATAGACAAAATGTAGATCAAATATTTCATCAAAAAGAGGGAACCATACCCTATCTTCCAGGCTATGCCTATCAGTCGCTTGGCCTCTTCTTGCTCTCACATGAATGTAGTCTTTCTTGACCAGTACAGAAGAAGGTTTCGCATTATCAACTATTTGTTTGGGACAACTTTTAGTTGTTTCAACACTGCTACATTCTTTAAGCTTATCCTTTAAACCATCTTAGTCTTTTGTACTCTCTTCAACTTTGTAGTGCTTTCCATTCCTCTCAGTCACATATGTTTCCTTGGTCTGTCAAGGGACAAGGTCGACAACATTAGGATGTTTTTGCAATAAACAAGGGTATTTCCAGGACACAGTCAGGTGGAGCAAGAGTATAAGAGCCAAATTTCTTATGAATGTGGGATACTCGAACTTAAGATTTTCTGGAGTAGTCATGAGGTGCAGTCTTTTTATTAAGAGTTCATCAAATGGCCATTCTCTGGACTTAAATTGTGTGACAACACTGTGGTTGAGTTTTAAACTGGAGATTGAACATACATTTGGTTTGATTGTAATAGACATTTTCATCAATAAATGTAAAGCAATGGCTAACAAATACTATAAATTAATAAAAAAAGAAGACATGGAAACAAGCAACAATACTTACAAAATTGTTAAATTGAGACGCAAATAATAAGCAACTATTGTGCACAAACAGAGACCAATGAAACTATCATCTTAACCCCTAACCCATTTAACCCCTAAACAATAAACCTCTAAACCCTTAACCTCTAACCCATTTAACCCCCTAAACCCCTAGTAAACCCCTAACCCATTTAACCCCCTAAACCCTAAACCTATAAACCCTTAACCCCTAACCCCTTAAACCCTAAACCTTTAAACCCTTAACCCTAACCCCTTAAACCCTAATTCAGTTAAAGAAGTTCCCAGAATCTATGGGTCCATATGAACTAGGTTGTGTCTCTTATGGAGGTAAGAGTTGTTATTTTTGCTATGGGTGGATAGGGTTTGTTCTAAGAAAATTCAAATAGAAGTATAATGATGTAGTTAAGGATGTTTCCTGACATGTTAAATCCATAAGGTATGCCCTTAAGACTGTGACAAATATGTGTAGAAGAAGAGGGGTCGGGACCCTTGGAGAGAGGCTTATCTCTGCAATATATACCACAAATTTGGAAGATGGTTTGCAAAAGTATGTGCGAAGATAGAAAATACAAAGGAAGGTGGAACCTGAGTAGAAGATTGGGTAGAATAATTGTGGCATATTATGAGGAATGGATGGACATGAAGAGGAGTTGATTTTAGTGGATTTTCCAGAGAGTTTTGGACAGAAATCTGAAGCAACCTATAAACAATTAGTTAATTGACTTTTAGTGGATGTTTTGTGACCCTAGTTCAAGCATATACAAAGTGTTAGAAGGATGATAAGAGGAGTAGTTCAGATTTGTTCATAGATTGGACAACAAAGAAATTGGTACACAAAAATAGTGATTTTGAGAGGACTCCAATCACTATTAGGTGGAAATTTTGAAGATCCCTAGATGAGGGCAGTGTTGTGGGCACTAGATCAGTAAAATAATTTACCATGGTTGGGAAAATTAATGGTAGTCCAAGTACAGTTGGAGGGTTGTTAGGTGACTATCAAAGAAGAGCCCCAAGTCTTGTGCTTGTGAAGGAAAACAAGACTGGTAGAAGGGTAGGTGTATTGGGCCTAACGACGTGCAAAATTTGAAGGACTAAGGAGTTGGAAATGAATAGATCACTCATAAAGACAAGGTCTGTCTAACCCTAATGCACAAGGAGTGAACCCTCAATATAAATATTTTTTTTGTTAAACAAACTCAATTGTGTCAATGTAGAATACTATACATAAGAGAAAATAAAATGATATTATCCACATCAGTGCTTGAAATAACCTCAAATTAGCCATGGGTAGTGAGCCAAAGGGTGAATGTGGGGCACTATTAAAGTTACATCATGTTTAAATTCCTTTTACATTGTGAGGTTGTTCTCCAATAGGGTTGAAGCATCATCACAAGGAGGCATGGCACAATTTTGTTCGGGAGCGATTAAAGTTGTAACACAATTCAAGTGATTTACACCTCAAATGTAAATGACATCATTATATTTTTGTGTCAGGTTGTTAGAGAGGTTATTTATAGACAATACATTCAATGTACTTGGAATTCATATTTTTAGGGCCTCGACTGTAACATGGATTTGTATTAGGAACACTACATGAAAATGAAAGGGGGCCTTTTTGTTTAACCACATACACTCAAGAGTATCAGATGCTGCCCTTCATATCTCCCTTTGTGCGTTCAAAGTGGGTTTACATTCACGTCGAGTTGAAACGAATCATAATGACCTTCCTCTTCTTAATAACATCTACTAGTGTTTCCATTTGTAGATGCCCCCATTTATTATGAGATTCAAGGGATGTTCTATTGTCTTTATCAACATTTGGACGAGTCGTTATCTACATTCTTTAAATACATGTATAGAACTTTTTATGAGGGAGGTACTTGGATTTAGATCTTTATATAAGGCCCTATGTGCCCTTCCCCTTTAGAACTCTTCCAAGGGGGTCACCTCCTTCTATATTTCCCTGCCTACTTAGGGCCAAATTGACAAACCAAGATTTAAACTTCTTCAACTACCAAATTAGTGAGGCATTGTACCTCTTCTTGACCTAGACCTCAACGAGATACCAAATTAGTGAGGAATTGTACCTCTTCTTGACCTAGACCTCAACGAGACATCTTTCTTCAAATATACTTTAAGGATTTCCCACCATATATCACAAATTGGATGTCATAGGATATGTTAACCCCATTTTCTATATGGGCTTTTAGAGGATATTTTAAAATTTTATTATCATCTCAACCCCTATGATTCCTGTCACATTGATAATTTTTCATCTAAGGTATATGGATCTATATGTAATTCATGAATGTATCATTGGTTTGATGACACCTTGCCTTAGCCATCTAGGACACTATGTGTAGGAAGAAGCTCATTTAGCTACCACATTTAGTTGGATATGTATGATCCATGTGTATATGATATTATGTCCAATGTGTACTATTTTTATTGTGTTCACTTAAACACTATGTTCTAACTATTGATTGATTGACTATAAGTTTTAATCTGAGTTATTCCATGGTGCTTCATAATTTTTCTCAGAGAAGTGTGTCATCTTGATGGTTTGGATATATTCTTGGTGATTTGAGTAGGTGCTATACATTGATCTTATTGTACCCCTTAATTCCTTTAATCAAAATTTATCCCATGTCTCTCTTAACAACACATGTGAAGGCCTTCTAATTGGGTATTTTTAAGCTCTAAATGAACTTCCTCAAAAATAAGAAACTAACTATACCTACTTAAATTTATTGATAACATTATTCATAGATTTAAAGATAATTTTCACTACCTTAAAGGTTGATAGATATTTCTGAGCTCATGTTCATTTTCCCTCTTTATATGAACATTCTTACTTATATTAGAGAGATATAATATAATTTTGATTAATTAGGATTCTTACTTATATTAGAGAAGTATAATATAATTTTGATTAATACTCTAATTAGTTTAACATTATTTTTACTCACATAAAAATAAAACTTGATGAAAACCTAACCGACCATAGCAATTTACTTGACTACCTATTAAAATCTAATTTGGTGGCTACTATAAAATTTAAATCGACCTATTAAAATTTATTTTCCCACCGATATTCTCCTTGCCAGGTCTGGGATATATTTCAGTGCTCCTTCTCTGCTCATAATTTTTATGATTTCGCCGCAGATTCTATACCCTTCTTTGACATTCAATTCTTCTATCCACTCTACTATATTTTTAACCCGACCTTATTATATCAGATCTGGGCTCACTCTTTTTCGATCTTTATTTTAAATATTTTTCTCCTGATTTGGGGCTTTTGCTGTAATTCGAAGCAGAAAACATGTTCAAGAACTCTGAATTTGGCTATAGTAAACTATATTAATTTGTCATTGTCCTTCAGCCTTTACCTGCTCGCCTTCATCCAAGAGGCTCAATTGATATTGCCACTATGGTGAAAATCCCGCCAGTCAAGTAGCAAAATACTCTGTTGTTCGTGGGATGGATGGCTGGGATCGATGGCTTCACCAAAGAATGAGGTAAGAATTGATGGATTGAGGAATGAATAGATAAAGAGGATGTTCTAATGTGGTATGATTAGTAAGTATTAGTAAGTAGTCGAGCTTCATCTATTTTATTTGTGTTTTCGATGGTTATAGCTTCTGCATATGCACGTTCATACTCTTCTTGGGCTCTGCTACAACCTCTTCATGCCTTCGGAATTTTTCCCATATAGTATTAATCTTAATTCACAACCGATCCAACCATCCAACCTAGGTGTTAGCTACCCGACTGGATAAATTAGGGGCATTCGCTTAGCATCGGTGGGATTAAACTTTCCATTCCTCAGTGCTTTAATCTGTTGGGGGTCATTGTTACCAGGTCAGCTTGCTAATCATTTCAAGTTCTCGAATAAATTTGATACAAGGGTTTCCACCTTCATGTATTGTCCCTCATCTTCTTGGATTTCCACATGAGGGAGCTGGACGAAGCGAATATATAGACACTGTGAGGAATTCCATGCAATACCTAACTACGCCCTACCTCTTCTCTAAACAGGTCGATCTCCCCTTACTTATAACAACTTGGAATTATTTCACTCAAACAGTCTCTATGAATGACACACAAGAGATACGAATATATTTAGGCTATATGGCTTATTCCGGGGTTCTGGCCAATCTAACAAGGCTTTTTTTTCATTGTGGAAATGCTCTTTGAACTGGAATATGAGAAAAACAAGCATGACCAGAAAGGTATTTAGCCTAAGAATTCTCGGGTAACTTAATCTCCAATATTTTCTGAGATAGCCTCTGTTGTTACTCGCACATGAGAGCTTTCCAGCCAAAACTTCAGCTTTTCGAGTCATCTAAAGATATATTTGCATTTATTCTCCTAGCTGCAGATCAAATCCAAGATGTGTGTGCTTGATGTATCTTCTAATGGCTCGAACCTCCATATTTATATAGCCTTTCCTAGGGCTAGAATAGCCCTCACAAGGCCGACTTGAGCTAGGTTGGCTGACTTGATTCTTGGGAGTCTTCTAGACTCTTTTATATACTAAAATAATTTTCTTTTCTCGATACAAGTGATAAAGACCGAAATTAGTTACATTTTCCAACACCCTTTGCATTTGAGCTTTGAAGGCTTCATCAAAGATTGCATTTTGTGATTGCGGACTAGGCTTAGGTAGAAATATTGCCCCCTTTTGTTTTGGCTTGTATGATAAATTTAGGTTTTGTTTATCTTGCTTTTCTTTCTCTTGAAATGTCTTTTTCTCTTCAGGTTTGCAATCTTTTCAATACCTATTTTTCATGTTTTTTGTTGACAAAATAACTATCTCGTTCTTTGGTTGATTTCTATGTGAGTTTGGCTTTTTCCTACTAACTTTCTGAAAACCAACTTGAGACATGACTTTTGGCTTTGGTGGAGCGACAATGTTGGTTAGCACTAAGCATCTCTCTTCTTTTGATTTCTTGATCATCACATGGAAAGTTGCAAAATTGCAACTAGAAGTTCGGTTTCAAAGCAAACTTTGTATTTGAAGGTGTTAATCCAAAATATATTTACAATTATAATATCCTATGCTCAAGATCACCCTCTTTGGCAACCCTTTACTTAGATCCTGTTTTTCACATAATCTGGATTAAGAGAGGAATCCCTTTTCTCTTTAACAAATGAATGGGTAGATTTGGAGGTCTTGATCGTACTAGATTGGTAGTATATGTGTCTTTCGGGATTGAATTATGGAAACTAGGGCTACAAAGAGTCCCCCTAGAATCAGGGTCATTATAAGATGTTATTATCTTCAATGTTTTATCCATTTTATTAGATCCCTTGAAGGCTTCCCAGTTCTATTAAATTTACAAATCAATGCATTTTCCTTGTGATCCTCCAAGGATTCTAGAACACCGTTTGAATATACGATTGCCCTAAAACTTCTTTTGCAAGACACATTTTTAGATGACTTTCAAAGGTGAGAATGGCCTTCACTATGATTTTCCACATCTCTAAATGACCTTGAATGTGTTGAGAAATTTACAAAGCCTCCAACATGGGGCTCAATAGGGCCCCTTCTCGTGCCATGCACCATACTGAGTGCTACAAGCAAAATGCTGGTTGTTGATGAGATTTTTTTTGATAAATGCTTCTTATATCCTAATGTGGAAAGCATGCACCTTTTAGATATAAGAAAATTATTTGTCGAATCAAAGTCAGATTACAACATTCAACTACTCAAACTTCTGTTGGCCAAGTAGCCATGAATGAGGGGTATCTATTTTCAGCAATGTTACCCAATGCCCAACTCCAACTGTTTTCACTTGCATTGGCACAAACACGAGGATGAGCACAAGTAGAAGCATATCGTTGGAGAGGCTTCAACCTTGTGGGAGAAATATTAAAACTCCGCTTTCATTGACTCAACAAGCCACTGTTGTCTTTGAAGCCACTGTTATTCATTGCACCCCTCTCTAAACAACCATTTATGGAGAGCCCAAATTAGGAGCTTGTGAACAGGAATCCTCCATAGGCTGCGCATTTGTATATGTCTTCACCTTGTTTATTAGGAAATATGTAAACACTCCTTCGTCTTGAGTGGGGGTTTTTTCTTCTTTCTTATCTATTGATACGCACTCAAAGAGGTTTTCCTATGGGTTTTTAGAAACACTTGCCAAATGGGAGAAGCCAAAAGATCTCAAACAAAATTACTGGATTTTAGTTTGAAATGACTGGAAATGAAATTCTAGTACCATGGATGAGTAGTTGAAGAAACTGTGGATTGGGAGAAACCTTTGCCTCTTGCTGCCACCCGTTGCCAATCCCCTTTTTAGCCTTATGATTAATAACCATGCTCGTAAAATTGTCCACAATAATTTCTTTACACAATATTTTGGTAGGCTAATTCCTTGGCTTGCATGGTTTTCAATTGCCCAACCTACTAGTTTTATAACACCTTATGTTGTAGTCAAACTTTCCTATTGTGCTGTCAAACTTTTGCATTGTCTGAGCAATCATCAGTAAGATGACCATCTATTAAATTCTGTCATTTATTTGTTTCATTTGTTTATGGATTACTTTGGTATTTCTACATTACATCTATCTAATTTTTAGTCTACATCATTGTGAATATTATCCAATAGTGCTTGAAGTTCAAAATGTATTTCTAAAAGGTTGTCAAGATTACTTTTAAACCAAGTAAATTATAGCTAAATTAACATGTAGATTGTAGCTAGCTTCTAAAACACATTATTGAATGGCTACTTTAAAACTAGTTAAACTAAAGATGCCACTATAAGAACCATTGGTTAAATAAGAGATCTGTCTTACCCCATATGTCTCTGTAGGGAGCTCTAATATTGTATGCTATGAAGAAATAAGATATCCTGTGGTTGTTATCAACTAAATGAGAAAAATATCAAGAGTGGAAATCCGTCGTTGTTGGTAGGTGTTATATTTGACTAGATGGAAGGAGCTCAAGCATATATTATGATTGATTTAAGTTTTAGATATTGCTAAATTTGGATAAGGTTGGGTATCTCCTTGGACTCATTTATTTCTTAATGGATTGGTAATATGCCCTATTGATAGGGGAAAATGTCTTGTTAAACAGCAACAAGATTTAATTGTTGAAAACCAGCTTTAATGGGTTTTAATGGTTGAGATAAATACAATCGACTAATTCAAGCTTCAAAGCACTCTATCGTACTAGATTGGTAGTATATGTGTCTTTCGGGATTGAATTATGGAAACTAGCGCTGCAAAGAGTCCCCCTAGAATCAGGGTCATTCTAAGATGTTCTTATCTTCAATGTTTTATCCATTTTATTAGAGCCCTTGAAGGCTTCCCAGTTCTATTAAATTTGCAAATCAATGCATTTTCCTTGTGATCCTCCAAGGATTCTAGAACACTATTTGAATATACCATTGTCCTAAAACTTCTTTTGCAAGACACATTTTTAGACGACTTTCAAAGGTGAGAATGGCCTTCACTATGATTGTCCACATCTCTAAATGACCTTGAATTTGTTGAGAAATTTACGAAGCCTTCAACATGGGGCTCAATAGGGCCCCTTCTCGTGCCATGCACCATACCGATTGCTACAAGCAAAATGTTGGTTGTTGATGAGATTTTTTTTTATAAATGCTTCTTATATCCTAATGTGGCAAGCATGCACCTTTTAGATATAAGAAAATTATTTGTTGAATCAAAGTCAGATTACAACATTCAACTACTCAAGCTTCTGTTGGCCTAGTATCCATGAATGAGGGGTATCTATTTTCGAAAATGTTACCCAATGCCCAACTCCAACTGTTTTCACTTGCATTGGCACAAACACAAGGATGAGCACAAGTAGAAGCATATCGTTGGAGAGGCTTCAACCTTGTGGGAGAAATATTAAAACTCCGCTTTCATTGACTCAAAAAGCCACTATTGTCTTTGAAGCCATTGTTATTCATTGCACCCCTCTCTAAACAACCATTTACGGAGAGCCCAAATTAGGAGCTTGTGAACAGGAATCCTCCATAGTCTGCGCATTTGTAGACGTCTTCACCTTGTTTATTAGGAAATATGTAAACACTCCTCCGTCTTGAGTGGGGGTTTTTTCTTCTCTCTTAGCTATTGACAGGCACTCAAAGAGGTTTTCCTGTGGGTTTTTAGAAACACTTGCCAAATGGGAGAAGCCAAAAGATCTAAAAAAAAATGACTGGATTTTAGTTTGAAATGACTGGAAATGAAATTCTAGTACCATGGGTGAGTAGTTGAAGAAACTATGGATTGGGAGAAACCTTTGCCTCTTGCTGCCACCCATTTCCAATCCCCTTTTTAGCCTTATGATTAATAACCATGCTCACAAAATTGTCCACAATAATTTCTTTACACAGTATTTTGGTAGGCTAATTCCTTGGCTTGCATGGTTTTCAATTGCCCAACCTACTAGGTTTATAACACCTTATGTTGTAGTCAAAATTTCCTATTGTGCTGTCAAAATTTCCTATTGTGCTATCAAACTTTTGCATTGTCTGAGAAATCATCAGTAAGATGACCATCTATTAAATTCTGTCATTTATTTGTTTCGTCTGTTTATGAATTACTTTGGTATTTCTACATTCCATCTACCTAATTTGTAGTCTACATCATTGTGAAGATTATCCAATAGTGCTTGAAGTTCAAAATGTATTTCTAAAAGGTTTTCAAGATTACTTTTAAACCAAGTCAATTATAGCTAAATTAACATGTAGATTGTAGCTAGCTTCTAAAACACATTATTGAATGGCTACTTTAAAACTAGTTAAACTAAAGATGCCACTATAAGAACCATTGGTTAAATAAGAGATCTGTCTTACCCCATATGTCTCTGTAGGGAGCTTTAATATTGTATGCTATGAAGAAATAAGATATCCTGTGGTTGTTATCAACTAAATGAGATAAATATCAAGAGTGGAAATCTGTCGTTGTTGGTAGGTGTCATATTTGACTAGATGGAAGGAGCTCAAGCATATATTATGATTGATTTAAGTTTTAGATATTGCTAAATTTGGATAAGGTTGGGTATCTCCTTGGACTCATTTATTTCTTAATGGATTGGTAATATGCCCTATTGATAGGGGAAAATTTCTTGTCAAACAACAACAAGATTTAGTCGTTGACAACCAGCTTCAATGGGTTTTAATGGTTGAGATAAATACAATCCACTAATTCAAGCTTCAAAGCACTCTACTGTGAATGATATCAAATAAAACAGGCTATGGTTTAACAAACAAGATTAGTCTGAATTCACCAGATCATAGCATCACAAACTATATTAACTGCGGAGAAATAAAGGCTAAGTTAAATGATAGAAATCGAAATAACTAATCTATAATAAATTGATAAATGGAAATAGCTGTTATCCTAGTATGCAGAAGAATAGATGCATGTACAGAATTGGTTTCAGAACCATGAAAAATGGAAAAACATTTCACCCATAGTAGATTATTAAGACAGAGTAACAGACTTGGAAAACTAAAAGAAATTCTTTCTAAGCATTAAAATTTAAAAGCCATCGATTCGTTTCCAAAAGGATGGTCACTTGAATGTTATCACTTAGAGTCTGTAGACAGAACAACAGTGCTATAATATAAAGTTTGATGTGGAATAAATTCACCATAGTGATGAAATAAAGTAGGATTCATAACATAATGGAATATTGTCCCATATATGCCCAAAGCTTGAAAGTGGTCTCTTAAAAAATTCCATTTTCAGTGTCCTTTTATTTCAACACTGACTTCCTTTCCAAATCAGAGACAACATACAATATGTAAAGTGTTTCTCATAAGGAGGTCATGAAAAATGGAAAAACATTTCACACATAGTAGATTATTAAGACAGAGTAACAGACTTGGACAACTAAAAGAAATTCTTACTAACCATTAAAATTTAAAAGCCATCGATTCGTTTCCAAAAGGATGGTCACTTGAATGTTATCACTTAGAGTCTGTGGAAAGTACAGTAGTGCTAGAATATAAATTTTGATGTAAAATAAAGTCACCATAGTGACTTAGGATTGGCAGGTGCAGGGGTGGCTATTTACAACCCTAGAGGACCACAATAATTTACTTATGTCGGGGGATTGGGAGAGACATCCAAAAATCACACTAAAACCCTAGCATTGTCTTAAGGTCCTATGTTGTGTGCAAGGCAGGTCAAAAAATTGGTGGTAATTGGAGATTCCATGGTGGTAATTCAAGAAATAATCAAGCATTCAACAACAAGACCTTCCAACCATGTCCAGATTGCAAGACCTTCCAACAAGACCTTCCAACCATGCTTGAACGAAGTCAAACGGACGTCGTGTGAAATAGATGTTCTTAAATAGGTCTGCTAGATATATTCACTATAAAATAAACTCAATATTGTTCCTCTCAAGACTTCTCTGTAATTTTATTCCAAAAACAGAGATCTACAGGTCTGAATTTGTCTTCAAAACTGCCACTATAGATCCGAATTACAAGACTGTTGCAAGGTCACATATTTCACCACAGGTCCGAATTAGAAGGGTCTGAGTTGCAGAGAAGAGTCTCAGGTCCGAGCTTCTGGAAAGGCCAAAGTTACAGGCCTGTTAGGGTCGAAATTTCAGGCCTGAATTTAGTTCCAAAAATTTTTATTTCCATAGGTGCAAATAGGTCTGCAAGACATATATCCGTCTAGCCCAAAAAGCTGTAATTATGATCTCCCTTTTAATCTCCTTGGCCTCCTATTTTATCTCTGAATTCTCACTGTATTTTTCACCGAAATTTTCATTCCAAAATTATGAGCATTACTAGTTATTTATAATTGTTTGTGTATGAACTGAACAGGCGTGTCTTTTAATTAAGGAGCCGAAATACTGATTTGAGCCGACCTATGCATAATTTTTGGCATTTATTTAAACCAATTTTAAGATTGATACAAGGGGGAAATTTTATGGTTAATTCTGGGCCTCAGCGCTTTATAGGAACACCATACAATATAGTGGTACTTATTGTATCTTCTGTTGTAGTGCAGACCTATTCTAACACCTCCTTTGTTGAATACTTGATAGTTGTAGGGGATCAAAAAAATTATGTTATATCCCTCCTTTGTGGCTCAAAGACACTTTTTGTCATATAAAATTCTACATGTCAAAGCCTCTCTGCTCCTTCACTTCCCACAGGACATTTTCAAAGCCTCTCAGCCCTCGTGCATTCATTCAGATCACCAAACTACACATATGTTACCTGAAATAGTAGTGCTTTAGACCTCAAAAAACAAACATACATATACAGAAAAAGAGAGATTTTATTCCTGAGTAGTGGTCATTATAGGGCTCTAGTTAGCTGGATAAAACATGCATGCAGAATAGAAAAGGAAGATTTTAACCATGGAGTGTGTTGTTGCCATCATTCTTAGGCAGCTGATATGTTTTCCCATTTAGTGTGAATTCTCCATCCTTGATATGGTTGGCTACATGACCCACCAAGGCACCAAAGTAAGGTCTACTGGAGCTCATGTTTTGCATTAATAAACAATCTCATATTCCCCATGGTAACACATACATTTGAGATCCATTCCAATATGTCAGTAGAAACTGTAAATTTATCTTAAAATTCTAGCATATGATGGCAGTACTATTTTCCAAAGGGAAATGCAAATACATACCATGTATGAGGAAATATTGTCATAGCCAAGACGTACGTCTGCTAGATGGCTTGAATGCATAAATACCAATACTTAATGAGCTAGCTCCCTCTGAGTAAATGATGGTAAAGCAGTTGAAGGGTAGGGTTTAGGGATGATTACCTTTAGCATCAAGGAGAGTGAGGGAGATGAGGGTAGCTCCCCAGTTGGTTAGATTTATATACAGATCGCCTCTGTGAAGTTGAAAGAAACTTGGGCCATTGATCTTTCTGTAGGGATGACCATAATGAGCCAACTTGCCTTTCCCTTCCAAATTTCTTGGATTCAATTCCCATTTGTGCCCTTGACTGCTAGCATGGAATTTTCAAAGGTGAATGAAAGCCTGAATGCACCAAAAATGAAAGAGAATGGATGACACTTTCACCATCATCGATTGATTGACTGATCAAGGGATGGATGGATAAGCTAAAGTAGAACATTCAATGATATATATAGAGAGACTCACATAGTCAATACTAGACTAGGGTGTGTCTGTATGCCTTAAGATAAGGTCATGGTGTAAGACATAACATGGATTGTGTGCAACTATAGACAACCCATGCACTGTGGCTACCAAAAAGTGTAATCTTTGGAATCTAAACATGTTACATTTTTGAGTTTTTGTCTTATTACCCCAAATTTGTTTTTGGCCAAATCTTAATTTTGTTATTTAAAATGGAATTTTGACTACATATATGGATTCAACACCTTGAAAAAACCCTAGTGCAGTACATTTTTTTTGTTTGTAGATTGAAGGACCTAAACTAATGCAACATGGTTTTGTGAATGCCATTTCTAAAGTTGGGCTGGCCAAATTCCTTTCTGACCTTTCTACCACCTATATAACCAAGTAATTTTCTATCACCTGTATAAACTTGCCTTTTTATAAAAAAAAGAGGTTCCTACACTCAAAGAATTGGCTTTTCCTGGCCATGGGGCAATTAGAATGTTGAAATTATATAACCTTTTGGATGATTAGAAGATCCAATTTTGCCATTGCTAGCTTGAACTAAGTTCAAATTGCGTTTTTGGGTGTAAACTGTTGGTCAGTTGAAACCCATTTATCAACTGCACTATCTGAGTAAAGGCTAGATAATATCTAAGATGAGTAGGTTAGACCTATTTCAGGCTGTTGTACTCAAGCTAACGGTCAAACATAAGTTTATGAATACACATGTCGTTCAAGGTCTCCCTTTCCTCACATTATTTTCTATGAATTAAGGAATGTATGTTGCCAAGGAGGAACACTTGCTGGTCTAGGATCTGATACAACCAACAAGTTACTAGGAACACCCAACAGATTACTAGGATCTGATACATGCTTTAGATTGCTAGGATCTAGTCTAGGAACACCCAACAACGAGAGGTATATCCACAAACCACTCCAAGTAAGATATGAAAAGGGCTCTTGAAATGCCTCTGAATACCAAAGCACTCCAATGTTTATAATGACATATTGATGTCCAATTCAAATGCTACCTAAGGATTTCACAAAGGTTCTAGTGCCTTTGTTCAAGGGTTTGTTGTATGTTTCCATGGGTTTCAAAAAAAAAAAAATCACTAGATATTAACAGCCCTTATGATATTTTTTACCACCACCATTTTTGCCACAAAATTTCTGTAAGGTGAAGACACATGAAGATTTAAATTGGTTCCTGCTTGAAGGAAAGATGAACTGTTCTAATTGATGGGTATTTAGAGTTTTATTTTTGGCTATAATTTTCTTACAGTGACCCTAGATGTAGTCACAAACAAGTAATAAAGATTATTGTTGTTCACAAGGTTGAAAAGTTGTCTGAAATCCCTCAAATTATCCCACAACAAGCTTCCCAAAAACCCCACATCATTGTTGGAAACATTTGTTGATTACACCTGTATTTTTATACTTGTTTTCATGCTGCCCTATCTATCAAAACATTGGTATCAGAGCCATAATTGTGCTATCATTAACCCTAGTTCTATTTGTTGGTGAAAATTTACCACAGTTGGAGGTATCAACCATTGGAAAGACCAACACTATTGGGTTCCAGAGAACCACCAATCAAAGGATATATCTATTGTTGTATCTTCTATTTAGGGCTCTTCACATGCTGCCATCGAATCTGTGGTCATTTTCTTCTATATATCATCTTCATATTGCCTCATAATCCTACAAGAGTATGTTACATGACCTCACATCCTCCCAGCAAAAGTTGATCTTTTATGCCGAGTTATATTTATGCTTGGATGGTGATCTGTTTGCTTTGTTTGGAGACCATGGAGGATGACAACATGCTACTAAAAACGTTTGTATTATAACAAGATTATTGATGTCAAACTGTTCATGGAGGCTACCACCAAATACTGCAAATACTGCAATAAGGGAGACTTTCCCATGATATTTTTGGAACCTTAAAACCATGTTAAAATTGTTTGAAACATGAGCCCTAAAACTAAGAAAAATGCTACAACAAAATCACTAAAATGTGATGGAAGTTCTATTATAGGACTTCTCTACTACTGCTCATACACTGTCTGAAATAATCAAGTTGAAATTTATAACCTAACTATCGCTGGTTTAGTATGCAAAATCCAATTCCTGGCATGAGGCATATGATGAAGCCATTGGCTAGGTTACATGTTGGCAGTGTATGTTATGTTGATCTATTACTTTTTCTTTTGGTTAGAAACTGGGAACTTCACCACAACATCATACCAATATGTAAAATCTGAATTAATTGTTGTGAGACAACTATCATCTAGGATATTTGTTTCTATCCCATACTTTGCCATCAACATCTAAGTTGTATTGCCTGTGCATGTGTTGAATGGAGTAGCTATTGTGGCATGTTTATGATTGTCCGTGTCAAACATACTATTCTGACATGTCTTCTCTTTTGTGGGGAAGGTATTGCTACATTGTATTTGCTAAGGACACATGTTCACCAAGACAATTCAAATTGGATGTGTTTTGTATTATTGTTCTAGAACATATTCTCTTTGTCTTTGTTTTGTATTATTGTTCGAGAACATATTCTCTTTTTCTTTGTCTTTATTTCACACGTTTTTTTAGGATATTTGAGTGTTTTAGGTTATTTAGGTTTTTGGCCCTGAAATTAGTGATTGAAATGCCAAATAATCACTTTATAATTTTGAATTTTCTTGTCTATTTGAGTTACTTTACATAAGAAATCTTCATAAGTAGATCTTAAGTATATATTCTACCCTTAGCTCTATTTCAAAGTGTTGTAAGAATTTCCGAGGACCTCTTATATTCCTTGACTCGAGGTGGTGGATTCCCCATCCTGCTGAGGCCTTTCTCTTTCATCTAGTCCTTCATTTTCCATTGAATCTGATTCAAGAGATTCTCCCACTAGATCTCTCTTGGCGGATTCTTGTGGTGGTAGTCCATGTATCATTTTTAAAAGTCTAATTATTCCCTTCACCTACTTTTCATAACTTCCATAACCATTAGGTAGGTACCTGCAATGTCGATGGTGTTTTGTTTTTTTAGTAAAAGATTGTCGAGACTTTAATTTATTGAAAGTTGTATAATTTACAATCTATGAAGTTTCAAGATATAATTTTTAAAAGTATAATTCTTTAAAGGGCACTAGCTCAATGGAAGAGCACATGCTTTACAAGCAGGAGGTTGGTGGTTCAATTCCATCGTGCCCTGATATTCATATATAGGGAATGAAGAAGATCAGTTTTTGGTGACGGATGCTCTTTTGACCATCACCAATGAGCTTATGGTGACATTTTTCGACCCTCACCAAAATATGAAATGGTGACGGTCAACGAATGCCACCATATATATGCATCAATAGTGATAACCATTAAAGGTCCGTCACCATAAATCATTGTCGTTGATAAGAAATGGTGAGGATCATTGTTTGTCATTATAATCATTATTCGTGACGGACCTTGATGTCACTAATCCGTTTATGGTGACAGTCAATGAACGTCACCATATATATGCACCAATAGTGATGGCCATGAAAGGTCCATCACAAAAAATCGTTTTTGTTCATATGAAATGGTGAAAATCACTATCCGTCATTATAATCAATATTCGTGATGGACCTTGAATGTCACCACAACACATACTTTCGGCAACGCCACCTTTGGTGACGGAGGCTATTGTCTGTCACCATTGCCCATATGAAATGGTGACAGTCACTATCCGTCACTATAAATCATTATTGGTGACGGACCTTGAATGTCACCACAACACCTATACTTTCAGCGACGCCACCTTTGGTGACGTTCATTTTTTTGGTGATGGAGGCTATTGTCCGTCACCATTGCTCATATGAAATGGTGACAGTCACTATTCGTCACTATAAATCATTATTGGTGACGGACATTGAATGTCACCACAACACCTATACTTTCGGCAACGCCACCTTTGGTGACGTTCAGTTTTTGGTGACGAAGGCTCTTTTGACCCTCACCAATGAGCTTATGGTGACCATTTTTTCCCATCACCAATGTGCTTTTTTCTTGTAGTGTTGAATCATTAGAGAAGGCATTCAGGTTGGCAAGAAAAATTGAATGTAAAATTATGGTGACAAGGAAGCCTACCACTCACTTCTATAAAGATGGAAGTGTTGCTACTCCTAGATTTCCACAACAATTGGAAGAAAAAAGAGAAAAAGGGCTTTTCTACAGTTGTGATAGCAAATACACTAAAGATCATAAGTGTGCTAAGAATAAATTATTTTACATAGATTGTGAAGAGGAAGAAGAAAATGAAAAAGAATCTTCAAAAGAAGAGGATATACACCAAGAACCAGCCCTAGAAGAGGAAGAAATGAGTCTGACCATATTGTGTAATGCATTGGCAGGAATTATCACTACTTAAACTATCAAGGTAGAAGGACATATCAAGAAGAAAAAGGAGAAACAATTATATGCAAAAACATCAAAATGTTTCTTTGGAGTACAAGAGGTGGAATATCTAGGTCATATTGTATCTCACGAGGGTTTTAAGGTAGACCCTAACAAAATTAAAGCCATTAAGGAATGGAAAGTCCCCACAACCATAAAGCAGTTGCGAGGATTTCTCGGGTTAACAGAGTATTATCGCAAGTTTGTTAATAATTATGGGAGAATAGCAGCACCTCTAACAACATTATTGAAGAAAGATGCATTTTCATGGACTCTTGAAGAAACTAAGGCCTTTGAACATCTTAAAGAGGAAATTTGCCTAACACCGATCTTATCTACGCCAGACTTCACAAAAACATTTATTGTGGAATGTGATGCCTCAGGAAATGGAATTGGTGTTGTTTTAATCCAAGAAGGAGGACCCATTACTTTTGAAAGTCGTCCAATCGAAGGAAAGTATTTATAGAAAGCTATTTATGAGAAGGAAATGTTAGCAATACTGCATGCACTAAATAAATGGCGAACTTGGCTAATGGGAAGACACTTCAAGGTAAAAACTGATCATGATAGTCTTAAACACTTTTTGGAACAAAGAATATCTTCAGAAGAGCAACAAAAATGGGTTACAAAGATGTTGGGTTATGACTTTGAGATAATCTACAAAAAAGGGAAGCTAAATGTTGTTGCAGATGCACTCTAAAGAAAGAATGAAGAGGTGGAAGCATTGCTTTGTGCCATTTCTATTATCCAACCAGATTTTATAACCAAAGCAAGAGATGAATGGAATAAGGACGAAGAAGTGTGGACACTCATTCAAAATTTGAAGCAAGATCCTAGTACATCTGATACATTTAGTTGGAAAAATGATTCCTTATGGTACAAATATCGCATATATCTTTGTAAGAATTCCCAATTAAAACAAAAGATTCTTTTGGAATTGCACACTTCTCCTTTAGGAGAACACTCGGGATTTTTAAAAACTTTCAACAGGGTGAAGAAAGAATTCTTTTGGGATAGCGTTAAATCTGATATTCAAAAGTTTGTGGTGGAATTTTTGGTATTCCAGCAGAATAAATTTGAGACAATTAAGACCCCGGGTCTTCTACAACCTTTATCCATTCCAAGTCAACGTTGGGAGGAGATTTCAAAGGATTTTATCACAGGTTTACCTAAGTCCAAAGGAAAGAGTGTCATCATGGTGGTAGTTGATAGACTTACCAAGTATGCACACTTTTGTGCATTATCTCATCCATTTAAAGAAAGTACAATTGCTACTACATTTATGGATTCAAAAGATACATGGAAACCCAAGGGTTATTGTGAGTGACAGAGATCCCATTTTTATTTGAAATTTTTGGACGGAGTTATTTTCTTGTTTGGGTACTCAATTAGCTCATAGCTCAGCTTATCATCCTCAATCCGATGGTCAAACTGAGATAGTAAATAAATGTTTGGAAGGATATCTTTGTTGTTTTGTATCTGATAAACAAACACAATGGGTCAAGTGGTTACCTCTCACTAAATGGTGGTATAACACTTCCTTCCATACTGTAGCAGATATGAGCCCATTTATGGCACTTTATGGATATCATCCACCATCCATCACATCATCTTTAAGAGAAGATTCGAAGGTTCAAGCAATGGAAGATCACATCCAGCATCAACAAGAAGTTCTCCAACTCTTAAAGGATAACCTGAATTTGGCACAAAATCAAATGAAACAACAAGTAGATCAACATCGCAGCGAGAGAAGTTTTGATGTAGGATATTGGGTATTTTTACGGCTACAACCATACAAACAAATGTCCCTCAAGAAAGCTAAGAAGTATAATAAATTATCGCCAAAGTACTATGGTCCTTACAAGGTGTTGCAAAATATTGGTACTATGGCATACAAATTGAAGCTTCCTGCTTCTTCATGAGTGCATCTAGTTTTCCATGTTTCATGCTTAAAGAAGGTTATAGGTGAAAATGTTCCAGTTCAAACAATATTGCCAGAACTTGATGAGGAAGGAAAAATCATATTGGAACCTGAAGTGGTCACGGAAACAAGAACTCGACAGCTACGAAATCAATCAATTTCAGAGTATCTCATCAAGTGGAAGAACTTAGCCACTAAAGATTCCACATGGGGGGATGAGAATTTTATACAGAAGCACCCAAAGCTACTCAAGCATTGAGGACAACACTTTTTTGAAGGAGAGGGGCATGTTAGGTACCTATATTACTAGTATATTTCCTTATTGTTGTTAGTCTAACCCCCTTATTGTTATTACTGTACCCTTGTAACCCCCATATTGTTATTATTGTGCCCTTAAATTATTATTGTTAGGTCGGCTAGGATTACATTGTGGCCCCATGGACTCCTATATATAGAAAGAACGTTTTGTAATTTGTATCATCCAAGAATTTTTCATTCATGTAATGTATTGCAGGTTCCCCCTTCAAAGTGGCTTATTTCTAAGGCGTTGATATCTCTTTTCTTCTCCTTTTGGAGCTGGTTTCACAAAATACATATTTCCCAATCTATAGGTTCATTAATGTGGTCGAGTTGTATATGCCCACCATTAGATCTAAACATGTACTTTATCTAGCGGTGGGCATATACAACTCGACTGCATTAATGACTCTATACACTCAAATATCTTCATCTTCATATAGACAAATACATATTTCCCAGTCTATAAAAACTTCTTCCAATAGATCTCCATTGATAAAAACAAATTTGATATCCATTTGGTAGATTTTAAAATTCTTAAAACAAGCAAACCCAAAAAACATTATGATTGCTTCTAATCTGTCAATAGGAGAAAAAATTTCATCATAATCTAGTCCCTCTACTTGAGCATAGCCTTTGCACACCAACTGAGCTTTGTTCCTTAGTAGTTCTCCTCGATCATTTAATTATTTTTGAATACCCACTTTGTGCCAATGAAATTCTTATTGGCAGGTCTTGGAACATGCTACCAAGTATGATTTTTCTCTATCTGGTCTAATTCTTCATTCATTGCCTTAAACTAATGTTGATTTTTATAGGCTTGAATAACATCTTTTGGTTCTTCCACGAACAAAAATGAAACATGTGATTGCATGAGGGAATTATGCAAGATCCTTCTTTTCTACACTCCATAATTTAGTTCTCCAACAATTTGATCTTCTAGGTGATGTTTTTGTACATACCTTGGGCGATCTCTGGATTGAGGACTAGAGGGATATTCCTCAATATTAGGTCATTATAATACTAGTGTAGCCCCTTAGTGTTATTTTTATTTTATCCCCCTTATTATTATTATTATTGTGCCCATGAAGTCCCCATATTGTTATTATTGTGCCCCATATAAGCCCACTATTGTTACCTTTGCACCCTTACATTATTATTATTATGTAGGCTCTAATTATATTGTAACCCCTTAGACTCCTATATATAGAAAGGAGGTTTTGTGATTTGAATCATCCAAGAATTTTTCATTTGTGTAATGTAAAGGAGGTTTTCCCCTCGAAGATCATTTTTTTTAAGTCTTTTATCTATTATTTCTATTATTGTTTGAGCTCATTGCATAACATTTGGTATTAGATATTTGGATTATGGGGTTTTTCTTCTTCAAACATGTCATCTTGATATTTTTTCTATAACATATTTTATACAAGGCTTAAAAAGATCAAATTTCAACCATGTGGAGCCCAAATAATGTTTAACTTCATGTAAAAATTTTAGATCTCGATTTGTTATTTTTTTATAGATATGATCCAGGGAAGTTAGCATTTTCACAGGCTCCAAAATTAAGTATTAAACAGGTGACCTAGGGAAAATAATCATAACTTTCGTTTCAAGAATCAGATTGGAATTATGTAAAAGGTGACTAAAATTACACGGATTGTATTTTTTCGGGTAGCAATTTTAGGGTCGAAGGTTGAAATAATGACAGATGGAATTGTGTTCAAGTTTTATCTACTAAACCAGTCTATAATATGGTCATCGTGGGATATCGGGCATAACTCCTTCTTAAAGACTCTAATATTAGTCTGAATTATGGGGTTGAAAAGAAGACTCAGAGGGCTATTAAATTTCAGACCTTGGAGATCTGAAATTAGAGATATACAATAGATTCAATGTCGAGTTCCTACAAAGCAAGAAAAATGTGTGTATTTTTTTTAAATTTGTCTAAGTTTTGTTTGGAAAAAAAGTTTGAAGTGATTCAAGGGGAATAGTGAAGAATATATATCATTGTTTGATTCTAAATGACTCAAAGCAATAAAATGGAAACACCCAGTAAGTAACCAAAATTTTCTACTATGACACATGAAGAAGAGGAAGAAATGCAACATGATATATCAAAATTACAAGACCAAGTGAAAGAAATTTCGCTCTCGCAAAGAGCAACAAAAAATGAAATGGAAGATAAGATGGATGGTTTGAAGAATGTTTTAAAATAAAACATGGAAAGTTTTAAGGGTGGCATAGAAGCAAAAATGAAAGGCAACATGGAGGATTTTAAGAATGGTTTAACGAAATACATGGAAGGTTTGAATAAAGTTGCTACAATAAATGCTTCCTAATGATGAAAAGGTATTAGATGATACTCATGATGAGAGAAAAATAATATTTAATAATTATTTCATACACTATAACATTGGATTGAGCAACCACCATATTCAAAATATTGATGTGAGGAAGTTTGATGGCAAGGATCTGGTAACATGGATACTACATATGGAGCAATATTTTTATCTCCATAATGTGCAACACACACAAAAGGTACACATTGTAAATTTGTATCTAGAACCCAATCAATTTGTATGGTATTGATGGATTTTTTCTTGTAAACCACTTTTCACTTGGTCAATTTTTACGGAGGAAATGACAGCACATTATGATGATACAAAGAGAAACACCGTCTTCAACCAATTGGTAAATCTCAAACAAAAGGGTTCAATGGCAGAGCACATTGAGGACTTCCAAAAATTGAATATAAGTGTAAATTATATTCCAAAGGAGCATAAGATTGATATATTCATAGGAAATTGAAAGGATAACATCTAACATGAGGTTCACCTTTGGGAACCTGATTCATTGGAGAAGGCATTCAGGCTAGAAAGAAAAATTATGGCAACAAGGAATTTTACCACTCACAACTATAAATATGGAAATTTTGCTTCTCCTAGCCTTCCACAACCTACAAGGTTGACACCATAAAAATTGGAAGAAAAAAGAGCAAAATGGATTTGTTACAGTTATGATAGAAAATACACTAAAGGTCACAAGTGTGTTGAGAATAAATTATTTTACATATATTGTGAAGAGGAGGAAGAAAAATAACAAGAAACTTCAGAAGAAGAGGATATACACCAAGAACCAACCCAAGAGAAAGAAGAAATGAATATGGTCATATATTGTAATGCATTGGCAGTAATTATCACTTCTCAAATTATCAAGATAGAAGGGCATATCAAGACTAAAAGCATAACAATGTTGATTGATTCAGGTCCATAATTTTATTCATTGTAAGATAACCAAGGAATTGAATTGCTTCCTATATCTAACACCAGAGTGTCAAGTGATGGCTTCAAATGGAGTAACTATAAATTGATATGGAAAGTGCCATAATATCAAGATAACCATGGGGGAATATTTATTGAATATTATAACGTTTTCCATTCCGATGGGTGGTGATGATGTTGTACTGGGAGTCCAATGGTTATAATATTTGGGTATAATAAATTTTAACTTTCAAGAACTTTTCTTGATTTTTTTTTTTGGAAGGAAAGGAATTTGAATTAATTGGTATCGCAGGGAAATGAGGAAAAATAATCATCTCTAATGGCTTGAAAAAGATTATAAAGAAAGAACAACGAGGAATAATTTCACAATTATGCTCACTAAAGGTTAAAACATCAAAATCATCTATTTCTCGAGATCTCCAAAAAGTATTCGACAATAATTCCAAGATATTTGAGATTCCCAAAGGCTTCCCACCTATTCGTGATCATGATCATGCTATTCATTTGATTCTACGAAGTGTTCCTCCAAACACCAGGCCTTACAGATATCTGTATGCCCAAAATAGTGAAATTGAACGTATGGTTGTAGAAATGATAGAGGCCAATATAATTCAACCTAGTCAAAGTTCCTTCTATGCTCTAGTATTATTGGTGCATAAGAAGGATGGATCATGGCGCATGTGTCTAGATTATAGGGAGCTCAAAAATCTCACTATTAAAGATAAATTTCCCATTCCTGTCATTGATGAATTATTGGACGAATCACATGGAGAAATTCACTTCACCAAGTTGGATATTTGTTTAGGATATCATCAAATTAGAATGAAGACTGAAGACATTCCAAAAGCCACATTTAGAACTCATGAGGTTCATTATGAATTTTTGGTCATGGATTTTGGCCTTACCAATGAAACTTCTACATTTCAAGGTTTGATGAATTCCATTTTCAAACCCTTCCTTATAAAATTTGTGTTAGTATTTTTTGATGATATACTAATCTACAACAAGTATTGGAAGGATCATGTTCAACATGTTGATAGGGTGCTAAAACTATTGGAGGAGAAATAATTATATGCAAAAACCTCCAAATGTTTCTTTAAAGTAGAAGAGGTGGAATATCTGGGTCATATTGTATCCTGTGAGGGTGTTAAGGTAGACACTAACAAAATTTAATCCATTAAGGAATGGAAAATACCCACAACCATAAAGTAGCTTCAAGGATTTATAGGGTTGATAGGGTATTATCGAAAGTTTTTTAATAATTATGGGAGTATAGCAACACCTCTAACAACATTACTAAAGAAAGATGTATTTTATTGGACTCCAAAATCAACTAAGGCCTTTTAACATCTTAAAGATGAAATGTGTCAAGCACCAGTATTAGCTACACTAGACTTCACAAAAACATTTATTATGGAATGTGATGCCTCAGGAAATAGAATTGGTTTTTTTTTAATGCAAGAAGGAAGACCCATTGCTTTTGAAAGTCATCCAATCAAAGGAAAGTATTTACACAAACCTATTTATGAGAAGGAAATTTTGGCAATACTACATGCACTAAATAAATGGCAACCTTACCTAATGGGAAGATGCTTCAAGGTAAAAAAAGATAATGATAGTCTTAAATACTTTTTGGAAGAAACGTATTGTGATGATGGGTCTTGTTTTAGACCCAAAACGTAGACTTAAAAATGAGTACTGTGGAGATTCTGAGCTTTGATTCTAAAAATCTACACCACAAAAATCTACAATCCATTAAGAAATATTATCTTCAGAGGAGGGGAAAAAAAGGTGTCAGAAAGATGTTGGGTTATAAATTTGAAATCATCTACAAAAATGGGAAGAAAATTGTTGTTGCTGATGCATATGTTGTTGTTGGTGAATTTTATCTCTCTTTGCGGACCTCAAAAAAATGTTTGTCACTCTCTCTGCACACCTTGAAAAAATATCTGTCACTTAAGATAAAAAAATATTAAGACCTGGATTTAGCCTAATATGCAAGAATAAAAAGTTTTAGTGTGTTTTTTTCACTTACATTATAATGCACAATGATATAGTAACTAACTAAATGTCCAAAGCACTGGCTCTCAGACAAAAAATCAAATATCTCGGTGAACAGAATAGATAGAAATGAATCCACAATCGGAATAAAAGCCAATGAAATATCCATTCATATTAGTAATTTGGTCCTGCAACTTGGAAATACGTCTCTAGAAACCTTGACAATGTGTAGTAATCCATCGTCTAGTTTGCAAGATCGCTTGGCTGCCTAATCTGGCTCCTCATTTAACTCTTTATAAATATGACTAAAGATGTTGAATTTGAAGGTTTGAGCATTGTGCTACATTGGAATGTGCCAGATACGTAGCTGTGTACAAGCATGGATTCTAGGATTACCATAAACAGTGAGTTATTCCACACCTTTCTTCTGTACGATGCATGTTAATATGATGGTTACTTTGGTCTCAGTGAAATTATTTGTGCAGTGACCAAGCCTGAACTGGTACACCACCATACCAGTAGATGAACTAGCTAGAGGTGCCCCTAGAGTTGGGATTTTTCCCACCAGCATACTACTCACTAGGTTTAATGGAGTAGTCAAGCTTCTATCAAGATTTCTTCCTATAAACCTCACATTTTAGAATATTTGGGCTCCTTTTCTTTTGTACCTCCCCAGGATCATAAAAAAATCACCCCATAGCATTGACTACTCTCTAGAGGATATCATATAATAGTGCATTGGCCCTTTTAGAATGTTTGAAAACTTTGACACACCTCATGGTCTATTCACACATCCTTTGCCGGCAGCTCCAACAAACCTTGACATCCTATCTTTTCTTAATATCGGTATTTTTTAGAGCCTTTCAATGTTTAGCACTATTATTGTACCAACACCTTATACTCTCTCTTTATCTTTTTCTTTTCTCTTTCTTTAGCTAGACATTTAGTGATTGGTTGCTAGTGGACTCTTAGATCTTATCATCCTTTTTATTTTAAAATTTTTCTAGGTGATGCCTTCACATTCCCACTTTGTATTGACATGGGATGTACTTTCTTAGTCCATTTGAGCCTTAGCCTACTTTCCTGGTCATGCGTTGTAAATTGATAAAATTTTCTTATCTTATCACTATAAAGTCTCTTGTGTTGAGCCAATAACATTATGGATTTGTCGCCCTTCTTAAATCAAATTGCTCCTTCGAATCTGTAATATTCCAAAATTTTAGCCTCCAAGCTAAACGGAATATTAGATTTGTTTTATCACTAGGTAGGTGAATAAATGGGTAGGAAGGCCCATTAACCTCTTTAGAGGGGTCAATAACACTCCTAATGTGAAAGGAGTAAGAATAAGCAGCTAATTTGATCACCCTTGGGTGTGAATAGAGATGGGATCATGTTGATTCAGTCAACTTTGACCAAGTCAACAAAGTTGTCTAGATGCATTGAACTTCCTTGATGGACAACGTAGTTTTGGTGGAGGACAACTTGCATGAGCTTGATGGCACATGTGGATGGGACCCAATGTGGAGAGGTTCACTTGCTATATATGGAGAGGATGGGAGCCTTTTTTATTCATGCTTTTTATTTGATCATTTGATCTTGTCTATTTATACTTGGCTTCCTCTTGCTGTTTATCAGGGTTGCAGTGTTGTTGAGCATAGGGTGTTCCTGAGCGGGAATCCCACCTCTTCCCTTGAGAGGCCTCTTGTTAGGTCCCTATATTACTATTTTAGTCCCTTATTTTTATTAGTGTAACCCCCTTATTGTTATTATTGTACCCCTTTAACCCCCATATTGTTATTATTGTGCCCTTAAATTATTATTGTTAGGTCGGCTAGGATTACATTGTGGCCCCACTAGGATTACATTATGGTCCCATGGACTATTATATATAGAAAGGAGGTTTTGTAATTTGTATCATCCAAGAATTGTTCATTCATTTAACGTATTGGAGGTTTCCCCCTCGAAGTGGCTTATTTTGAAGGCGTTGATATCCCTTTTCTTCTATTTTTGGAGCTGGTTTCACAACATTTGGTATCAGAGCTTTGGATTCCAGGGTTTCGCTGCTCCAAATAGGTAATCATGGAATTTTCGCTATAACTTTTTTTCTACGAAGTTTCAAAAGCTGAAATTTTTAGGGTGTGAAGGCGAAATCCTGAGGAACATCTTCAAAAACGTTTAGAGCTTGGTTCAGAATATTTTTGGAGATATGATTTGTGGAAGTTAGGTATTTTTGCAGGCTCCTCAATTTAATCTAAACAGGTCATCGTGGAATTTGCGCTATAAATGTTTTTCTACGAAGGTTCAGAATCTGAAATTTTTAGGGCACGAAGCTGAAATCCTGAGGAAACTCTTTGAAACATTTCATAGCTTGGTTCGCAATATTTTCGGAGATATGATCTTTGGAAGGTAGTGCTTTTTCAGGCTCCTGAATTTCATCTCAAAGAGGTGATCGTGGGAAAATATTCATAACTTTCTCTCTGAGCATTGGATTGGAGTGCCGTAAAAAGTGGTCACAATTACATAGAATTTAGTTTATTTTCTATCGATTTCAAATCTAAAAGAAAAAACAGTGACACGTGTCAAGTCGTACAAGTTCGCTCTAATGAACCAGTACATAATTAGGTCATTGTGGGAGATTGGACATAACTTTGCCTTGGAGAATCCAAATCAAGTCAGACTTGTGGCATCAGAAAGATAATTCAGAAGGCTACCTCAGTACCCAATTTAAGATATTTAAGAGTCACAATCACAAATATAATCCAATTTCAATAACGAGCTCCTCAAAAGCAAGAAAAAGGTGTGTATTTGTTTTACAAATTGCATAAGTCTTGTTTGAAGAATCAATTTGAATCGATTCCAAGGGCATATTGTAGAATATATATCAGTATTGGGTTCAAAAAAAAAATCCCCGTAAAAATAATTCAACACCCATTAAGCCTTCAGAAGGCTCTACTATGACTCATGAATATGAAGAATTGCAACATGATCTATCAAAATTACAAGAGCAAGTGCACCAAATTTCGCTCTCCCAAAGAGCAACAAAAAACTAAAATGGATGTTTTGAAGAAAGGCATGGAATCTAAGATGGATGATATGGAAGCTAAGATTGATGAAAAAATGAAAGACAACATGGAAAACATGAAGAATGATCTAAAAGAAGACATGGAAGGTTTGACAAAGTTGATACAAGAAATGTTTCCTAATGGTGAAAAGATAGTAGAGTAAACTCATGATGAGAACAAAATAAATGTTAATTGTGACTTCATAAACTCTAATGTTAGTGGGAAAAAACACCATATTCCAAAAATGGATATGAGGAAGTTTGATGGAAAGGATCTTGTAACATGTATACTACAAATGGAGCAATATTTTGATCTCCATAATGTGCAAAACACACAAAAGGTACGCATTGCAACTTTACATTTAGAACAAAATACATTTGTATGGTATCGATGGCTTTGCTCCCATAAAAAAATTGTCACTTGTTCAATTTTTATGGAGGAAATGATAGCCCATTATGAGGATACAAAGAGCAACACCTTCTTTAGCCAATTGATAAACCTCAAACAAAAGGGTTTAGTGGGGGAGCACATTGAGGACTTCCAAAAATTGAATATAACGGTAATTGATATTCCAGAGGAACACAAGATTTATCTCTTCATAGGTACTTTAAAGGATAACATCCAACATGAAGTTCGCGTTTTGGAACCTAATTCATTGGAGAAGGCATTCAGCTTAGAAAGAAAAATTGAATGTAAAATTATGGCGACAAGGAAGCCTACCACTCACTTCTATAAAGAAGGAAGTGTTACTGCGCTTAGATTTCCACAACCTACAAGGTTGACACCACAACAATTGGAAGAAAAAAGAGAAAAAGGGCTTTGCTACAGTTGTGATAGAAAATACACTAAAGGTCATAAGTGTGCTGAGAAGAAATTATTTTACATAGATTGTGAAGAGGAAGAAGAAAATGAACAAGAAGAGGATATACACCGGGAAAAATGAATCCGACCATATCGTGTAATGCATTGGCAGGAATTACCACTCCTTAAACTCTCAAGATAGAAGGACATATCAAGAAGAAAAAGGTAATAGTGTTGATTGATTCAGGTAGCACCCATAATTTCATTCATTGTAAGGTAGCCAAGGAATTGAATTGTTTCCTATACCTAGCACCAGAATGTCAAGTGATGGTTGAAAATGGAGGAACTATAAATTTCTTTGGAAAATTACATAATATCAAGCTAACCATGGGGGAATATGTATTGAATAGTCCAATTCTTTCCATTCCTATGGGAGGTGCTGATGTTATACTAGGAGTACAATGGTTACAATCTTTGGGGATGGTAGCTTTTAATTTTCAAGAACTTTTCTTGAAATGTTTTTCAGAAGGAAAGGAAGTCAAATTATGGGGTATTGCAAGGAAGCTGGGAAAGATAATAATCTCTAATGTGATTACAAATCTTCTAAAGAAATAACAACGAGGCGTAATTGCACAATTATTCTCACTAGAAGTTCCAACATCAAAATCATCTATTTCTGCAGATCTCCAACAAATCTTGGACAATCATTCCAAGGTGCTTGAAACTCCCAAAAGACTCCCACCTATTCATGATCATGATCATGCTATTCATTTGATTCCAGGAAGTGTTCCTCCAAAAATCAGGCCTTATAGATATCCTTATGTCCAAAAGAGAGAAATTGAATGTATGATTGTAGAAATGTTAGAGGCAGGTATAATTCAACCTAGTCAAAGTTCTTTCTCTGCTCCTATAGTATTGGTACACAAGAAGGATGGATCATGGCGGATGTGTCTGGATTATAGGGAGCTCAATAAGCTCACCATTAAATATAAATTTCCCATTCCTGTGATCAATGAATTATTGGATGAATTACATGGAGAAATTTATTTTACCAAGTTGGATCTTTGTTCACGATATCATAAAATTAGAATGAAGACTGAAGATATTCCAAAAACAGCATTTCAAACTCATGAGGTTCATTATGATTTTTTGGTCATGCCTTTTGGCCTTACCAATGCACCTTCTACATTTCAAGGGTTGATGAATTCCATTTTCAAACCCTTCCTTAGAAAATTTGTGCTAGTATTTTTTGATGATATACTAATCTACAGTAGGTCTTGGAAGGATTATGTTGAACATGTTGACAGGGTGCTCAAACTATTGCAGGAGAAACAATTATATGCAAAAACATCCAAATGCTTCTTTGGAGTACAAGAGGTGGAATATCTGGGTCATATTGTATCTCACGAGGGTGTTAAGGTAGACCCTAACAAAATTAAAGCCATTAAGGAATGGAAAGTCCCCACAACCATAAAGAATTTGCGAGGATTTCTTGGGTTAACAGGGTATTATCACAAGTTTGTTAAGAATTATGGGAGAATAGCAGCACCTCTAACAACATTATTGAAGAAAGATGCATTTTCATGGACTCCTGAAGCAACTAAGGCCTTTGAACATCTTAAAGAGGCAATGTGCCTAGCACCAGTCTTAGCTACGCCAGACTTCACAAAAAACCTTTATTGTGGAATGTGATGCCTCAGGAAATGGAATTGGTGTTGTTTTAATGCAAGAAGGAAGACCCATTGCTTTTGAAAGTCGTCCAATCAAAGGAAAGTATTTACAGAAACCTATTTATGAGAAGGAAATGTTATCAATACTGCATGCACTAAAGAAATGGCGAACTTACCTAATGGGAAGACACTTCAAGGTAAAAAATGATCATGATAGTCTTAAACACTTTTTGGAACAAAGACTATCTTCAGAAGAACAAAAAAAATGGGTCACAAAGATGTTGGGTTATGACTTTGAAATAATATACAAAAAAGGGAAGCTTAATGTTGTTGCAGATGCACTCTCAAGAAATAATGAAGAGGTGGAAGCATTGCTTTGTGCCATTTCTATTATCCAACCAAATTGGATAACCGAAGCAAGAGATGAATGGAAGAAGGAAAAATAAGTATGGGCACTCATTCAAAAGTTGCAGCAAGACCCTAGTACATCTGATACATTTAGTTGGAAAAATGATTCTTTATGGTACAAAGATCGCTTATATCTTTGTAAGAATTCCCAACAAAAACAAAATATTCTTTTGGGATTGCACACTTCTCCTTTAGGAGGCACTCAGGATTTTTAAAAACTTACCACAGGGTGAAGAAAGAATTTTTTTGGGATGGCCTTAAATCTGATATTAAAAAGTTTGTGGTGGAATGTTTGGTTTTCCAGCAAAATAAAGTTGAGACATTTAGGACCTCAGGACTTCTACAACCTTTATCCATTCCAAGTCAACGTTGGGAGGAGATTTCAATGGATTTTATCACAGGTTTACCTAAGTCCGAAGGAAAGAGTGTCATCATGGTGGTAGTTGATAGACTTACCAAGTATGCACACTTTTGTGAATTATCTCATCCATTTAAAGCAAGTACGGTTGCTACTACATTTATGGACAGAATTCAAAAGCTACATGGAAGCCCAAGGGTTATTGTGAGCGACAGAGATCCCATTTTTACTGGAAATTTTTGGATGGATTTATTTTCTTGTTTGGGTACTCAATTAGCTCATAGCTCATCTTATCATCCTCAATATGATGGTCAAACTGAGATAGTAAATAAATGTTTGGAAGGATATCTTCGTTGTTTTTTATCTGATAAACAAACACAATGGGTCAAGTGGTTACCTCTCGCTTAATGGTGGTATAACACTTCCCTCCATACTGTAGCAAAAATGACCCCATTTATGGCACTTTATGGATATCATCCACCATCCATCACATCATCTTTAAGAGAAAATTTGAAGGTTAAAGCAGTGGAAGATCACATCGAGAATCAACAACAAGTTCTCCAACTCTTAAAGGATAACCTGAATTTGGCACAAAATCAAATGAAACAACAGGCAGATCAACATCGCAGCGAGAGAAGTTTTGATGTAGGAGACTGGGTATTTTTACGGCTACAACCATGCAAACAAATATCCCTCAAGCAAGATAAGAAGGATAATAAATTATCGCCAAATTACTATGGTCCTTACAAGATGTTGCAAAAGATTGGTACTATGGCATACAAATTGGAGCTTCCTTCTTCTTCATGAGTGCATCCAGTTTTCCATGTTTCATGCTTAAAGAAGGTTATAGGTGAAAATATTCCAGTTCAAACAATATTTCCAGAACTTGATGAGGAAGGAAAAATCATATTGGAACATGAAACGGTCACGGAAATAAGAACTCGACAGCTACTGAATCGATCAATTTCAGAGTATCTCATCAAGTGGAAGAACTTACCCACTGAAGATTCTACATGGGAGGATGAGAATTTTATATAGAAGCACCCAGAGCTACTCAAGCGTTGAGGACAACACTTTTTGGAAGGAGAGGGGCATGTTAGGTCTCTATATTACTAGTATAGTCCCTTATTGCTGTTAGTGTAACCCCTTTATTGTTATTTTTGTACCCTTGTAACCCCATATTGTTATTATTGTGCCCTTAAATTATTATTGTTAGGTCGGCTAGGATTACATTGTGGCCCCACTAGGATTAAATTATGGCCCCATGGACTCCTATATATAGAAAGGAGGTTTTTTAATTTGTATCATCCAAGAATTGTTCATTCATGTAATGTATTGGAGGTTTCCCCCTCTAAGTGGCTTATTTATAAGGCATTGATATCTCTTTTCTTCTATTTTTGGAGTTGGTTTCATGACACCTCTTGGGAGAGATTGTCCTGTATTTATCCACATCCAGGCTTGAGGCCAAGCACCATTCTTCAGTCCCAATGTTATTTTTGTAGCAGAATATTACTGAGTTGCAGGGTGTTGCAGTGGAGGATTGTTACACCACTTTTGGGTCTGTTTCTCAGTAGAAGGTGCCTTCCTTCTCTTGAGAGACCATCTAGGAATATTTCTGAGCATATTTCATATCTTGGTAGTAGGCCAGAGTAATCCTCATCTCCTACAGCACAGTCCCTTGCAGGAACTGTGTCATTTTGCATAGAGTTGCTACAGCAGGGTTAAGGCCCTTGTTTCTGAGCTAGTTTCCTAGGGAAAGGGCCAACCCTTCTCCCGGAATGCTAGAGGAAGGGATTATCATCCCTCTTTTTTATTATTTAGCTATATTTCTGTAATTTTGCAGCAAGACTGCAGTTTTTGAGCTGAATATTCAGATCTGCTCTTTTTGTACTCATGCTTTCAAGAAACCCTTGCTGGGTTACCTTTATAACGCAATAAGGAGGCCATATCTTAATTTTCTTGTCATATTGTTCCATAAAATTCTAGATCCATGTTATTTTATCAGTATACTATAGAAACCCTCATAAAATAACACTTTACATGCTTCAACCTTTTTCTGCATAACATAAGTCATGGGATTTGGCTATTTTTAAGCTGATATGAAGCCGGGAGGTTTGTTTAACATATCAAAAGGGATTTCTTTCTGATCCCCTTTTGTAGGTGAGAGCCTAACATCATATGCTAAGGGAACCAGGCGTTATTCCAACCAGTAAAAATGCATATATTCATAAATAACGTTTCCAGGGTCTATTTGTTTCATTTTCCCCACTTGGGAATGTGTAGAAGTTCTTATTTTGTTGTTGTCTCACTCATTTGATGGCTATGTGTTTTTTAAAACATCATATGAGTATATTTTTCACTAAACATCCATTATTATTTTCATGTCTTTTTGTAGCTCCAACTTAAGAATATCTTAAGATATTCTTATTGTTGTAGATTTTCCCTATTTTGGGGTATTACAGAATCTCCAAGAGGGTTTGAAACTGATTCAAACTCTAGATTTTCTTATGGGGAGTGTGAGCATGCAGCCACACCCTATGATGCACAGTGTAGTCACATGCCCAGTTTTTCCATGAGAGAGAGGGAGGAAGGAGGAATGCCTAAGAGGGGAACTCTTATTGGTTTCCTGCATGAATACGAATCTCAAACTTAGAATTTTAGAGATCATATCACTTTCCTAGATTTTTTCAAGATCAAGGTGAGGAGGAGCAAGAAGCATAATGTGGATATATTTCTTCTGTCTACCTTTGATGGTTCCCCTACATGTTCAGCCAGAGCTTGGGTGGAAGAGCTAGACACCCTTTTGCAGCAACACCAATTTTTTGAAGATGAAGCCATCAGAGTAGCAGCGCTGCATTTTGGAGGTAAGGCCCATGCATGGTGGATATTTGAGTCTTTTACTTTAAAGAATGTAAATACTTCTTCTTATGCAAGGTTCATTAAAACATTTGTGAGAAGATTTGATAGAAAGAATCCTGAAACACATGTGGTGAATGAAAAAAAACTCAAGCAAACAAAAACCTTGCACGTGATGGATGGAACTATAAACACCATTCCACTTTAGAAAACCAATGTGGAGGCTGACATCTTTCATCATACCTTGTTAGAGGCAAAGCCTCTATCTCATATTCCTGAACAAGAGGGCATGGAGATCTCTTTTTCAAGAGAAGGTCCATTTCTTAAGAGGTTTCCCATACATGTTGATGAGGAGGAGGGCAATAGCGCTGTCATGTCTAGATTTGGTCTAGTACCTCATGCAAAGGAAGGAGGAGCTCTTGCTCCAACTAGAGGGATTCTTGCATCTTTGCAAGGAAGTCCCCAGGTTCTCATGTGTGGAGATCAAGGCACAACTCATGTTCTACATGTGCCATTGATGATGAGGTGTGGACCTATGGAGATACAAGGAGGAGATAGGGAGGATGTCCAACATCATGTGATGAGGACCACACACCCCTTTCCATTTCATGAGGTTGATGCACCTGAGAGGAAGACTAGATTGCGCAGTGAGAGCAGGGAAAAGTTTGTCCATTCATGTATGCAGTCTACTTTTGATGACGATGTCTCATTGCATGGAGAAATTTCACCAAGGAGACCACCAGATCAACAGATGATGAGAGGTGCTTTACATCTTGAGGCACCATTCATTGATTTCAGAGGAGTGGAGACCTTGGGAGGTCATTGTACAGTGCTGAGAGTCTTGGGTAGACTCAAGGAGGTTACTGAACACCACCTCCTATCCTTATTTTTTGGAGGAGGGAGTCTCCTTTCCTTTGGAGGATTAGTAGGGGAGAATTTGAGCTGATTCCCATAATCTTTGGCACAATTCCAACCATTTTCCATCATCTACAGTGCAGTATCCCTCAGTGACTAGGTTATTTTCAGTGAGCATTTCCAGTGAGGGATTGCAGTGATTGTCGGAGGGTGAGATCTTTAGTGTTAGGATCAGACTTTCACTTGGAAGATCCATTGGAGGAGGTATATTCATCTGATGCAACATCTTCAACCTTCTCCATCCATTTCTAGTTCTTGAGTTGCAGGTGCTACCCTGCAACTCCGGCATTTTGCAGTTTTGCATATTTCAGCCAATCCTTCCAGGATTGTCTTGAGGTAGTGATTGGGAGCATAGATCTTCTCTCCCAATATTGTATGATTCATATATATTCAGATCTATGATATTTTACACTTCCTGTAGTAGTGCTCCATCCATGACTGCGTAGTTCTTGTTCATAGACACTCTGCCATGTAGCAGTATTTCACTTTTAGCATGTGTATTGATGGGAGGCTTGTTTGCCTTGATCCTTTGAGTTGTATTGCTATTATTTGCTGCTGATTTATAATAAAATGGCTCTATGGTTTCCATACATTTTGGTATGATTTTTTATTCACTGTTATTTCCAGTTTATGTTTATGTATTGATGGATCTCCACATTTTGAATATCTTAAGATATTCCCAATAGTGTAGAATTTCCCTATTTTGGGATATTACAGTGGTATTAGAGCATAGTCTTGGCTCAGCCTATGGAATTAAGCCATGATTCTATCAAAAGGAGGAGAAATGAACAAAAATAAGACTCCATTATTTGGAGAAATAAAGGAAGATAGGCTTACAAAGCTTCTTCAAAAATCTATGCAGTGCATCAATGAAGATCTTAAGAAGCTGAGAGGAGAGATGGAGTCCCCGGAGAAGTTTGGATCTAGATCTGAATATAGACTTGCACATGGTAAGTGTGAGCGTGCAGCTACACACCATGATGCACAACGCAGTCAAATGCCCAGATCTACAATGAGAGAGATGAAAGAAGAGAAAATTCCACGGAGGGGAACTCTTAGTAATTTTATGCAAGAGTATGAATCTCAAACTGAAAATTTTAGAGATCATATTAATTTCAAAGATTTTTGCAAGATCAAGGTGGAGAGGAGAAAGCTACATGACATGGATATATTTTCTCTATCTACCTTTGATGGATCCCCAACTTGTTCAGCCAAAGCTTGGGTGGAGGAGTTGTGTACTTATTTGTAGCAACACCAAGTTTCTAAATATGAAGCCATCAGAGTTGCAGCGCTGCACTTTGAAGGTAAGGCCTATTCTTGGTGGATGTTTGAGTCATTTTCATTGAAAAATGTTAATACTTCTTCTTTTGCAAAGTTCACTAAGATATTGGTAGAAAGGTGTGATGAAAAACATGAGACAATCAAACCAATGAAACTTTTGCATAATTTGGGAAGACTTACAAACTCAAAACCACTTCAGAAACGTATTGGAGGATATCACATCTTGCATGATACCTTGCTAGAGGCAATATCCTTGTTTCATAACCTTGGAAAAGAGGGCATGAAGGTTCCTTTTGTAAAGAAGGATCCTCTTATTGAGCAGTTACCTCCTATTCATATTGAAGATGAAGAGAAGGATGGGCATTACAGCGCTGTCACATCTAGAGCATATATAGTGCCTCATGCAGAGGAAGGAGGAGCACATGCTCCAACCGGAGGATTTCTTGTGTCATTACAATAAGTTCCCCAGGATCTCACATATGGAAGGCAAAGTAAAATCAATGAGCAGCATGATTGTGAGATGATATTGATGGAAGGAGGAGGTAGGGAGGAAGGACATCATCATTTGATGAGGAGCACACACCCCTATCTATTTCAGAGAGCTGGTGCAAGGAGAAGAAACACTGGTTTGCACTGTGAGGGCAAGGGCTGTTGGAAATGTTGTCATTGATGGCAAAGGAGACAACATAGAAGTATAGAAGTAGAGAGATAGAAAAAGAAGACTGTTGAAAGGCAAAGAGAGAAAAAGAGGCGGCAAGATGTAGAGAGGGTCGAGCAGCAGCAAAAGAAGCAGGGAAGTAAATTAAGCCTACAGAGAATACAGAGAATATAGCCCAGGTTGCAGTTGAGACAGAGAATACAGATTACAGTGAAACAGGGAAACAGTCATGCACAAGACAGAGGATGCAGAGACAGAGAATTCAGAGTACAGTGAAACAGTGAAATAGTCATGCATAAGACAGAGGATGCAGAGACAGAGAATACAGAGAATAAAGTGGAAAGGTTTTTATGCGATGGTGAGAGGCAGAAGCTACAAAGAAACGTATCCGAGGCAGAGCCGTTAAAAAATCAACTATGAAACGAACATAGGAGATGCGGAACCATGCAGAAAGGGCGGAACTGAAAATAAAAATAACAGTGGAGTTATATATATATGGGTTAATGCACAATCTGTATATTTAAACGAAGAATGGAGGTTAAATAAACAATTGAAGTGAAATTATAAAAACCGGAACCCTGAGTCAAGAACGGAACCATGACGAATAGTGAAGGTAGTTTTGGTGGAAGAAACAACCATTATCGCGCTTCCCTTGAGTGGTAAGCAGAATTTACCTTTTCGAACGCGATTAGGCTCGCCGCTTGCCACGTGTCCTTAGGTGGTATTTGAATACCACTTACATCGCATAATTTTTGAGTCTTAACCCTCGGCCCAAAGAAAAACGCAATATTAGTTGTGTCCGTCTGATTGCCAAGGCTAGAAGATCTACAGTGATCACACTTGCATGATGAACAATGGTTAGTTGAGGCAAAGCACTGTGGGTACGAGTCAAACGTATGTTGAAAATTGAAACATAAACCAAAGTTTAAATCCGAACCTTATTTCTTATGAGGATTATTCATTATACATTCAAAGGGTGTTATAATGGGTTTAACGTTTGTTGACATATATTATGTAGAACATGCTGTGGGACCTACATTCATAGCTGCGGGGCCAAGTATTATGTGAATTTCAGTGTATTGTGTGTATTATAAAAGCTAATTAACAGGAGGAAGGTAAGTAACAATGCATTGTGGGCCCGAAGGTCGATTTTAATTCAAGTCATGGTATAATGTTTGAAAGATCTTGTTTATGCGTCAAGGTTGATATAAACTGTAGTATTAATACAGTGTGGAGGAAGGTGGGCCCAAGAACGATTATATATGTTATCTCATGGGTATGTCCAAAGGGTTTTGTTATAATGTATGACAGAGGAGGTAATATATGTGAATAAAGTATTGTGAATATGAAATATCACAAAGGGTGTGCATATAAAAGATTGTATATGTGGATATAAGTTGCAGTGGGCGCAGCTGAATTGTTGCATTAACGGTTAGTTATTAGCCATTAGAGAAAATGTTGAATGGTTGATATGCGAGTGTATGTAATTAAAAGAGTCGGACCCCTTTTTAGCATTAAGACTAAGGTTCGAATAAAGAATGTGGCTTATTATTTAGAGGGTTGGTTAAAGAGTTTTGACTGTCGGGAAAATTCATTCGATATTTATAAAGAAAAGGCTCCAAGATATATATATATATATATATATATATATATATATATATATATATATATATATATATATATATATATATATATAATTATGTAGCACTTTATATACAAGGGACCAAGGTTACAATATAAATCATATGTATTATATTCTTCTGCGCAAGATTAAAAGAACAAAATGTTCTATTGTTCTGGTTTAAAACAAATGAAGTATTATAAGGTGGGACCCTCACGAATCGCATCAGAGAAAAACATAACAGCGGAACATGTTAATAAAAGTTTTGATTGCAATTGCAATGAAGAAGTGGACCCGATACATTATAAATGGTGATTCTCATATGTTTGAGTTCCGGCTTAAAGTGCATCACAGTGAACCATCGCATCGGAGGTGAAAGAGTGAAGAACAAATTGAGAGTTCTGATTGCGATTGAGCGATTAGATGATAGCCGTCAGATTTGTTGAAGGATGGATGGTGGATATGAGTTGTTTGATTACATGGAGGGCCTTTGCTAATCGCATCAGAGAATTCCAATCGCATCGGCGCAGTGAAGTGCAAGTGAACAATGAACCATCGCATCAGAGTAAAGTAGAACATCAGAACATACCATTGAAAGTTTCGATTGCGATCAATCGCATCGGAACCATCGCAAGAGGTGTAATCGCATCGGAGCATAAGAAAAGATCGATTAGTGGGACCAAAAAGGATTTTTATATATTAAAAGTGTTTATTATGATTATATCGCCGGGAGGCATTTGGATTATATAGAAAGGGCAGTTTATATGTTAAAAAATCTTTTATTATTACGCCGAGATTTGATTTGCGTTATATAAAAATCACATTTAAATATATGTAGGCGTTACGCAACAGTAGTGAACAGAAAAGCATACAGAGAAGAAAAAGATAGAGACAGCTGCAGAAAAGACAACACGCAGTGATCCAAAAGGCTAAATGGGTTGAGTTGGAATTCACATTGTAACTAAATTTAAATGTTTTAATTGGTTTATATTTTTTGTGATGCACTGGCAAGTCTCCATAGGAAACAAAACTCCACTGTAAAACTGAAATTTGTACAAATTGATGTAGTTTTCTGAATGAGATGGATGAAGAAGTGAGGAGGCAGAAGGCGAAGAGTCAGGGCTATTCACTTTGAATTCCCTATAGAATACAAACAGTTATGAGGCAAACTGTATAAGGGATATCACATTGATGTGCATACAGAGCTTAGAGAATGCAGAAATGACGCATTGAGGTAGAGAAGAAGGAGGAGCTGATAAAGAATCTGAGAAAATGCAAAGATGATGCAAGGAAGATATGAAGGCTGGTGCACAACAGTGAAGATGGTACAGCACAGAGCTGATATCCAAGGTAAATCAACAAGTGTTTTCTTTTGAAAGAGTAAGGAATTTGGAGCTTCCCTATCAAGTTGTAGCTTGATATATGTCAGTTGTAGCTGACTGAGGTAGGAGCCTCGTGTAGGTTGTAGCATGCAGAAAATAGATGGGATTTGGTGCTTCCACATCAAGTTTTAGCTTGATAAAATGTCAGTTGTAGCTGACTGAGGTAGGAGCCTCTTGTAGGTTGGTGCCTGCAGAAAATTGATGGGATTTGGAGCTTCCTTGCAAGTTGTAGCTTGCTGAATTGAGGTAGGAGCCTCCTGTATTTTCGTGCCTACAGAAAATTAGTGGTGAGAGGGAGTTGGAGCTTGCCTTTGCATCACAACAATAATAAGATGTGTTTTTCTCCCTTTATGGGTTTCCACTTATATGTGGTGTCTCTGTGCATGATGTCTATATGTTGATGTGGTTTATCAAATATGCTTAATACTTGTTGCTCACATATTAAGACTGTTGTTACATTAAAAAATCTTCTTGATACTTGCTGCTCACAAATTAAGCTTGCTCACACATTAAGTTGATCTTGAAATGAAGGTGTAAATTAGTTTAAGGAAAGTTTAAAAGTCCATGAATGTGTTAAACTGATCTCCCCCGCCCCCTCTCAGTTTAACTAAGGGTTCAACAATTGGTATCAGAGCAGGTTATTTTGGTGCAAGCCTAATAGCTTGAAGGAGATCTGGTTGAATCATGGACTATTAAAATGTACCTTTGTTAAATACAACAGACTTTCCTGAATGGAGAGATAAGGTTAAAATAGGATTATTGGCTTATGAACTTGAGGTATGGAAACTTGTATGTGTTGGTTACTGCACAGACTCTCCCTCGATGCAAGAACAACATAGGAATGCCAAGGAAAAATGTGTGATATTCAACAGTCTTCATAACAAGGATCTTGAGTTAATAATGGATTTAACCTCTGCAAAAGAAATCTGGGATAGATTGCATTTCATGCATGGAGTAGACACTAAGGATTACACTGTCAAGAAGGAGAAGAGAATTAAGAAGAAGAAAAATTCATGTCAACAGGAAAATGTTCAGTCAAATGAGGTACATGCTAGTGTGAATGGAAGTAATAACCATGAATAAATTATAGTTGAAGAAAAAATCAAACTTGACACAGCCTTGACTGAAATAGAAAGATTGAAGAATGAAAATAAAGAACTTAAGACACTGGTGAAAATATGTGATGAGAAAGAATATGAAGATAAGAAAGAAATTGTTGGCTTGATGACACACCTTGAAGAAGCAAAGAAAATAGAAGACACTCTGCTGCAGCAAATGAGAGAGAAAAGTCTGGAATGTGAAAAATTGGAAGAAATAGTGTGCCTAAGAAAAAAATTAGAAAAATCCCAAAGAGAATTATTAATGAACACACCTCAAATGAAAAGCTCTGGACAGTTGGAAAAGATGCTAAATGCTCAAAGGCCACCTCTCATAAAGGCTGGGATAGGATATGAAGGAGAAACCAGTAAGTCCAAGGTAGAAGATAGCAAGAAAATCATCTTTGTAAAGGTTGTAAAGGATAATGAAGCAGCTCAGCAAATTCCTACAGAAGTAGAAGCCAGCAAGAACATGAGTTGCAGAGAAACAAATAGAAACAAGTAGCAACATGAAAGAACAGAGAATGAGAAGATGAAATAATCAGCTGCTAAAGGCTCATACACTCTTGATTATGAAGTAAATAAATTTGGAAGATGTCAAAGGAGGTTCTTTCCTCCTATAAAAAATAGCACATGTTTTTCTTGTCATACACTAGGACATATTGCAGCACAATGTAAGACAAGGCCTATCAACTTCAACCAGAAAAATATGTAGCAAATGAGAGGAATACCTCAAGCAAACAAATGGAAAAGACAATCTTCCCCCCTATACACAAATAATTTCCATGGCTATTGTTATGCATGCAATAATTTTGGACATAAATTTTTTTATTGTAAAGTGTATTTAAAAAGGGGAATAAAATATTATACATCAGCTCAAACATACCTTGGCAAAGTAAGATGTTATTTATGTCTCAATCTTGGTCGCAAAGCAAAATACTGTAATATGCCATATACATTCAAGAACTCTAGACAAAGGATGGAATCAAAACAGATCAATCAAAACTATGAATCAAAAAGAAAAGCAGACATTTTGAATAACCCCAATAAAGTATGGAAGGAAAAGAGAAAGGGGGAGCCTATTATCTCAATAACATAATGAATCCAGCATAGTCTCAGGGGGAGCTGCTCTAGAAAACAAAGCAAATATCCAACCAATTATAAATATGAAGAAACATCCCAGGGGGAGAGCAGTTCATAATTAGTCCCCACAAAAGTAGTCTAAGAAGAGCTCCTTAGAATGAGAACAGCTATAAGATCAGGAAGGGAAAATAAAATTCCTCTAACAGAGAACTATAGAGGAAGAAGATTATTCAGCTGACAGATTAATGAAAGAAGAGAAGGCAACAAGCAACCATGGTAGTAGAGAGAACATCAGCCATGAACTTGTAGAACTAACAGTGAATCACATTAAGAAGGATGTGTAAGAGAAGTTTCTATCATCATTATGTCATTCCATCTTTCATCTATGAAAATTCCCCTTTGAGGAATGCAGTTAAGTGAGTGATAAACCTCTTAGTGATCTACCCATGAAGATTCCAAGCAAAGAAATTGAAGATGTCTTCCTAAATTTCATTATGTTAAAACAGTTGAATTGTATATAAAGCAGCAATGATTCTAGAGCAGTCCTAGAAAATAAAATGCAGTGACATTCCATTGAATAGAATGGCAGAAAAAGAAAATGGTTAAAGATGCCAAGATCAAATTTAGGATGTTGATGACTATTGGTGTGAACAGTGGAAAGCTCAATAGTATAATTTATGAAGGATGTATCAGTTATGGGTTAATGTGAAAGCTGATGTGAAATCTCTGCATGATTTATCAAAGTAGTATCAATTGGTATTTAGGTACAAGCAGCATGCCTATCAACAAAATACCAGGTGTTATCAGTAGAGCAGCAGTATGGTACAGGTCCTCAGGATCAAGGGATTATGGCAAAAGTACACCAAGTTAGTATCCTAGAGTTATCTGCATTATTCAATCATGAAAAGGTCAATTACAGAGCTAAAGGATCAGTATTTTGTTTTGAAACATCATATTGAGCAATAAAACAATATATTTTTCTCTATATTTGCATGCCTTCCTGAAGTCAGTACATATATATCAGGCCTCTCTCTTGAAATCATTCATAACACCATGTGAAGTCTGTTTACAGAGATATTAATTAAACATCTTGAATATGTTTTTGTGGAATATCATCATGACAGAATAGTTAAATTATCTGAAGTTTGAAGGACTAGTTGTGATTACCATTGAAGCTCAAAAGTTCTTTATTAATCCATCCAAATCCTACTTCAACATAAAGGATTTGCTGGTAATTCACCTTTAAAGAGAGATTGATTATTGGCATACATACCCCATTATGTCATAAATAAAACTGGATGGTTGATAAGTGAGACTGACCAATACATTGAAGGGTTTGTTTTTGAAAGTACATTGTACAAGCAATAAAGTCATTCGGTATTTTAGATTGAAAGATATCATCTAATCTCACAATAAGTTGTAAACTCTAACTAGATTCATTGATCACATCAGTAACAAGGACCTACAGCTATTAAGTGTAATATCATTATCAACATTCTAGCTCATATCATCACCAATAGGCAAGAAAAGTGAACCACGAAAATAAAAGATATATTGGCTTCATTGCAATTGAACAGATGTGTACTATAGATGTGCATTTGCAGAAAAGGACTTACTCCATCTACAACCTTCCTCAATAGATATGCATCACAAATGAAGATTATAATATAGACTGAAGTATAGCTGAAGCAAGCTTGATATGTCACATGATGCATTCACAATCTTTACGGTTTGATCCAATAATGCATTTATGATTAGATAAGGTTGGTACAATATGTTCGATGAAGTGTCATTATCTTCACTTTCAGCTTTATACTAGTGAAAGCAGACTGTGCTTTGGGATTTTATTAACTTACAGTGTCTATTCAAGTTCAATAATCCTCAAAAGTGTTCCCTCAACAACTCTTGTACAGCAGTTTGGAGCAGCAGGGTATAAATTCAGAAGAAGAAGTCCTAAACACATCTCTGAGAGAGGAAATGAAGAGATAAAAAGCACACTAGGAAATGTGCAACCCTTTGCCATTGATGTCAAAGGGGGAGGAAAAGCAAGCAACAGAAGAAAGGGTCCTAAAAGGCAAGCAGAGGAAGCGTATTGCCATCAATTCCAAAGGGGGAGACTGTTGGAAATGTTTTCATTGATGGCAAAGGAGACGACATAGAAGCAGCGAAGCAGAGAGATAGCAAAAGAAGACTGTTGAAAGGCAAAGAGAGAAAAAGAGGCAACAAGATGTAGAGAGGGTCGAGCAGTAGCAAAAGAAGTAAGGCAGTAAAAGAAGCCTACAGAGAATACAGAGAATACAACCCAGGTTACAGTTGAGACAGAGAATATAGAGTACAGTGAAACAATGAAACTGTCATGCACAAGATAGATGATGCAGAGACAGAGAATACAGAGTATAGTGAAATAGTGAAACATTCATGCACAAGACAAAGGATGTAGAGACAAAGAATACATAGAATAACATGGAAAGGTTTTTATGCAATGGTGAGAGGTGGAAGCTACAAAGAAACGTATCCGAGGTAGAGCCGTTAACAAATCAACTATGAAATGAACATAGGAGATGCAGAACCATGCAGAAAGGGCAGAACCGAAAAGAAAAATAATAGTGGGGTTATATATATATATGGGTTAATGCAAAATATGTATATTTAAACGAAGAATGGAGGTTAAATAAACAATTGAAGAGAAATTATAAAAACCGGAACCCTGAGTCAAGAACGAAAACATGAGGAATAGTGAAGGCAGTTTCGGTGGAAGAAACAACCAATATCGCGCTGCCTTTGAGTGGTAAGTAGAATTCACCTTTTCAAACGCAATTAGGGTCACCGTTCACCATGTGTCTTTGGGTGGTATTTTAATACCACTTACATCGCGTAATTTTTTAGTGTTAACCCTCGGCCCAAAGAAAAACGCGATATTAGATGTGTCCGTCTGATTGCCAAGGCTGGAAGATCTACGGTGATCACACTTGCGCGATGAACAATGGTTAGTTGAGGCAAAGCACTATGGGTCTGAGTCAAACGTATGTTGAAAATTGAAACATAAACCAAAGTTTAAATCTGAACCTTATTTCTTATGAGGCTTATTCATTATACATTCAAAGGGTGTTATAATGGTTTTAATGTTTGTTGACATATATTATGTAAAACATGTTGTGGGACCTACATTCATAGCTGCGGGGCCAAGTATTATGCGAAGTTCAATGTATTGTGTGTATTATAAAGCTAATTAACAGGCAGAAGGTAAGTAAAAATGCATTGTGGGCCCGAAGGTCAGTTTTAATTCAAGTCATGGTATAATGTTTGAAAGCTATTGTTTATGCGTCAAGGTTGATATAAACTATAGTATTAATACAGTGTGGAGGAAGGTGGGCCCGGGAACGATTATATATGTTATCTCGTGGGTAATTCCAAAGGATTTTGTTATAATGTATGACAGAGGAGGTAATATATGTGAATACAGTATTGTGAATATGAAATATCACAAAGGATGCACGTATAAAACATTGTATATGTGGATATAAGTTGTAGTGGGCCCAGCTGAATTGTTGCGTTAATGGTTAGTTATTAGCCATTAGAGAAAATGTTGAATGGTTGATATGCGGGTGTATGTAATTAAAAGAGCTGGACCCCTTTCGTAGCATTAAGACTAAGGTTTGAATAAAGAATGTGGCTTATTATGTTTTGCCTTAGAGGGTTGGTTAAAGAGTTTTGACTGTCTGGAAAATTCATTCGATATTTATAAAGAAAAGGCTCCAAGATATATATATATATATATATATATATATATATATATGTAGCGCTTTATATACAAGGGACCAAGGTTATAATATAAAGCATATGTATTATATTCTTGTGCGCGAGATTAAAAGAACAAAAGGTTCTATTGTTCGGGTTTAAAAAAAACGAAGTATTATAAGGTGGGACCCTCTTGAATCGCATCGGAGAAAAACATAACAGCAGAACATGTTAATAAAATTTCCGATTGCGATTGTGATGAAGAAGCGGACCCGATACATTATAAACGGTGATTCTCATATGTTTGAGTTCTGGCTTAAAGTGCATCATAGTGAACCATCGCATTGGAGGTGAAAGAGTGATAAACAAATTGAAAGTTTCGATTGCGATTGAGCGATCGGATGATAGCCGTCGGATTTTCTGAAGGGTGGACGGTGGATATGAGTCATTTGATTACATGGTGGGGCCTTTGCTAATCGCATCGGAGAATTCCAATCGCATCGGTGCAGTGAAGTGCAAGTGCACAGTGAACCATCGCATCGGAGTAAAGAAGAACATCAGAACATACCATTGAAATTTTCGATTGTGATCAATCGCATCGGAACCATCGCAAGAGGTGTAATCTCATTGGAGCATAAGAAAAAATCGATTAGTGGGACCGAAAATTATTTTTATATATTGAAAGGGTCTATTATGATTATATTTCCGAGAGGCATTTGTGTTATATAGAAAGGGTAGTTATATGTTAAGAAAGCCTTTATTATTACGCCGAGAGTTTATTTGAGTTATATAAAAAGCACAATTAAATATATACAGGAGTTACGCAACAGTGGTGAACAGAAAATCATACAGAGAAGAAAAATACAGAGACAGTTGCAGAAAAGACAACACGCAATGATCCAAAAGGCTGAATGGGTTGAGTTGGAATTCACATTGTAACTAAATGTAAATGTTTTAATTGGTTTATATTGTTTGTGATGCACTGGAAAGTCTCCATAGGAAACAAAACTCCACTATAAAACTGAAAGTTGTACAAATTGATGTAGTTTTCTGAATGAGCTGGATGAAGAAGTGAGGAGGCAGAAGGCAAAGAGTCAAGGCTATTCACTTTGAATTCCCTGTGGAATACGAACAGTTATGAGGAAAATTGTATAAGGGATATCACATTGATGTGCATATAGAGGTTAGAGAATGTAGAAATGAAGCAGTGAGGCAAAGAAGAAGGAGGAGCTAATAGAGAATTTGAGAAAATGCAGAGATGATGCAGCGCAGATATGAAGGCTGGTGCACAACAGTGAAGATGGTATAGAACAAAGCTGATATCCAAGGTAAATCAGCAAGTGTTTTCTTTTGAAAGAGTAAGGAAGTTGGATCTTCCCTATCAAGTTGTATCTTGATAGATGTCAGTTGTAGTTGACTGAGGTAGGAGCCTCCTATAGGTTGTAGCCTACAGAAAATAGATGGGAGTTGGTGCTTCCACATCAAGTTGTAGCTTGATAAAATGTTAGTTGTAGCTGACTGAGGTAGGAGCCTCCTGTAGGTTGGTGCCTGTAGAAAATTGATGGGAGTTGGAGCTTCCTTGCAAGTTGTAGCTTGCAGAATTGAGGTAGGAGCCTCCTATAGGTTGGTGCCTACATAAAATTAGTGGTGAGAGGGAGTTGGAGCTTGCCTTTGCATCACAACAATAATAAGATGTGGTTTTCTCCCTTTATGGCTTTCCACTTATATCTGGTGTCTCTGTGCATGATGTCTATATGTTGTTGTGGTTTATCAAATCTACTTAATACTTGTTTCTCACATATTAATACTGTTGTTACATTAACAAATCTGCTTGATACTTGCTGCTCACAAATTAAGATTGCTCACATATTAAGTTGATCTTGAAATGAAGGTGTAAATTAGTTTAAGGAAAGTTTAAAAGTCCATGAATGTGTTAAACTGATTCACCCCCCCCCCCCCCCTCTCAGTTTAACTAAGGTTTCAACAAGGGCCAGGTTGCCCAACCATATGAACAGTCTTCTCTTACGATTGATGTCTCACTAGATGGAGGCAATCCACTGGGGAGGCCACCAGATCTAAAGTTGGTAAGAGAAATCTTGACATTTGATTCACCGCTCTTGGATTTTGAAGAGTTGAAGAGTTTGGAGAGAGACTTTGGCATGGGGGATGTCAAAGTAGCAGGCAGCACCATGAGGAGAGCTTCACATGCCAGATCACCAGCGCTGTCACTTGGGAGGATTGATCCATATTGGAGATCTCAACTCTTGGTAGAGTACTCCAAGGATCTTGGTGCTTGCATGATTCTTGATGGCCCTGATGGAGATGACAGATATATGGTAGATGATATGGTCATCTATTCTTATGGTATAGTCTTCTTGACTAGAGCATCTAAGCTCAAGGAGAAGCTTCTACATGCAGCACATGAGGACTTCTTTTCCATGAATTTTGATGCATATATTTCCTTGGCAGAGGAGTTTATTTGGGAGGGCATCCAGCATGACATATTTCAGCATATGGAGAGATGCATAGCCTAGATGATGATAGAAAGGAGGTCACAGCCACTTCCCTACTCTTTGGAGGTGAGGGAGAATTTCCAGTTGATCCATTTCAGCTCAAGACCTCAAGTACATGATTGAGAATGTACAATTTCACTTTATATTTTGTACTTCTTTTCTTTATATGAGAATCATATTGTACCAAGGAGGTTTATTCCTTCTTTCATATTGTATAATAATGTACTTGAAGCCATTTTTAGCCTTGAGATTGGCTATCTCATTGGTGGTTTGTGGGGAAGGCCACATGATTTTTTGTGTGCACCATTGACACCACTTTGTGTTGGCAATATGATGCAAAGTGTTGTCCTAGATGGCAACCCACTTGATAAAGATGATGGCAACACTTGAAGAAGATGATGGCAACCTACTTGATGAAAGTTGTACTTGCTGGAAACTGACTTGATATACTAATTAATGATGTAAATCTGATGTGTCTACAGAGCAGCTCAGATGTAATGATGAAAGGAATTCCAGTATGTGCTATACCATTATGTGCTAGACCAATGATGAAAAGTGTGTGTCTCAAGGCATACACGGGTTTGTCTAGGAGAAGTAGTGTATGCACGCGGGAAAGTACGTGCCAAGTCACGTATGCTCAATTGCGCTCTAAAAGTGTAAAACCAGGGGTTACTACCATGGTATTGACCCATTGTATTGAGCGTTGGGTTGTCTATTTGATCCCATCCAGGAATACCATCGGAAGAGGTGTGGTTTTGGCTCATGGTATTGATAAAGGGTAAACCTATATAAGGAGAAGAAAATCATTGTGCAAAGGGTGTGCAAGTGTCTGGGATTTAATGAATACTTCACTCTGAAGTATATCTGCATGGTTAAACTCTGCTCTTAATTGATAGATCTGAATCTATGATGTATCTATGAACATGATGAAGGATCAAGATCTCTAGATCTTGAAATGATGAATCTCTAGGATGATCTGAAAAGAAGTAATGAAGACCTGGCGCAAATCTGGTGAAGAAGTTGAAGAAATTTGGGTAAGTTCATAGATCTGCTCTGTTCTGCAAAGTTTATCTTTCATAGATCTATATGCAGGTTCGTTTCATGGAAGGCGTGTGTATACGCGGATCTGTTTCAACAAAGTCACGTATGGACAGTTAGAATTGTTCTGATAAATGCACAGATGTATACGCGGGTTCGCGTCATCTAAAGCGAGTATATACGCAGGTATGGTTAAATAAAAGCGCGTATGATATCTGATCAAATGGTTGCTCAAGGTTTAATGTGCTTCTGCATACTTGTTCTGAAGTCTGGGATATCTCTGATATTTTGGTTACAGTGGTTTCATTGTTCTGTTTGAAGCATTGGGCAAAGTATGTTTGTTGATAAGTGAAGGGTTGAGTTGGAGTTGTTGGATCCAGTTTGAAAATTGATGAAACGAGGTCTGCAGTGGATCTGAGGGTTAAAGCCTTCAGTATGTATGTAGAAGCTTTCTGTGTGTAGAAGCTGGAGTTAATATCAGGGGTAGTAGCTCCCTTCCAGGAGAGGCTGGTAAACGAGTGCAGGGGGTTGTAGCTCCCTTCCAGGAGAGACTGGTAAACAAGAGACGGTTTTAGCCTTCTGTAGGTGGGTGCCTGTGTGCTGGTATGAGTCTGCGCCAGTACATGGTTGTAAGAAGTTTTCTTTATATAATAAAAATTGAAGACTGAGACGACGGTAGCGGTGGTTTTCTCCCAAATTGGGTTTCCACCTTAAATCCCGGTGTTCATGTGTGTGTGATCACTTATTCTGTTCTTACTGCTCCTGTTTACTGTTTTCTAAATATCTGATGAATGAATGATGTAATGATCTGAGTTAAAAGATAAATGCATAATTAGATTTCTGAGCATATGCGAGTTTTCTTTCTGATATTCGCGTTTATACACGAGTTTCATTCATTAAAGTAGCGTATGGGTTTAAAAGCAAGGAAAAGTAAAAAATTTCTCTGTCTACACTAAATACTGATTCACCCCCCCCCCCCCTCCCCCTCTCAGTATTTTTCCAACAATTGGTATCAGAGCAGGTCCTTCTGAAAAAGCTTAGCCGCTAGAAGGAAGTTCAAGCAAGATGAGCAATCAAGATGGAACAACATCTATCAAGCCTCTGCTCTTTAACGGAAGCAATTTAATCTTATGGAAAATATGGATGAGATCCTATCTTCAGTCTATGGGAGCAGACATATGGGCCATTTTTGAACAAGGATATCAATATCCAGCCGCAGTACCAACAGATCCGACGGAAAAGAAGAATTATGAAACAAATGCAAAGGCAGTCAATGCACTATTGGGAAGTCTAACTGAATCAGAATTTGTCAAGGTTATGCAGCTGAATACAACAAAGGAAATATGGGACAAAATCATCCTAAGTTATGAAGGTGATGCAAAGGTAAAAAGTGCAAAACTCCAAACTCTCAGAATTGAATATGAAAACTTGAGAATGCATAATGATGAGAGTATTGCTAGTTTCTTTTTACGTCTTGATGATATTGTAAATCATATGAGAAACCTGGGAGAAACAATAGCAGAATCTACTTTGGTTGAGAAAATCTTAAGATCACTAACAGCAAAATTTGAATCAAAAGTCTCTGCTCTTGAAGAAAAATAGGATCTTCAAACTCTTACTGTGGTGCAACTTCATGGCATACTGACTGCATATGAAATGAGGAGAGGAGGACCATATGAAGTCAAAGAAGTTGTTTTTAAAGCTTCTACAAAATTTAAAGAAGTTCAAAAAGTAGAAGGATCTGGATATATCTCAGAAGAAGATGAGGCAAACTTTGTGAGAAGACTCCAACTAGGAACCGAAAGATTCAAAGGTAAGCTTCCTTTCAAATGTTTTGATTGTGGAAGAGTTGGTCATTATGCTGCAAAGTGTCCTTATAAAGAAACATCTTCTAAAGGGAAAGAAGTAGCAAGAAGGAATAAGAACCGATCTAGCACTAAGAAAAGTTACTATACTAATGAAGACAGTGATGGATTATCTAATAGTGAGGAAGAATGTGAACAAGATCTTAGACTTCTCATGGCATTTGAAAAAGATTCTAGAGAAGACAAGGATGTTTTTATGGACGCTCTAGATGACAATGATGTTCTTGATCAAAACAATCAACTCAAAATATGCTTGGAAGAAAGTAAAATAATCATAGAGACTATGAAAAAGCAGAATGAAGAAGCGAAGAAACACAATGAGAATTTAGAATGTGAAGTAGTAAGTCTAAGAAAAGAACTTGAGAAAGAAAAGACTCTGAATCTTAGATTCGCTAAAGGATCTGAAACCTTAGATGAGATTATCAAGGTACAATGTTCTCCTCTTATAAAAACAGGTTTTGGATATATCGGAGAATCCTCTCAGGCTTCAGCACCTAATTATCTAAAAGTAGCTACAGCTGGTTTACTGCATTCAGCCACTCAGCAAGGGAATAAAGAATCTTTACATGTAAAGCATGATCATCACAATTCAAGGAACACTAACAGGAATGTCCTTCAAAGAAGCTACAACCAACAGGTAAATTCAAATAGAAGATTTCATGATCGCAAAAATTTCTACTTCAATGGACAATGTTTCTCATGTCACAATTTTGGTCATAAAGCTATTCAATGTGTTGCCTATAAAACCATCATGACAAGAGAAGCAAGAAAGAAAAGGATGGATATTGAACCAAAGAAGAACACCTATAACAACTTTTCTCCTCTTCAAAATGACGTTGAATGTACTTATTGCAATAACTTTGGCCATTTAGAATCTGAATGCAGGAGCAAAGTCCAGCCAAAACATGATTTTCCTTCAAGTTCCAAAGTATGGAAAAAGAAGGAATTACAGGTTGAAAATTGTGGGATAGCGTTATTTGAAGAAGGTGAAGAAAATCAATGGTACATTGATAGTGGATGCTCAAGACACATGACAGGTGACAAAAGCAAACTTCTTGCATATAATGCTCTAGAAAAGGAAAAGAAAGTTACATTTGGAAATGATACCCCTGCTGTAATTAAAGGGAAAGGGTCCGTGTTTTTAAAAGAAAAGGTGAAGGCTAATGATGTCATGTATGTGGATGGATTAAGGCATAACCTGTTAAGTGTAAGTCAAATGTGTGATCAAGGAACTGAAGTTGTCTTTAGTTCAAAAGAATGTGTGGTTCGTGATCTTGATACAGGTAAAACTATTATAAAAGGCAAAAGAACTCCAAGCAACCTGTATGTATTGAAGAACTGCAAAGATCAATGTTACTTGAGAAAATATTCAGAAAATTGGCTATGGCATAGAAGGCTGGGGCATCTGAGCTTCTCTCAAATCAACAAATCAAGCAGACTTAAAGCTGTTCGTGGTCTTCCCAATATTACTCTACCAGAGAGTATCATATGCAAATCTTGCCAATTTGGTACGCAGACCAGAGTACAATTTAATGTCAAAGAAGGATCATCAAGTAAGCCTCTTGAACTTATTCATATTGACATATGTGGACCTATGAGGAAAAATTCACCACGTGGGGAAGAATACTATATCTTATTTATTGATGATTTCTCTAGGATGTGTTGGATTGGGTTGATCAAACACAAAGATGAAGCATTTGAAAAATTTCAGATCTTCAAAGCACTGGTGGAAAATGAATTAGATCTAAAAATCAAGTGTCTTAGATCTGATCGAGGAGGAGAATATACATCAAATGAATTCCTTGAATTTTGTGAACAACATGGCATAAAAAGACAGTTCTCTGTAGTTGGCACTCCACAACAAAATGGCGTAGCAGAAAGAATGAATAGAAAAATTCAACAAATGGCTAGAGCTATGCTTGATGATTCTGGAACACCTGACATTTTTTGGGGAGAAGCAGCACATACGATAGCAAACATTCTCAACAAGGCACATGTTAGGGTAAATAGTGACAAAACTCCATATGAACTCTGGTATGGTAATTCTCCCTCTGTGAAGCATTTTAGAGTTTTTGGAAGTAAATGCTTTATCAAAAATAATGATGAAAAGCTTGGCAAGTTTGAACCTAGATCAGATGAAGGGATACTTCTTGGTTACTCATCTACAAGTAGAGCATACAAATGTTACAATAAAAGGCTTCGAAAGATTGTTGAATGTATTGATGTTTTCATTGATGAGTCTCTTGCAGCCCCTAAAGAAGAAAAACAAACAACAGAAGAAGATGATGGTGACTATTGTCCTTCTACATCAAATAGGAATGATATAGATAGTGGATCCAATGAAGAACCTGAATATGATCTATCTGAAAAGGCTCCTTCCAGATATGTTCAAAAGAATCATCCAGAATCTCAGATTTTGGGAGATAAGGCATCAGGTGTACAAACAAGAAGGACTCTTGTAGGATCCTCTAGCTATCTGACATTTCTATCCACCATTGAACCACACAATGTCAATCAAGCTAGAAAAGATGAATGTTGGGTTCAAGCCATGAATGAAGAGCTTGATCAAATTGAAAAAAATGACACTTGGGAATTAGTACCAAGACCTCATAACAAAAATGTCATTGGAACTAAATGGATATTCGAAAACAAGTTAAATGAAAATGGGGATGTCGTAAGAAATAAAGCTAGACTTGTTTGCAAGGGGTATACTCAACAAGAAGGTATAGACTTTGAAGAAACTTTTGCTCTTGTAGCTAGACTTGAAGCCATAAGAATGTTTCTTGCTTTTTCAAGTTTTCAACAAATCAAAGATTATCAAATGGATGTTAAATATGCATTTCTCAATGGTGATCTAGAAGAAGAAGTTTATATAGAACAACCAGAAGGATTCATTTTGGGAAATGATGAAAATCTTGTTTGTAGACTTAAAAAGGCTCTATATGGTCTCAAACAAGCTCCAAGGGCATGGTATTATCGTCTCGACAAATATCTTCATCAACAAGTATTTTCAAAGGGGTCTGCTGATAGCAAATTATACACAAAAATTGAAAATGATAAACTATTGATTGTGGTTGTATATGTTGATGATATCATTTTTGGAAGTAATGAAGAATCTATGAGTCAGAAATTTGCTTCTGTCATGCAGCAAGAATTTGAGATGTCTTTACTTGGGGAACTAACATTCTTTCTTGGCTTGCAAGTGCATCAAACTACAGATGGTATATTCTTATCACAAGAAAAATACCTTAAGCAAATTCTGAAGAAGTATGGCATGGAAGAGTGCAAACCTATAAGTACACCAATGATAACCGGATGTAATCTCAGTTCTCATGATGATTCTCCCACGGTGAATCAACCAGAATACAGATCTATGATAGGAAGTCTACTTTATCTCACTGGGACTAGACCGGACATTATGCATGCAGTTGGGATTGTTGGACTATTCCAAGCTAATCCAAAAGAGTCTCACCTTCAGGCTGTCAAAATAATATTCAAATATCTACAAGGAACTCAAGACTTTGGACTATGGTATCCAAAGAATGTTGATCTTACTCTTCATGCTTACACTGATGCAGATTGGGCTGGAAATGTTGATGATCGGAAAATCACTAGTGGTGGTGCATTCTATATGGGGCCCCGGTTAGTATCTTGGTTCAGCAAGAAGCAAAGCTCTATTGCCTTATCTACAGCAGAAGCAGAGTATGTGGTTGCCGCATCATGTTGCACTCAACTTCTTTGGATGATGCAAACCTTACAAGATTTCCAAATCAAATGTTCACCTCCTATTTCCATTATGTGTGATAATACAAGTGCCATCAGTATCTCAAAGAATCTTGTTATGCATTCCAAGACCAAGCACATTCCCATCAAGTATCATTTCTTACGTGAACAAGTGCTTGAACAAAAGGTGAAGTTGGAGTATGTTCCCTCCAAAGAACAAGTTGATGATATATTTACCAAACCTCTGCCCAGGGAAGCGTTCGAATATCTCAGACAGAAGCTGGGAGTAGTCTCTGCCATGCAGAGGATAAGATCTGATTAAAATTCTGAAGATTAATTTGGATACGCGGGTTTCCTGAAAGACAGTCGTGTATATACGCGAGTTCATACACCGAAAACCGCGTATGTGTGGTTGCTGACAATTTTTCTGGTTCAACATTTCTTCAGCACAAGCTATGGTGTTGTTTGGTATCTCTGATGTTATTTGGAGTCTCTGGTGGTATTTCGGCTCTTATATTTCTATTTCATTCTCTGATTTTGGGTGAAGATGCCTTGATGATTTGCTGTTGAAAGTGTTCAGGCTGCACATATTCAGGGGGAGCATTGGCCATTGCTGAGAATAATGCATTGTTGGCATTATGATGATTCTGAATTATGATCTCTCTCTGGAGATCCTTTTGTCTTGGGTATAAAGAGTCATATTTGTAATTTGATGAAAAGGTCATGTTGAGACCTATGATGTAAATTGTAATATTTAGTCATGTAAGGACTTGTTCAATGTGTAAACCCACTTGGTTGGGTAGTTGGATCAAAATGTGTAAGCCCACCTGGTTGGGTAATTGGATCAAAATGTGTAAACCCACTTGGTTGGGTAGCTTAGTCAAAATGTGTAAACCCACTTGGTTGGGTACTTGAGTCTCATCTGTAAATCCACTTGGTTGGATCTTTGATGTAAGTATGAGTCCTTGGTGATAGGAAGGTCATAGAGTCATGTACTTCATTGAAAAACATGTTTGAAGATCCGGCATGAACTCAGGGGGAGCATGGTAACTTCGGTGCACATCAGATCTACAGCGCTCTTCTTTTGACATGAGGAGAAAAACCTTGTGTTGGTATTGATCCGCCCTTTGCCCTTGATGTCAAAGGGGGAGAGTGACATGGTGTTTTGAATAGGGGGAGAATATCATTATGCTTAATGTATCTATCTGTTGTGATCAAACACCATCGTGGTTTCCATCAAGTCCAAAGGGGGAGATTGTTGGCAATATGATGCAGAGTGTTGTCCTTGATGGCAACCCACTTGATAAAGATGATGGCAACACTTGAAGAAGATGATGGAAACCTACTTGATGAAAGTTTTACTTGATGGAAACTGACTTGATATACTAATTAATGATGTAAATCTGATGTGTCTACAGAGCATCTCAGATGTAATGATGAAAGGAATTCCATTATGTGCTAGACCAATGATGAAAAGTGTGTGTCTCAAGGCATACACGGGTTTGTCTAGGAGAAGTAGCATATGCACGCGGGAAAGTACGTGCCAAGTCGCGTATGCTCAATTGCGCTCTAAAAGTGTAAAACCAGGGGTTACTACCATGGTATTGACCCATTGTATTGAGCGTTGGGTTGTCTATTTGATCCCGTCCAGGAATACCATCGGAAGAGGTGTGGTTTTGGCTCATGGTATTGATAAAGCGTAAACCTATATAAGGAGAATAAAATCATTGTGCAAAGGGTGTGCAAGTGTCTAGGCTTTAATGAATACTTCACTCCGAAGTATATCTGCATGGTTGAACTCTGCTCTTAATTGATAGATCTGAATCTATGATGTATCTATGAACATGATGAAGGATCAAGATCTCTAGATCTTGAAATGATGAATCTCTTGGATGATCTGAAAAGAAGTAATGAATACCTGGCGCAAATCTGGTGAATAAGTTGAATAAATTTGGGTAAGTTCATAGATCTGGTCTGTTCTGCAAAATTTATCTTTCATAGATCTATACGCAGGTTCGTTTCATGGAAGGCGCGTGTATACGCGGATCTGTTTCAACAAAGTCGCGTATGGACAGCTAGAATTGTTCTGATAAATGCATAGATGTATACATGGGTTCGCATCATCTAAAGCGCATATATACGCGGGTATGGTTAAATAAAAGTGTGTATGATATCTGATCAAATGGTTGCTCAAGGTTGAATGTGCTTCTGCATACTTGTTCTGAAGTCTGGGATATCTCTGATATTCTGGTTACAGTGGTTTCATTGTTCTGTTTGAAGCATTGGGCAAAGTATGTTTTTTGATAAGTGAAGGGTTGAGTTGGAGCTGTTGGATCCAGTTTGAAAATTGATGAAACGTGGTCTGCAGTGGATCTGAGGGTTGAAGCCTTCAGTATGTATGTAGAAGCTGGAGTTAATATCAGGGGGTAGTAGCTCCCTTTCAGGAGAGGCTGGTAAACGAGTGCAGGGGGTTGTAGCTCCCTTCCAGGAGAGACAGGTAAACAAGAGAAGGTTGTAGCCTTCTGCAGGTGGGTGCCTGTGTGCTGGTATGAGTCTGCGCCAGTACATGGTTGTAAGAAGTTTTCTTTATATAATAAAAATTGAAGACTGAGACGACGGTAGCGGTGTTTTTCTCCCAAATTGGGTTTCCACCTTAAATCCTGGTGTTCATGTGTGTGTGATGACTTATTCTGTTCTTACTGCTCCTGTTTACTATTTTCTAAATATCTGATGAATGAATGATGCAATGATCTGAATTAAAAGATAAATGCATAATTAGATTTCTGGGCATACGCAAGTTTTCTTTCTGATATCCGCGTGTATACGCGAGTTTCATTCATTAAAGTAGCATATGGGTTTAAAAGCAAGGAAAAGTAAAAATTTTCTCTGTCTGCACTAAATACTGATTCACCCCCCCCCCCCCTCTCAGTATTTTTCCAACACTTTGTACTTTCATGTTTATATTTGTAAGATGATTGTGGAAGCAAACAAGTGGTTGGAAAAGTACTTGTTTTTTTTTATTTGATGTAGGTAGAGGATGCACTACGTTGGTTCCTTGTGTGGTACCTTGATCCACTTTCCAGTTGTCAAATGACAACTTGTTTCTATTAGTTCTTGCTTCCATGTATTGCTGATATTTATATGTTCATGGGAAGCTTTGTTTGGAGAGTGGGATATGAGTTGAAGATGCCTATTGGGAGTATGATTCTCCCTAATTTTCATGATGTATGTTTCAGGAGAAGCAATGGGCAGCCCATGATTTCCAAACTACACCTCTTTTCTTCATGTGGGAAGAGTTACTTGGAGAACTTGAGTTTTTGGAGGAGGCACTTCATAGTTCATTCGTTTGGTGGGGTAGCTTGGGCCACTCTTGGAGGTCATAATATTTTAGCCCAAGAGTAGCAACAGCCCCATACTTATCATAAATTGTGAGAGAAATGACTTGGGTGGGAGGATCCAATCTCTCCATGCAGCCCCAACACATTGAATGAACCAGGGGTTGGGGATCTTTTTGAGCTAACTAGATTGGCTCACTTCATTTGAATGATAGCATGGGTGTGGAAGTCACTCATTGGGAATAATATTCCCCATGTTGATCATCACTCCTACCTTGAAAAGGCCATTGGACAGCAGGGATATTTCCACTTATATCTTCCACCTTTCTATGATGTAAGCCATCTGGTTTTGCATGCTTGGGAGGAAACGTTGGAGGACAGATTTGTAGCAGATCATTTTTTAGCAGTGGTGGAGAATTTTGATGAGGAGGCCACAAGAAGAGGAGGGGAGGATTTTTTCTCTCCTTATACAGTTTCTTGAGGACAGGAAAAATTTTGGAGGGGAGGACTGTAATATTCCAAAATTTTGGCCTCCAAGCTAAATGGAATATTAGAGTTGTTTTATCACTAGGTAGGTGAATAAATGGGTAGGAAGGCCCATTAACCTCTTTAGAGGGGTCAATAACACTCCTAATGTGAAAGGAGTAAGAATAAGTAGCTAATTTGAGCACCCTTGGGTGTGAACAGAGATGGGATCATGTTGATTCAATCAACTTTGACCAAGTCAATAAAGCTGTCTAGATGCATTGAACTTCTTTGATGGACAGCACAGTTTTGGTGGAGGACAACTTGCATGAGCTTGATGGCACATGTGGATGGGACCCAATGTGGAGAGGTTAAATTGCTATATATGGAGAGGATGGGATCCTTTTTTATTCATGCTTTGTATTTGATCATTTGATCTTGTCTGTTTAGACTTGGCTTCCTCTTGCTGTTTAGCAAGGTTGCAGTGATGTTGAGCACAAGGTGTTCCCGAGCGGGAATCCCACCTCTTCCCTTGAGAGGCATCTTTGGAGAGATTTTCTTGTATTTCTCCACATCCAGGCTTGAGGCAAAGCACCATTATTCAGTCCCAACATTATTTCTGTAGCAGAATATTGTTGAGTTGCAAGGTGTTGCAGTGGAGGATTGTTACACCACTTTCAGGTTTGTTTCTCAGTAGAAGGTGCCTTCCTTCTCTTGAGAGATTAGCTAGGAATATTTCTAAGAATATTTCATATCTTGGTAGCAGGCCAGAGTACTCCTCATCTCCTACAGCACAGTCCCTTGCAAGAACTGCGTCATTTTTCATAGAGTTGCTGCAGCAGGGTTAAGGCCCTTGTTTTTGAGCTAGTTTCCTAGGGAAAGGGCCAACCCTTCTCCCGAAAAAGCTAGAGGAAGGGATTCTCAACCCTCTTTTGTATTATTCAGCTATATTTCTGTAATTTTGCAGCAAGACTGCATTTTCTGAGCTGAATATTCAGATCTTCTCTTTTTGTACTCATGCTTTCAAGAAACCCTTGTCGAGTTACCTTTATAATGCAATAAGGAGGCCAGATCTTCATTTTCTTGTCATATTGTTCCATAAAGTTCCAGATCCATGTTCTTTTATCATTATACTATAGAAACCCTCATAAAATAATGTTGTACATGCTTCAGCCTTTTTCTGCATAACATAAGTCATGGGATTTGGCTATTTTTAAGCTGATATGAAGCCGGGAGGTCTGTTTAACATATCAAAAGGGAATTATTTTTATTCCCCTTTTGTATGTGAGGGCCTAACATCATATGCTAATGGAATAAAGTGTTATTCCACCCAGTAAAAATGCATATATTTATAAATAACATTTCCAGGGTCTATTTTCTGCATTTTCCCCACTTGGGAATGTGTAGAAGTTCTTCTTTTGTTGTTGTCTCACTCATTTGATGGCTATGTGTTTTTGAACACATAATATGAGTATATTTTTCACTGAACATCCATTATTATGTTCATGTGTTGCTATTGCTCCAACTTAAGAATATCTTAAAATATTCTTATTTTTCTAGATTTTCCCTATTTTGGGATATTACAGAGTCCTATTGGATAGAGTGGGCTTAATTATCCATGCTATTATTTTTGAAATGGTCTTGTGTATGCAATTACAAAGTGAAATGGGCCAAATCTAATTGTAGTTTTGAGGAGTCAGAGGTTTTTAGAATATTTTCTATAATGTGGAGTGCATAGCCCCTGGCACATTCTCTTCTTCCTAAGGATTCCTCAACGACCTGAAAGGGGTCATATTTCAAGAGATATAGGAAATAAATGTATAATTTTATGGTCCACCCATCATGACTTGTGCCTTTATTTACATAGAAAGACAATAAAACCTCTTGAAGTTCATTCCTAGTCATTGGCTACAATAATATCTCATTCTGCTCCTTGGAGATTGTGGTTGAAAAAGGAGGATATGGCCAAGATGTTTGGGATGTTTTCCTTTGGAGGTTTTGCAAATAAATTTGGATATTGACATATTGTTATTAGAGATATGTATTTAAATGAAGTGCAAGATATTTTCTGTTATACATCCTCCAAATGGTGTTTTGAGTTTTTTTCATTGATGCACATTTATGGAAGTAAGTTTTAATCTTATCCTTGTTAGTAAGCCATGTTTCTCTACTCTCCTACCTCTACTTGCTTCTTCCTAGGCGAGTAACCTTGTTTCTCTTCATCCAAAATATGTAGTTTTTCTAATGTTTTTGCATTGAAATCACTAGTGATATGCATTGTATGTAAATCCTCCAATTTATGTTCTAGACTAAAAAGTTGTGTGGAAGTCATCAAAATTTTTCTTGCCAAGTTTTGTGATGTTTTTGATCTTGATAGGATTCCTATGAAACTGCAATGTGACCTAGTTTTCTAAATTTGTATCATATTTCACTCAATGTTCTAAATCAATTCAAAAAAAACTTTATAACCCAGTTGATGTGAGTTTTATTGAAAGGTATTTCATGGTTTTGGTGATAGCAAGACATCTCCAACAATATTAGGAAGTGACTAGAGTCTCCGCATTTATACACGTTGGTTTTATGGTGATCAAATTGCCTAATAAAATCATCTCTTTTTAGTACATATAGCTTCAATTACAAGTGGATCTAAATCAATAAGTTGAGCCTCATAGAAAATGTGAGAGAATAGAGTGGCTTGTGAATGATTCTGAGCATTTCTCCCTAATAACTGTGAGAGAATAGAGTATCCTATTAATGATTGTGCACATTCCCCCCTCACACCGCATCTTCATTCCCATAGTCAGGCATGGTTAGAATTAATTTGCCTCCTATTATCAAGTTTAGGGATGAAATTTTTTTAGATATCTCAAGATTCATTCAGTAGTTATAATAATTGAAAGAGGCGCCATAAATATTCAAAAAATGAAGATATTGTATGAATTTATTCGATTCAAAAGAGAGGAGCATTGCAGATAAGATAAGTTTATTAATGTCCAATAAATGATCAAAAGTGCGTCAATGAGATTGTTTAGTACATTGGTGATGATACATACTCGAAGTGTGAAGACACTCCCATAAAATGAAAAATAAAAGCTAATCTAGAAGACCTAACCTAAAATGTGGCTCAAATCCATAGTAAAATGCAATGCTTTGGAAGACAATACAAGGAAGAAAGCCTCAACTCCTCAGTTTCTCACATGGAAGAAGTAGAGTGAGGGTTGTCTTCTTCTAAAGTATCCACTATCTATTGTTTAACTTTCTCCTACCATTTGAGGTTGAATAAAAGAATCTCTACATAGAGGACTTGCTAGACGAGCTAAATTTGGTCCAAGTGATGTATCTATATGTAAAATGTTGAAAAAGTAACTTGTTTCGGTCTTCGTAATTGTTGTACTAATTTCAATATGTATCCTATGTAACAACCAAGATAATAAAATAAAAATTCAATATTATTAAAACATGGGTTTCATGCTCTTTATTGAGGGTCTTCCATGTAAAAGAGCATTCTTCATTCTTTTAAGGTTGGTTAGTTCTTGTGCCAATTGATTTGCAGCTTAACCCTAATTTGCAAGGCGCAAGGTCATTGATTTATTTTGTCTTCGTAATTATAAATTATTGTTATATATATGTGATTATCAATTGTTGTTGTATCTGTGACTATTGATTTTTATCATATCAACCTTAAACAGATTGGATGGAGCCTTAAATAGATTTAACACTTCTTTTCCAACTATTTGTGCTCGTCGAAATATTTTGTCTTGTTCTATAGCAGGTTTTAGCCTATTTTTTCTTCATGAACATTTATTTTTTTGTCCCTCTTCATTGTTCCTATCCAACACTTCTTCACTATTAAACAAATAAATATCTTACCATTTTCCAAGTTTGAAACTACCATTTGGAGTTTTGTTTTTTGCAGTTAATGCATCGTTGTTGATCTTAATTCACTAGTATATGATTTTCTTACAATAGGCTTTTAGAATAAATATGACCTTTCGTCTTGAGGCATACACTACAAGGAAAATACCTTCTAGTGGAATTTATATAGGAGGTTTTTAGTGTTATAAAATTGGCCAAAATTGTCAAAAACACATTTTCTACAACATTCATTTATGGTTACGGAGGTTTTGGTGGAGCTTTTAACGTAATTTCAACACAACTAAAAAAACTGGGCAGCCGGAGGTTATTACGATGTTGTTTTCATCGGTGCACTACTAAAGTGTCAATGCACCAGTGCGTGTCATCTAGAAGGTGGCTCCAGGCAGTCGAAGGTGCATGCACCAGGCCATCAAGGTATAAAACTACACCGGGGCACAGTTTTGGTGATACAATGCACGGGGCCGTTCTAATTGGTCTTGGGATTTGTGCGGTCTGCATAGGTCGTCTAAATGCACCGGTACATCAAGTTATAGAAACGGACCAATGCGCGATATCAGAAAAATGCACCGTTTGTTCTAATTCGTATTGGTATTTATGTGATGCCCATAGGTTGTACAAATGCCCTGGTGTTTAGACTCACATAAATGCACCGGTGTGTAGTATCGCACAAACACACCGAGATTTATAATTGGTATTGGTATTTGCGTGGTGCTTATAGGTTGTAGAAACGCACCGGTGCATTGTATCATACAAATGCACCAGTGTACAATAACTGAAATGCACCAGTGTACAATAACTGAAATGCACCAGTGTTCATTTTGTATTTTTTAGAAACATCGACTGTGACAGTGCAATTATTGTGATTTTTAAAAATTAATTATTCATCAAAAGTCGACACATATTATAACATTATTCATATTAATTAAATTTTTATTAATGCATTTGAATGTGATGTTTGGATTAATTTTTTATATCATATCATAATTATTGTGATTTTTTTAAATTCATTATTCATCAAAAGATGACACATATCTTATAACAGTATTCATATGAATTAAATTTTTATTAGTGCATTTGAATGTGATGTTTGGATTAATTTTTTATATCATATCATCAAATTTCACATCTCATCATTATAATATTTAATCATCTATAAATTTAATTAGTGGTGTTACATTTCACAGCGACAATAGAGAACGCAATAGAATAAATTAAAACATATTTTATGATATATATATATATATATATATATATATAAGACAGTAATTGTCATACAAAATGGGATAGTTATTGGTATCCCTTTGTCTTTCAATTGGGACACTATGTCCATTACATTAAACAAAATGTCTAATTTCACAGACAAATATTTCAAAAAATACAATGCCATTCTTTGATATCCAAACATAGTGATCATTATTCTTCGCTTGAACTGTTGTCACTCCTAGAGCTGCTTCCATGACTTGGATTATTTTCAGGAATGTTTTGTTCACAGTGTTGATTGTTTTCTTCTTCTTCACCTTCCATCTACAAACACAAAAATAAATTTTAATGAGTGTATATACATTGGTGAGAATAACGAAATTTGCAATATTAAATAATATACACAAATGTAATTTGAAAAGAAATGACGTACCATAGAAACAATTAACTCATGAACTATACACATTCTTTCAAAACCATGTAGTATGCCATCTTTCAAGATTTCATGTGTTGGCACAGTTCCATACTTTGTTTCCTGCAATTTTTATACACCATAACAATTCATATATTTAATATAAAATAATTTTTTGTTCTATTAATTATATATGGAGCTAAGTAAAACAAGATCGATAGATTCTTACAAATTCCACAATTAATTTCTGATATGCCAAAATATACTCACAACCATATTTAACCCAATGTTAATCAATTCGTCTGATGATTCTTCTTTGTATGTTAGCACCTGTTTGAAGACATTCAATGATGATTTTTTTTAAACAACTTAAAAAATACAAAAATTAAATCTAGTTAAGTTGTTATAAGAAAGTAAAAATTACTCACAAACTTAGATATCAACCATTTTCTTCCTGTTCGTCCTGTTTTATGTGCTGAATGGGTTCCATTTTCTTTTCTTTTCTGCAAGAAAATACTTGAAAATTAATATTTAATGCTAAATTATTTATTTATTGTACCTAATGATCGAAAAATTCAATGATTACATATTATATTTGAAGCACTTTGTTGTTTAGATGGCTCCTCCTACAATGCAATTTTGTCCATTTCTTTGACCATCTCCTTGTACACCTTTTTGGACATTCCTACTCGCATATTTCTAATATCAGCTCGTTCATTTTTTGAGATTTTCATAATCTTTCTGAAAATGTAACATGACAATAATCTATTTATTTTTTATATTGATATATGAAAAGTAAATATAACAAAAGTGATATTTGTAAATAATTCTATACAAACATTTAAAGGAATATTACTTTTTCATTCCTTCTTTTTTGTTGTTGTATGTTTTTGCTATTAAAAGTCTGACATGTCTCTTTGACCAATTCTTTGGAAACTCTTCCTGTAGTTTAGATAAAATTTGGTTCTTGGAATCATTGGATTGATTTTTGTATTTTAAGTGGAAATATCGTCTATACATTTTCTCCACTAGATCCCTCAAACTTTTGTAAAAAAATTTCCCCCTTTCTTTAACTCTAGCGGCACTCTAGATGAGCTAAGGAACAATTCATTTTCGTTTGCATGTACTGTTTTTTATTTTCTTAGAACAACATTCCTTTTCTGAGTTGTTGGTCCCTGTAGAACATTAAACAGATGTGAATTAATGTATCGTTTGACACATGTTATATAATAATTTTAAGTATATCATTAATGAAAAATAAAAAAAGAAACTCATATTAGATTGATAGTATTTTTTCATTCACCTGATTCATCCTTTTGCAATTTTTCTATCAAGATTTTACGCTCTTCTGGTCCTAGATCAGAAATAATCTTATCGATCTTTATAATTTTTTGGTTCTGCATGATACACAGTAAACAATACATATTAGTTAAACTTACATATAGTTCAAAAATAATATTTTTTGTAAATATTTTACAAAGAACTTGCCTTTTTTTCTTTTCTTGATGTGTTATCAGTATTTTTGTTACTTGATCTCTTGTCAGCCATTTCTTTATGAATATGAAACCTGTACCATATCATTCATTAATATATTTTATAAATAAATTGTCAACTTTTCAATTAAAAAAAAAATCTCAAGAAATTGGTGTGCCATTCATGGTGTACACACCATCGTCGGTGCGTAATGGTCTTATAAATGCACTGCCAAAATAGTGTAACACACCATATGGTACTCTGTGTCAACAAGGAGCACCGGTGGGTTACATGTTAACCACTGGACCGATTTACACACACAAAATATTAAAAATTGTCTAGTGTTAGTTTTTGTAGTTGTTGTAGAGGTAAATCCCCTCTGCGGACAGAGGCGATCCCTACTAGCCCAGATCGGGTCTAGCAACAATCGTAACACGTTATGGCGCAAGTTCCTAATTGCAATAAACCAAATTGTGAAGAAGGCATACCTCAAGTCCAACGCTGTCGTTTGTAAAGGAGATGGTGTTCCCGTTTCCTTGCTCCGGCAGATCACAATCCTTTCGCTCACCACGATCGAACACCTGCACGCATAAGAAACACGACAAACACAAGCGTAAAACCCGATATATGCAATTATGTATTAGTCATAGAAGACACAACTCATGATCATAATGAACAATATGAGTGGAACCATAACCAATAGTTGCTTATCATTAATTCAACAAAGGAAAATACAACTTGGCTCTGACGCTGAATTCTCCTTCGGCGGGTCGTCAGCGGAACACGTCTTAGTAAAGCTTGTCAGGAATGGGGACAAGCCTCTCTCTTCGATCGTCAATTTCCTTGCTATGGATTTAGCACTATGAAGACTATCAAAGCTCTTGCAGCATTCTGAAGGCTCTTGGAGATTCTTGGAGACTAGCTTGCAAAGGGAAATGGAAAACTTATATAGGTGGTGGAAGAGGAGTTGGGATCCCTACAATCATGGTATTGGCCCTATCCTCGAGGAAGCTTCCATGAGAGGTGGCAAACTACTTCCTCTACATGGAAATCTGGAGCCAAACTTCCCAACTCAATTTAGAGACCAGTTCAGGAGTTGGTTAAAGTCAATCTTCCACCATTTATTTTTTTTAAACACCCTTTATTAAGCCTGGCGCGAGTGCGACTCTGAGACAGAGTGCCAATTGGCGCGCCCTCTTTGAAGAATTTCCCCCATTGGCGCAAGTATAACACAGGTTAGTCACGCCAAGGATGAAAAGGCTATTTTTAGGGTTTTTCACAAGGAGATGTCTTCAGGGAAATGAAAGTCCATGTCTAGGGGAATGCCATGAAATTTTTTTCAGGTTATGTCATTGGTCACAGGTCACGGAATAAGCCCTCCAATGTGCAGGATGGGGAATTGCAGGGACGGTGACAAATTTATGTGTAACAGATGCCCCCTAAAGAATGAGGCCCGAAAGAGAGAGAGGGGTGAAATGCTTTACGAGAACGTGTCCAACTGAAAACACCGCCGTCGGAAAACTTGCGTAGAGAAGTACAACTGATATCTCAAATACATGATATATGTGGTATGGGCGCAGCCATCCATAACAGAGTATACAATAATCCAGATCCAAGGTATGGTCATAGCCATCCAGTGAGGATCGATAAATAGACTCAGGTATGGTCGCAGCCATCCAGTGAATGAGTCATGTAACCAATCATAATAATCCACAAAATCGCAGCCTGGATTATAACAAATAGGAATATAGGGTCTCGCGCTCCATCTCGACCCGAACATAGTACAAGTTCAAGCATGTGAATCTGTGATCTGAAGTCGAACATGCAAGAACATCGTCTGATTACCAGCCAATGATGAAAGTTGTTAACAGACGCGAGAGGTACCGCCAATAATGAAAATGGTCCTCAAGGTACTATAGGTACAATATACGGCATGTGAATCAATGAGCTGGCATCGAACACCCGTAGAATCACTCGATCGGAGGCCAGTGATGAAAACCTCACGTCGAATGCGAAGAACCTACCATTGAGGCATGTAGGCTCCAAGGTACCAGAAGGGAGTCTCTAGATCAGCTTCCTGGATAATGAGCTGAAGTCGACAGGAAGTGACCTTGATCGAAGGTGGGCCATAATGTTTCCCACATCATCGACATGAGACAGAGGAACATAATGTGTTTGTGAATCAGGATCAGATGAGAATCAGAGGAAGGTTAAAACTTGCAGAGGTCAACTTCTCTTGAACATATAGGCGGCACGACAGTGGATTTGGCAGTATTTGACATCAAAAGATCAGAGGTCATGATGACGAGGAAAAGAGAAGATGAGAGGCCAAAAGGGATCACCCAAACCCACGGAGGCAAATATATAATGAGATGAGATTTCCCCAACCCAACACGAATGCAGACAAGTGCCATGTTCAAGAGCGACATACTGCCGACATGACGATGATATTGGTTCCATTTTTACCCCACCATTTCTGGCGAGTACCTCTTTATTTTACACAAGCTTGAAGAGGATACCATATTCTTGTCATATAAATTCGTCCTTCGGACGAATCCATCCTAGTACATTTAACGAGCCCTAGGAAGGAGAAACTAGAATATCGTCATTCTGATTGGATCCGATGTCATCAGGATTTAACGAGTCTGACAAAGGAAGAACTCGACGTCTTTTCATGTTTAGAGAGTTTGAAAAGACAACGGAAAAGTAAACTCCATCGGTCCCTTTTCGTAAATAGTTCCTCAGATCCGAAAAGGTAGAAAACTGTGTCTGAGAAAACCTCCTAGTCACAATAGGCTAGGGTATTCCTTTTTCGTAAATAATCTATCCTAGCCCGAAAAAGGGGTATACGTATACTAGGTAGATATCGCTTCGCAACCAATTTAACGAGATCAAAATGACAAGTGACTCAGCAATATTTTCATGTTTAGAGAGTCAGAAAAGAGCTGAAAGATGACTCCTCTTGGAGGAACGAGTGGTATAAAGGGTAGCATCTAGTTCCGGTAATGGTGGAACTGCTCAGAACAAGTGAAGGTTAAGAGGCTGGCTAACAAGACCACTCATCGCAGTGGTTCCTCGGGAATGGGTAAAACAACCAAGTGAAGGCATATGATCAGCCAAGAAGATAGTGACGATGGAGTGAGAAAATCGAGGCTCATCTGGAAAAACAGGCTGATAAAATGGCAATCACGAGAGGTAAAATAGGAAACGTTTCATTTTTATACAAGCTTGAAATCAGGAAACTCTGCTTGAAGTTGGTTTCATTTTTACACAAGCTTGAAACAAAGATAAACTATGCTTGAAACCGGTTTCATTTTTACACAAGCTTGAAACAGAAATAAAATATGCTTGAAAAATTTAAGAATTCCCCCAGCATGGTGACTCAATTCGAGGTACATGCCCCCCAAGCTTCAATCCATATGAAAGGCAGATGGAGTGAAGGTTCAAGTTACGAGATCAAGAGGAAGACTCGACTGGGATTTTATGATATCTTATCAAAGACTCAAATTGAACAGGAACGTGTTTCATTATTTTAATGAGGTTGACACATTAAAAGAACTATCCTCAGGACACCTTGTTTCATGGTTTAAGGAGCTTGGCACAAGACAAGGAACTCTGCTCCGACAACCTTGTTTCATTTTTTAAGGAGCTTGACACAAAACAAGGAACTCAGCTCTGACCAAATTGTTTCATTTTTTAAGGAGCTTGACACAAGAAAACAAACTGTGCTCCAACAACCTTGTTTCATTTTTTAAGGAGCTTGACACAAGACAAGGAACTCTGCTCCGATAGAGCTTGTCTCATTTTTCAAGGAGCTTGACACAAGAAAATGAACTGTGCTCTGATGACCTCATCATAATGAACAAGAAGTCATCGCTTCCAAGAGTTGCCCGTCCGATGGAAGGAAAACATCTTGGAAGTCTGGACCCAATGCCCCCAGCACACTACGCACGATGACACTATCACTGAGTACAGGCACGGGGTAGGTAGCCACATAGTTGACCTGCAGTGGGGCAGATACAATGGGTGGATAAAAACTAGGAAGGGATGATGGCGAGCCAGCTGCCACATCAGGACCAAAGAACGAAAGTTGATCAATGGTCACGATCCGTCCTTCATGTGGAAAACAAACCACATGAAAAAGGGAGGAGAAAAGTGCTCCCATGGCATAGGTGCAATCGTGCCCTAAAATCAGATTGACATCCAAGGGGCCTGGAACAACCATCACGTCCATATGGACGGTTTTACCTCCCAAAGTAACAGGTAACCTTGGAAGGATCCCTAACGGTTGACTCATTCTTATGTTAAATGCCAACAGATTCTGCGTAACAGGCGCAAGCGGCGGTGAGCCAAAAGCTTTCCAAGTAGTTGAGGATAGAACACTAACAGACGCGCCTTTGTCTATAATGGTGTTGGAGACCAAAATCCTGTACCGTTATCTCGAAAGGCACATAAGACGGAAGGCGGTATCCTGCAAATCGACTCCAATCAAAGGAAGTGACCAAACTACTCGGAGGGGCTACCATCGAATCAAGATGGTCTTCCCCTAGTGTTAAGGGAGAAGAAGGAGCATCCTCCATGACCTCCATCTTGAAGGTGGGAGGAGTATCCTCTGGGACCTCCATCACGGGAGGTAGAGGAGCAGCTTCTTGAGGTATAGGGACATGAGAATATTTCTCCAAGTCCGAGGAATCTGAAGAAACAAGAAGAACCTGAGGAATGTGAGGTCCACTCTCAATGGAAAATACCTGGTGCATTGTAGGCGGGGCCAGCTTAACCGATCCCACGACCAATGGTTGGTCAGGGATGGATTCCTTAATTTGAATTTCTGAGGGAGCGGGATCGACCAAGGATGACTCTTGACCAATCGTGGCATCAACTAGTGGAGGACTCAAAGAAATCCGATTAGAACTAGCTGGAAGGCATGGTGTAGAACCGGTTAAGTTGTCCAAAACTTGTTTGGCTTCACCCATATATGGACAAAGGTGAATGGCATGGTGCCCTTCACACAACTTACAAGGATTGGTGAGCTTACCCTGCTTCTTAGGAGCCTTACCAGCACTAGCTGAAGATGTGCCCCCAACATGACTCCCAAAAGTTAAAGGCAACGGCGGACGACCGTTGGACAATATTTCGAGCACCTTGGGAATGTCAGGGCAGTCTCGAAGAAGATGGTCTCTCGTGCACAACATGCAAGGGAACTTGAATTTCCGTGGAGGGTTGGAAGGTTTATCAAGAAGAGGTGCTTCGGAAGCAGTAGCTGCAGCCTTAACCTCTCTTTTATCATACTTCTTCTTCTTTGTCTTCTTTATCTTCTTCTTAGCCACCTGGTTACTTGAATCCAGACTTTCACCAGGCGAAGTAGAAGAGGAGGACGCAGAAATAGGCGAAGAACGGGAGAGGTCCATCTTAGAATCAACATGATGTTGTTTAGGTGGAGGAACTGATTGAACAGTAGCTGGTACATTCGGGACCACAGAGGTTGAGAACAACCAAACAGGAAACCCAACAGTTAACCCAGGAAGGGACAACGTTTCCATATAAGGAGTGCCAACATTTCCAAAAGGAGGAAAAGGACCAGGATTCCCATCGGAGGGGATTCCTTGGTTGGTGAACTCCGGGAAAGTTTCCATCAGAAACTATCTTGAGAAGAACACCCTAAGGAAACTAACTTTAACTAGGAATATTTCGTGGGCAGTTAATTTTTAAAACATTGAAACAAAACTCTACCGTTTCATATTTTAAGAGTCAAGAAACAGGAAAAATGTGACTCTATTACTTTCAGATTGGAAACAAGCGTGAAAGGACAAGCGCTTGATGACCTTTTCAAATTTAAGGAGTCAGAAAAGATCAAAATGACTACTCTGGAATTCTAGGAAAAGGGTGTACCAAATAATCGTGAACTGCAATATACACCTTCGTTTCAAAATGAAAGAGAAATCAACCAAGGACTTAACGTACGTGCAGGCAATCTCCCCGAATGTTGTGTCCGGTGTATCACGGATATAGGGCAGCAGACTCGGCTTCCTATGGATAAAGGATAGAAACCTAGTGGGGTCTCCCTTTATATACTCGACGGTACGGGGAGCACAAGTCCGTACTAGTGCTATCTAAAGCCAAGAGGCAAACAACAGCTACTAGGTTTAAAGATGTCGGAACACGTCACGTCTCTAGCCTAGACCTCTAAATATTTCGTTAATGTTCCAATGCTGCCTTAGTGTACATTGAATAAATTTTATGGTTTATCTTCAATTATGTTTCAGTTTCAAGGCCCTACCGTATGTCATTTGAAAATATCCTATATGCAACTATATGAGAAAAGAAATCTTTCAATTCGATGAATGCTATCTAGTTAAGGGAAGAGCTTCAAACAATGATGCAACAAACAGCAATAATTCAAACAAAATTTTCCAAAACTAGATGACTTTCACTATCCAAAAGTAATTTCAAACATTCAACGATGCGAATAATGCAATGTAATCTATGCAAAATCCTCTTTTTCGAAAACTATGCAATTTTAATCTATGCACAATTTCCTTTTCCTTTTCAAATTATAAGAATGCACTCAACGCATTTTTCGATGAAATGAGAATCTACTTAATGCATGCTTTTAATGAAAGAGAATGCACTCAAAGCGATTTTTAGTTTTCAATCATTAAACAATGTAATCTAAGCTCAATGATGGATCTCAAAAAACACTTTTCAATGCAATGTGATCTAATGCATTTTAACGAAAATAAAACTATGAGACGAAAACTAAAAGAACGCAAATCTCCTTAATGAAGGATGAATGCAAAATAGATGTAAACAAACACTAAGAATGCAATCATTGTTTCAAACACTTTGTCACGAAATCCCTCAAAAGGCGACAAGACATATGAGGTCAAACACAAAGAGGACTTCCAAAGCAAGAGATCAAAACAAGGCATTCATTCCCTTTTGCATCAAACAATCATGGAGAGAAGACATTTCAAACAATGAGAAATGTAATCTATGCTCATACAGTGAAAATATCAGAAGGGAAAGACACACTGGTGAAGGATTTAGGGAAAAAATCTCAATTTTCACACACCCTGAAATTGGCATGACTTTATCATTGACAACTAGCGCCAACTGGCACGACTTGCTCACTGAAAACTAGTGCCAATGGAAAATTGGCGCGGGTTGCTAACTGACAACAAGTGCCAACGCCTGAAAATGAAAAAACAAAGAATTTCTCCCAACCAAGACCAAACTCACCACTTCAAGCAGAATCTCCAAGACTCAAATGAACCATGTAATCTAGGCTCAAAGCGAGAAAAAGCGGAATTCGAATGAAGAAGAAACCAATCACTCAAATAACGCAATAAAATGATAGACAACCACCAAACGAATGCAGAGAAGCAATCACAAAGTTGACTGAATAGATAGAAACCAAAAATTCCCACGGGAGGCTCGACACACAATAGCACCTAGATGCCCTAGGGCTAGAATGTAAAATCGATAGAAACAGGCAAACAACCAAAGGATGAAGGTCACGGTCAGTCAAACAATGCTCCAGAACACTCAGGCAGTCATAAAAAACAAGACCAAACACCCAGATCAGTCTCAGAAGGCTCAAAACACAGTAAACCCTGGCACCTTACAGAATTTGCGCGACTGTAAGGCTGAAACTAGTGCCAGAATAGAATTGGCGCGAGTAATACACTGACAACATGCACCAGTGGGCGCGACTGTCACACTAAAAAGTGCGCCAGCCGAGTTTACTAAGGAAAAATAAAAAATAAGCAATCCAAGAAGCAGACCAGTGATGTTGGAGTTTAAACCAAAAGCCAAAGACACGAAAAGAACCATCCAAAAGAGCTGATCAAACAAGCAAAGTCAAGAATCGACCGAAAGACAAGACAACACTCCAAGTGTTCAGTTCATAAACTAAACTGGAGATTGACTGAAGCAGCATTCACCTACTTTCTCTAATGCAGAGCAAGAGCAATTCGAAGGCTATCTGGCTAACTTCAGGCTCTGTCTGTAGTTTATAAAGCAAACAAAAAACTAACTCCCCAGTGGAGTCGCCAATTTTTTGTGGAGGTAAATCCCCTCTGTGGACAGAGGCGATCCCTACTAGCCCAGATGGGGTCTAGCAACAATCGTATCACGCTAAGGCGCAGGTTCCTAATTACAATAAACCAACTTGCGAAGAAGGCCTACCTCAAGTCTAATGCTGTTGTTCGTAGAGAAGATGATGTTCCCGTTCCATTTCTCCAGCAGATCACAATCCTTTCGCTTGCCACGATCGAACACCTGCACACGCAAGAAACACAACAAACACAAGAATAAAACCTGATATATGCAATTATGTATCAGTCAAAGAAGACACAACTCATGATCATAATGAACAATACGAGTGGAACCATAACCAATAGTCGCTTATCATTAATTCATCAAAGGAACATACAACCAGGCTTTGACGCTGAACCTTCCTTCGACAGGTCATCAGTGGAATAAATCTCAGTAAATCTTTTCAGGAATGGGGACAAGCCCCTCTCTTCGATTGTCAATCTCCTCGCTATGGATTTGGCACTATGAGGACTATCAAAGCTCTTGCAGCATTCTTTAGGCTATGAAGGCTCTTGGAGATTCTTGGAGACTAGCTTGCAAAGGGAAATGGAAAACTTATATAGATGGTGGAAGAGGAGTTGGGATCCCTACATCATGGGATTGGCCCTATCCTCAAGGAAGCTTCCATGAGAGGTGGAAAACTACTTCCTCTACATGGAAATCTGGAGCCAAACGTCCCAACTCAATTTAGAGACTAGGTTAGGAGTTGGTTAAAGTCAATCTTCCACCATTTATTTTTTAAAAACACCCTTTATTAAGCCTGGAGCGAGTGTGACTTTGAGACAGAGCGCCAATTGGCGTGCCCTCTTTGAATAATTTCCCCCATTGGCGCGGGTATAACACAGGCTAGTCGCGCCAAGGATGAAAAGGCTATTTTTAGGGTTTTTCACATGGAGATGTCTTCAGGGAAATGAAAGTCCATGTCTAGGGGAATGCCATGAAAGTGTTTTCAGGTTATGTCACTTCTCACAGGTCACGGAATAAGCCCTCCAATGTGCGGGATGGGGAATTACAGGGACGGTGACAAATTGTTGTGTAACAGTAGCGTAAACGCCACGCACAAACAAGGGACCACCATACGGTGCTCTCTGTGAACTAGGAGACCTAGTGCGATGCGTTATATGTTACATGGTGCACCGATTAATGTAATAAAAAAAAATTCGAAATAGCACAAGCGTGGTGCACCGTAATGAAATAGCGCATCAGTGCCCTATTTTACATATGGTGCACAGAATAAAATTTTAATTTTTTTAATTTTTTATCACACAGGACTTCTGCAGTGCGCTGGGATAATCTAGCACACTGGTGCGCTAGGTTACACCTGGTGCACCGATAAAAAAAATTCCTCTTTTTTTTTAATTCATGAAAAGGCCAACATGGATTGGGATCCGACAATGCAAGTTGTCCCGTGGGTTGGATGTCTTAGGCCTATATATAGCAATACGAACCCTATAAATCTAAAATGAAAAGCTCTAATTCTGAAATCATAGAAACATGGAGAAAAAAGGGCAGAAATAAAAAGAATGTAGAGTTTAGGGTGAAAATGGATTTTTTATTTTTTTTTGAAAATGAAAAAGAAATTGAAATTTTTTTCTTATTGCATAAAAGAAACTGCAGAAAAAGTGAAAAAAAAAATAAACTTTGATCATGAGATCGTTTGAAATTCTATGCTACATGGTTTGAATCACCAAAGGTTTGAAATTCTTATTGTCTGAATAATTCTATTCAAATGTATTTCACTGCTCCACAGTGCTATCGTGCTCTTTTGCTCTAGATATGTCTCCTGCAAATCATTGGCTGAAATTTTTTGCAAAAAAAGTGAAATAATGAAAAGTGTTTAGTATTTAAAGAATTGTTTCATGAAATTAGATTTTTGAAAATATTTTGCCACCCATTTTTCAATTTACCTCTTTTTTTCACTTAAAGAAAATAGAGTTATTTGCGGTTATTCATCGCTGGTGCGTCACTTAATATCACCACACCAATGTGTCCGTTGATATCACGGCACCGGTATGCTAAAACAAAAATGCACCGGTGCGGTGATCTGTACATTAGCACCGATAACAAGAAGTCCATTTTCAAGGCACTAAAATTACTTTTAGGTGTGTGCACCAAATTTATTGTTGATTTCACTCAAATGAGGGGAGAAAATATCATAATTATATCAAATAGAAAATTCTTCAAAATCTAGCTCATTCCATAATATTTCTCAAATTCCATCGTGGAGTTCTCCCTATCCATCTCGAGACGTAATATTTACTTCAGATTTTATTTATATTTTCATTATCTAATTGAATTTATGTTTTTTATCCATGTCAATAATGCATAGCTTGATTAAATTTATAATGTATACAAATTTGCAGGTTCATGCAGATTCATAATCGATTTCATATGCACAAAATATTCAAACAGCTCCAAAACGTCGGAAGCTCTTATCAGGAGCAGCATACGGCAAGGTGCATTTGGTAGATGAAAATGGATAGCCGCTTCACCCTGCCAATCGTAACAATATTGCATATTCTAGCCAAAATCTTGGGACAATGATGGTAATAATTATAATTGTTTGATATATTAATTAATGTAATTATTTCAACGTCAAACCAATTAATCATGAAATATTTTCAACGTGGTTACTAATCGATATCATATATTTTGTACTAATCATGTTCAATTTTTTTTTTTAATTATTAGGATTCTAGTGATGATGAGAGACCTACCCACCATCTTTTGTTGCTCCCCATGACAACGTCGAATTTAGAGAAGACTGAATTAAGAGAAAAATTCAGAGAGGAATGATACCAAAAATTCTTGAATCAACCATTGATTCAATTCCCACTACGTCCATATTCACCAATTAGGAATGGCTACAACAATAGTAGTTCTTCACAAGTTGGAAATGGAGGCAATCAAATAGAGGTTGGCATGGATGATTACTTAAGGGATATGACTGCCATGGAGACAATTTTGTTAGATGCATTCCAAAACTATGATAGCTAGGGGATGATGCTCATATTGCTGACACCTTTAATGAAAGCTTTAAATTTGCTTCCACCACCCCTCCCTTTGGACCTAACGGTCAGCCAAAGTCTACCTAGTTGGGGACAACGATGTTACTATACAACATGAAAGAAAATTTTGGCTTTTCCAATGCATGTTTCTTGGAAATTTTGAGGTAAGTTACCATAAAGTCCTCCATTATATAAATTTGAGAAATATAATCAGTACACAATGAACATTACAAATGGTAAATTTTATGAACATAAATAATTATATCGAAATTAATGTGCATTTATTAATATATTTTTCCATGATCATCAACTACAAGTTATTCAAATATAAGGTTCTTCTGTGATAATGTCTTGCCTGGTAGCTGCGAAGAGGAAAAGAAATTGTTGAAAATGTTGGGCGTTGAGTACATATCATATCATGCATGTCCAAATTATTGTATTCTATATAGAGGAGAATATGCAGACAAAGAGATGTGTTTGAAATTTGGGCATGGAAGGTATGATAAATAAAAAAAGAAGGGTAAATCACGTACTGGTCCTGCTTTTCAGATATTGAGGCACATGCCTATAATCCCAAGGATTCAAAGGCTCTTTCGTTGCAAAGAATTAGCTATGTTGCAGGGATGGCATGCCTCACACAAAAGTGAGTTGGGACTTATGTGAATCCCAACTGATTCAATAGCCATGAAGCATATAGAGGATACATGGCCTGAAAAATTCAAGGATGAAGTATGAAGTCTACAACTCAGCATAGCCTGTTGGCAATATGATGAAGAGTGTTGTCCTTGATGGAAACCCACTGAATAAATATGAAGACATGCGACTGTTGACATGTGTTGTCCTTGATGGAAATCCACCTGATGAAGTTATTATTGACTTGATGAGCTTGGTAAATGATGTAAATCTAATATGAAATGATGTTTGTTCGCAATATGATGTTGAGTGTTGTCCTCGATTGGCAACCCTCTTGATGAAGATGATGACAACTTACTTGATGAAGTTGTGCTTGAGAGAATATGTTCTTGATGAAGAAAATATGATGTATCTACAGTGTGTACAGAAGGCAATGAAGAAAGGAATTCAGAATGTGCTCAAAGTATGATGAAAAGAGTATGTCTCTAGGCATACGCGGATCTGTCTAGGGGAAGTTGCGTATGCATGCGGGAAAGAACGCGATAAGTCGCGTATGGGCAAAAGCGCTCAAAAAGTGCAAAACCAGGGGTTACCACCATGGTATTGACCCATAATATTGGGTAATGATTCACCTAAATGACCCCGTCCAGGAATACCATTGGAAGTAATGTGGTTTTGGCTCATGGTATTGAAAAAGGGTAAACCTATATAAGGAGAAGAAATTCATTGTGCATATTATGAGTGTGGGTGCAAGATGTCTGAGCTTGAATGAATACTTCTCTGTGAAGTATATCTGTATGGAAAGGGTAAAGGTTTGATGATAGATCTGAATCTATGATGCACCTATGAAGAAATGATGAAGCGGGATATCTAGATCTGAAATGTATTTGTATCTACTAGATTTGTTTATGGAGTGATTAGATCTGTGATGAGGCGAACATCTGTCTGAAGTAAAGGGTTGAATCTGAACTGAATATCTGATCTGAAGAAGTATGTAGCTCTGTAATGGTTGAAGATTCATACGCTAGTTAGCCGCAGAGGAAGCGCGTATATACGTGGCTTCGCTGAAGAGAAAGCGCGTATGCGCAATAAAATCAGCTCTGTAATTTGTACTGAAATATACGCGGGTTTATGTGAACGGAAGCGCGTATATACGCGACATCAGTGAAAGGAAAGCGCGTATGCAAACTAGGGTTTGCTGAAGTATGGGGTATAAAATGTCTGATCTGATCTGCTGTGTATTAGCTATTTGTTGTTGATGTTTGACTGTGCTTAAATGTATGGAGAGGGTTCAGTTTGAGAATATGATGAAATGTGGCCTGCAAGTGGTGTTCTAAAGGAAGCTTTGGATCCAGTGTGAAAATTGATGAAACGTGGTCCATAGAGGTGCTAAGGGTTGTAGCCTTCAGTCAGGGGGTGGTAGCTCCCTTCAAGGTGAGGCTGGTAAACGAGATCAGGGGGTCGTAGCTCCCTTCCAGGTGAGGCTGGTAAACGAGAGCAGGGGGTCGTAGCTCCCTTCCAGGAGAGGCTGGTAAACGAGTCAAGGGGTTGGAGCTCCCTTCCAGGAGAGGCTGGTAAACGAGCGTAGGTGGGTGCCTGCGTGCTGGTAGAGTCTGCACCAGCACATATGTTGTAAGATGTTTTCTCTATAATAAAATATTGAAGGCTGAGCAACTGCAGCGGTGGTTTTCTCCCGGCTTGGGTTTCCACCTAAAAATCCTGGTGTTCATGTGTGATGCTTTGTGTGATGGTTTATTCTGTTCTTACTGCACATGTTTACTGTTTATAGAACATCTAATGAATGAATGATGGAATGATATAAGTGAAGAACTAATGGCATAATTAGATCTCTGTGTATACGCAAGTTTTATGAAGGATATCCGCGTGTATACGCTAGTTGGCTTCAGCAAAGTAGCGTATGGGTTTTAGAGCATGAAAAAGTAAAAAGTTTCAGTTTTCCCTAAATACTGATTCACCCCCCCTCTCAGTATTTTTCCCAACAATTGGTATCAGAGCAGGTTCTTCTGCAGAAGCTTGATCGCTTGAAGGAGATCCGTCGCAATGGGAAAGAAGCAAAAGAAGAAGGTTACTCAAGGAAAGAAGAAGCCTCGGAAATCATGTATAGAAGATGAAACAGGTATTAATCATTGTTCTTGTATTTTACTTAACTGTATATGCAAAGATTATGATAGTGAAAGTGAAGATGAAGAAGATTCTGACCAAGCTCTACAAGTGCTCATGGCAAAGAAGCAAAAGGCTACTCAAAGTAAGGAGATGTCTCAGAAAACCTGTATAACAGAAGTTGAAAAAGGTGAATCTGACAGTGATTGGGGTCCTTGTAATCTTATCGGTGCAAGCAATGTTGTAGATGTAGAAAGTGATGTTGTGGATTTAAAAGAAGTCATCAAAGAACAACAAAGAATATTTATTGAGAAGGACTCTGCCTCCAAAAGGTTGGTCTTTAGACTGAAAAGGATGTTCGATGATGTATACAATCGAAGTAAAGGATATGAAGCTAGAATCATCTCTCTGCAAGCAGATCTTGAAGAATCAAATAAGAAGAATGAAGGACTTGAAGCAGAAAACGTTTCTCTAAAAACAGATCTGGAAAAATCAAAAAGGAAGAATGAAGTTCTTGAAGCTGGAATCATCTCTCTACAAGAAAAACTTGAAACATCAAGTAAGAAGAGTGAGGAACCTCTACAAGGACTTGAAGCAGAAATCATTTCCCTCAAAAAGGACCTGGATAAATCAAATAAGAAGAATGCAGGACTTGAAGAAGAAAACATATCTCTGAAAGAAGATCTCGAAGCATCGAATAAGAAGAATGAAGAGCTTCAACAAACATGTGAAGAAAATGAAAATTGGTTGAAAGAAGAGATTCTAAATCTGAAGGATCAAGTAGAAGATGGAAGAAGGAAAGAAGAAAGTGTGACAAAGCAATGTCAAGCCTTGGAGGTTGAGGTAAACATTCTCAAAGGTAAATTAGAAGAAAAGGTTAAACTTTTGAGGTTTCAAGATAGTACTGACATTTTGGACAATATTATGAGTAATCAAAGGTCTCCTATCAAACTTGGTCTTGGTTTCCATGAATCTGTTAAAGGAGAATCTAGCTCACAAGGAAGTGAAAAAAATTCAGAGGATGTCAGTACAAAACCTGAAGTGTTGAAAGAAACAAAAGATCAACCAAAAATCATGAATTCTCAAAGGAATTCATTCAAGAACGTTGAATGTTTTAAATGTCATAACTATGGACATGTTGCAGCAAATTGCAGAAGCAGAACAATTCAGCCACAAATAAACAGATTCTACTCAGAAAGGTATTTTGGTAGTTTCAAGGGATATTGTTTTTCATGTAACAAGTATGGACATAAAGTAGCTGATTGCAAAAGGAGGAAGATTAGAAATACTCATTATGATTCTTATGCTTACTTTTCTCGACATATGAGATGTTATTCTTGTAACAAGTATGGACATGTAGAAAAGGAATGCAGGTTGAACAGATCTGAGAAAGTGGACAATTTCCAGCACACAAATAAAAAGTTCAAACAAATCTGGAAAAAGATGGAGGACCGATCAAAAACGTAGGGAATTCTGACCCTACTGCAGTCATCCGCTTCTGAAGCTTACTTCTCTTATTGACTACAGGAATGATGTGGGATACATTGTGAGATTTAGTAATGTATCGTCACAGGGGGAGCAATGTATGATGACTCTCATGGTTGATTTGATTATTCTGGTTATATGTATTTCTAACAGAACATCTGATATGAAGAAGACAGGTACAGGAAGTACAAGTTCAGGGGAAGATGAAGAAATGCGAAAATTTTCTATGCTTCACTTTCCATACACGGGTTCCATTAACTCAAGTCGCGTATACACGCCAGTTCCAGTAGACACCATCGCGTATGCATTGATGATAGGAGATTTTATATGATAACTGAATATCAGAAGCAGAGGTTCAGGGGGAGCATCAGTCTGATTGTTAATAACTGTATTATTGTCCCAGTATCATCTTAGTTTCTCAGTTCTAAACAATGATGATATGATACATGGTTTCTTATGTTGAAGACTATGGATGAGTTCTTTTTGGTTGAGTATTCTTTGCTGAGATGAAAGTTTTATAATTCAGAGACAAGGAAAGATCATGCAGAGATTGTTGCTGATGACTTGCTGTTGAAGGTGTTTCAGATTGCACAAGTTAAGAAGAGCACTGGTTTAGGAGGAGCAGCAGGTTGAATACTAATGATTGCATTGTTGGCAATATGACTGCTCATTCCTTCGTTTTTGTGATACTCATGCTCTAATGATGATGGCTTGGTACATGGTTTATGATGATGAAACATTGAATGAGCTGTGTTTACTGCTTGCTGAAGTTTATCTGGTGGATGAAATTGGAAGTCTTATGATTCAGAGATAAGAATAATTCATGCATAGTTTGTTACTATGGATGAGATCTTTTCCTACATATGTTACTTCATGTTTAAATCTTAAAGGTCATGGTGATGTAGGATGGTGGTGGACCACATGAATAATTTCTTGACTCTTGGGTGAAGATGTTGTTCTGGTATGATAATCTCTCTTGGAAAGATTGTATTGATGCTGCAAAGAATCTGAAGGCTTGGTTCCTAATGTGATTATGCTACAACCGTTGGACGACGCTTGAAGACACAACTACACTGTTCTATCTATCTGTAAGCATTCAAATATCTCAGAAAGAAGCTGAACACTTTCTTTGCCTCACAAAGAATCAGATCTGGTTGAAATTTAGAAGATGGTTTGGGATACGCGGGTTTGCTGAAACACAGTCGCGTATATACGCGAGCTCCTGCACAGAAAACCACGTATGTTTGGTTGTCGGCTAAATTTTATGTTTGGAGTCGCCTTCAAAGATAGTCATTGTTGGGCTGCTTTTTGATATCTCTAATATTGTTTTGTATCTCTGGTGGTAACTTATCACACCCCCATTTCTAATGTTTTTGATAAAGATGCCTTTGATGATCCTCAAGGTGAATGTGTTCAAGATGCACAAACTAAGGGGGAGCCTTCGTCATATGGAAAGGATGCTTGGAAGCACAGATTCAGGGGGAGCATTAGTGTTGCTGAGTATAATGCATTGTTGGCATTATGATGGTTCCAAATATGTTCTCTTTCTTGAGGAGTTTCTGGTGTTGGTCATAGTTGGTCATATTTTTGATGAAAAGGGCTTGTTGAGACCCATAGTGTAAATTTGTAATATTCAGTCATGTAAGGACTTGTCAAATTTGTAAACCCACTTGGTTGGGTAGCTGAGTCAAATTTTGTAAACCCACTTGGATGGGTAGCTGAGTTGAAATGTGTAAACCCACTTGGTTGGGTACTTGAGTCTCTTATGTAAATCCACTTGGTTGGATGTTTGATGTAAGTATGAGCTTTTGGTGATAGAAGTTCATAGAGTCATGTACTTCATTGAAAATATAAGTGTTTGAAGATAGGTAGATGAACTCAGGGGAGCTGGGTCACTTCAAGATATATCGTATCCGTGCAACGCTCTTCTCTCGTGAGGAGAAAAGGGAGAGTATGTTGGTTTTGATCCACCCTTTGCCCTTGATGTCAAAGGGGGAGAGTGACATGGTGTTTTAATAAAGAGAAGGTAATGATGTGACATATTTGGGAGAGTGACATGGTATCTATCTGCTGTGGTAACCAAACACCATCGTGGTTGCCATCAAGTCCAAAGGGGGAGATTGTTGGAAATATGATGCAGAGTGTTGTCCTTGATGGCAACCCACTGAATGAAGATGAAGACATGAGACAGTTGACATGTGTTGTCCTTGATGGCGAACCACCTGATGAAGTTATTCTTGACGTGATGGACTTGGTAAATGATGTTTGTTAGCAATATGATGATGAATGTTGTCCTTGAAAGGCAACCCAATTGATGAAGATGATGGAAACTTACTTGATGAAGTTGTGCTTAATAGAATATGTTCTTGATGAAGTAAATCTGATGTATCTACAGTGTGTACAGAAGGCAATGAAGAAAGGAATTCAACATGTGCTAAATCTTGATGAAAAGAGTATGAGTGATTAGATCTATGATGAGCGTAATATCCGTCTGGCGTAAAAGGCTGAATCAACCCAGTATCTGATCTCATGAAGTACAGTTCTCAGAATGGTCAAGATCCACACGCTGTAAGATTTAAGAGAAGCGGCGATACACGCGGATTTCATTAAGAAAACGTGAGTGCACAGCAAGAGTTTGTACAAGATGTATACACTGTTGATGTGGGATTTAAGTACGATATACGCGAGCATCGCTGAAAGGAGCGACATGCAAACCAGGGTTTGTCAAGTATGGGCGAAAATGTCTCTATCCGACCGTCGTAATAACCATTCCATGTTGATGTTTGACTGTGTTTAAATGTATGGAGAGGGTCCAGTTTGAAAATATGATAAAATGTGGCCTGCAAGTGGTGTCCTAAAGGAAGCTTTGGATCTAGTGTGAAAATTGATGAAACGTGGTCCATAGAGGTGCTAAGGGTTGTAGCCTTCAGTCAGGGGGTTGTAGCTCCCTTCCAGGAGAGGCTGGTAAATGAGATCAGGGGGTCGTAGCTCCCTTCTAGGTGAGGCTGGTAAACGAGAGCAGGGGGTCGTAGCTCCCTTCCAGGAGAGGCTGGTAAATGAGTCAGGGGGTTGGAGCCCTCTCCGTAAGAGAGGCTTCCAAACGGTTGCTGTGGTAGCCCATGGCCGGTAGAGTCTGCACTGCATATGTTGTAAGATGTTTTCTCTATAATAAAATATTGAAGGCTGAGCAACTGCAGCGGTGGTTTTCTCCCGACTTGGGTTTCCACCTAAAAATCCTGGTGTTCATGTGTGATTCTTTGTGTGATGGTTTATTATGTTCTTACTGCACATGTTTACTGTTTATGGAACATCTAATGAATGAATGATGGAATGATATAAGTGAAGAACTAATGGCATAATTAGATCTCTGTGTATACGTGAGTTTTATGAAGGATATCTGTGTGTATACGCTAGTTGGCTTCAGCAAAGTAGCGTATGGGTTTTAGAGCATGAAAAAAGTAAAAAGTTTCAGTTTACCCTAAATACTGATTCACCCCCCCCTCTCAGTATTTTTCCCAACAATTTTAAAAAATTCAAAGTGTTATGGAAACTATATAGGTAGGGGTAGTTGAAAATTCACTCAGATTTCCATTTTGACTTCAGGAACGTGTCCAAAAGTGGCCTCCAATTTGGCGTTGTGCATCTGCAACTTTCTGAGTTTTTTATTACAAATTTCACTATGTAATTTTGGCAATTCCTAGTTTGACTTTAGTAAAAGTGAACAGATGAATTTGGATGAATGTAAAAGTCAAAATTTAAATGTAAATGTTAAATATGGAGATAAATAGGTGTCTTCTCCTCCATTTATTTCTTTGAGGATATGTCTCTAGTTGTTAGGAAAAGGAGGAATTTGTTGTGCAACTTCCCTAGGGTGTAGCTAACTTTAGATAGATACATGTATTTGAATTTCTTGCTAGAAAATTCGACCTCCAAGGGAGGATTTCGACCTTATTAGCTATATGACGCCTTTTTTAATCATTTCCAAGGGTTTGAGCATTTGATATTAAACTAGTGTATTTTATTTTGACCAAGTAATACAATGAATACAGAGAAAAGTTGCAGCGTAAATTTAGGGATTCATGTGGTGAGCTTGTATGGGTATGTTTATCTTCAGTAAGTCACTCCATTGAATACTTTCTCTTTCCATTACATATCTATTTCTTTCACTCATTGTCTTTACAGTTCTTAAAGCAGGATTCGTGAGTAATGCATGCCTTGTTTTGATGAAACGATGATGTTCTGTTTAATTTATTTTTAAGGAATGAATTCATATTGATATACTCATTCTTGAACTTTATTTTCATCTTACACCATAATCATACAACCTATTTCATCATTTGAGCTTGCTTACCTTTCCCATTTATTCCCTTACAATTTTTGCTATTGTAACCCTACCAAAGTTTTCAAGTCTAGTTTCTAAAGGTCCAATTTCATCCAGCACAAAAATCCAAATCAACCAAAACCTAATCTGCATATCTATCATAAAATCTCCATGATCCATTAATTTTGGCTATGAATTTTAATGGGAGAGCCCTCTTAGCCTAATAGGGCTAGCTATTAGGTCAAAGTGGTATGTGGTTACCTTTGTTAGTATCCTTCTTAGCCTTCAGAGATTCGCTGGAGTGATAACACCACCCATGCTTAGATCTACTCTCTGTTAAGTCTCGTCTAGGCAGATAATCCTTAGATTTGATAAGTAAGGTTAAGCACACATCAAACACTCCCTCACGGTGCAAAAACTGGGTTACAACACCCCCCATACTGCTTCATGTGAAACGTTGGTCTACGCAAGTAGATCATTTCCGAAAGGGCCAATAGTTAGAGGATTTTTTTGGTTGTGCATAACTCTCTAAACCTAGGTCGGGACCCCTCAAGACAATACATTACATATAACTTTCCCCTAGATTTGAGCTTCATTCCTGTTAGAAGAAAAAATAGTGTTTGTAGGTCACCTCTTATTATTGGCAACGTCGTGCCATACGTGTTGTCGTTGAATGACTTCAAAAAAAATATATAATCTTTATCTCACATTGGACTCATTATATATTTCCTTTTTCCGCCGCAATATATTTTTCATTTCCACCCCCATGACATTTTTCTCTCATCATGAACACAAACTGGTGGTCCAAAATCTCATCCTAGGACAAGGAATATTTTCTTTTGACCTGAACTAATTTTCAACTATTTATGATAGTTAGGACCTCAACTTCCTCACATGGTTAGGGTTACTTCATGTTCCTTGAAATATAGAAGCTTTATTTAGGGCACAAGGCCCTCTTTTCTCCTCCGATCGAGATAGTACATTCCCCAAGATTATCAAAGAATTTCCAAAACAAAAATTTGTTGATGATTACCTCACCCACCATACAAATACCATTCACATAAATATAAGGCTTATAAATCAAGAGTAAGTCAGGGTTTTTTGTGAGAGATTGAATGGATGGTATTGCTTGTCCTCAGATTGGTTGGCATTTGGGGCCAACTACACTCACCAAGAAAATATTATAGGAAGAACTTCATATAAAGTGGCCATGAAGGCAATTATCCTAGACAACGAATAATAGCCAACCACAACTTTATTCCTCAATTGAAGTTTTTACTAGATTAGAACTCTTCATTTTAGAACTAGCCAAAAGAAAATAATGCCTTTCAATGGCCCTTTGATTTTCCACAGCTTCTTGAACCACCATTTATTTGTTAATGTTTCTAGGTTTTGTATTGCAAGATAATACACCAACTTAGTTAAATAATTTCTACTTGTGGTGTTATAGGACCAAGAAATTTCATCATTGGAATCACTTGAAAAAATTTGGGCCTTGCTTTTCTTCATGTCCCAAACCATGTGCTTCAAAATTGTCAATAAATTGACATCAAAATTTTTATTAAGTGTGCATTGACGTGTCTCTGTAATTTGAACAATAAGTGTCTCTTGAAAGAAAGCATTGTCCCCACAACTAATTATTGGATCTGTGCCAATTTTGACTCGTGGGCTTGAACCCAACTTCCATGTTAGGTATTTTCCAACTATGAGAAAGGATAGAGTTAAATCCTTCCATTGGTTTGATGCATTTTGGCATTTTTATGGCGATTGCAGATCCAATTCGACATTGAGAATTTTGAGGATTAGGATTTAAGAGAGGGGTGCCTTTTTATTTTATTTTGTTTTTGGTTTTTATGCATTTTTGTGCTCTATGGGTTGCCTAGTTTCAAATGGATTGGTTTAGATCATAAGTGGGTAGGTCTTGTCCAAATTAGTTGATGGTTTTACCACCCAAAATAGTGGTCTTGTTAGGGTCTTCATGAGAGGAAATTTGGAAATGAAATATGACTGCATAAAAATGCAAATCAGCAAGCATAAAGACACTCAAAACACTAGGCATAACCCTTAGAGTAGCACCAAGTTGTGTGATAGGAGCCCTTACAAATTTGGAGGTGAGTAATTTTTTATAGACATTAGTAAATGGTTGTATATGATAAATTTACTTGTTGTTATACACCTCTATATATTATAAATGCAGGAAGATGTAGAAAATAATAAGCTAAACCACCACTTGGGGGCCACCCGTAAGTTTAGAGGCACTTTTTTGTCTTGTATATATGGGTGGAGAAGCTAGGGAAATGACTAGAAAATAGCAAAAAGCATCCCATAATTAAGATTAGATGAGTAAAACTAATGATAATACAATTTATTACTCTACAATTGGGGTCAAATCCCCATAGCGTCAGAACCCAATTTTATTTTTATGTAGTTTTTATTTTTATTTGTAGCAAGTTGAAAATTGTTTATCATGTTAGATCTAAGACTTTTGTGATCCATAGTGTAGATAGAAATGTATTTCAGATTAATCACATCATTAGCGATGGAGATGCCTTGGTGGTATACACTTGGGCATGGGTTGAGTCTACTTGACTTGGCCACACTTTTTACTTGATGGATTCATATCATAGATGGGATGAACCATACTTCATGGACATTTATATGACACCTTCATGAGAGGGATACCTCTTAATTTTGATGATTCTTGGAGGATGAGACTAATTTTCATACAAGTAGCACATGGATTAGCATCATGCACAACATGTTGTGGATGAGATGGATACACTTCATGGACCCAAACATGGCATTTTGGATGAGATTGAGTCTTGATCGAGTTGATGGAAGTGATAGATCGCAGAAGGAACAACTAACACATGGTATGAGGATGTGCATTCTCATGATGAAAACATATGGTTTGATTAGCTACCCAACTAGTTCGAGTTGTGGGGTCCGGAGATGTGCAGAGTTATGCTAGATACATAGAAACTTTTGTTATGTTGAGTTGGTTGGAGTACTTGATGCATAATTTCACATGAAATTGGTGATATTTGATGGGTTGATATGGCATATGTTGCAGCAACATGAAACCTTCTTGAGGAGATTGACTTCCCACAATGGTATAACATGTGATGATTGTAGCAGATGTGTTCATGATTGTAATATCCCAAAATGGGAATGCACCAATAAATGAACATAAAACTAGAATAGAAATTATAAATAACTCAAAAAATGTGTATAGAATACATATCCATTAATTACATGTACAACAGAAAGAAATATGATCCATTATTTCAGCCCAAAGTGGGGAAATGCAGCAATTTATGCCCTAAAAACATTATTCCCATAGAATTGCGTTATAATGGGAGGAATTAATATTGGGATCCCTCATATAAAGTAATATGGGACTCACACCTAGAAAATATTCAGAAACAAATATCTTTTACTTTTTAAAACAGATCTCTCAATCCCGATATGGCTCAAAAAGGCCCAAATCCCATGACTTATGTAATGCAAAAATTTCTGAAGCATGCACAGCGTGATTTTATGAAGGTTTAAGATGTAATATGGTATAAAAATTATATTTGGAGTTTATTATATCAATACATGGAGAAAAATGGAGATCAAGCTCCTTTTACACATCAGAAAGATAACCTGGCAAGGGCTTCATGAAAGTACAATGTACAAAAAGTTAGATCTGTGGATTTGGATCTGAAAAACATAGTCTAACTAAATATTTGTATAAATACAGCTGAATAATACAAGATATGAAGGGAAATCCTTCTTACAAGCCTTCTAGGAGAAAGGTTGGCCTTTTCCCTGAGAAAGCAACTCAAGATTGAGGCGATTGACCCCTCACCACAACATTACAAGAAATGACACAGTTCCTACAAGGGACTATGTTGTAGCTGATGGAATTACTTTGGTAAGGTGCCAAGATATGAAATATTCTCCAAGATCTTCCTTACTAATCTCCCAAAGGAATGGAAGCTCCCTCCTTTGAAAAATGAGTGCAGCAAGTGGTGTTGTGAACCCTCACTGCAACACCCTGCAATACAATGTTATACTACTTCAGAAATAACACTATAGATGAATGAGGATGCTTGGCCTCAAGCCTAGATGTGAGGAAAATAATTACAAGCTCCTTCAAGAGGCTTCTTAAGAAAGGAGAAGGATTCATAAACAAGAGATCTGTGTGCTAAGCAGCACAAAAACTCTGCTAAACAGCAAGAGAATGCAAAATAGTCTAAGAAGAAAAATAAAATATCATTCACAAGATGTCTTGTTATGGATGCCTTGCCCTCCTTTTAAACATGTGTGAGCCTTCTTTCCTTGGGCCCCACTCATTAGGGTTTCCTCCACCAAGGAATCTTCCTCCCACTATCTCTGCGCTGTCTCACAAGATGATCTCCACCTCCTATCCCAGCGTCATTGACTTGATCAAACTTGACCTTATCCACATGCAAATGTCCCTGTTCACACCTAAGAGTGTAAAATATAGCTTTTATGTTGATCCCTTTTCACATTATGAGGGATTTTATTTAGATTTTTATTATGCATGGGCCTCCTTACCCATTTATTTATCTCCTAAGTGAAAACAACAAAATTTAATATTCCAATTTTCTGCATGCAAATTTTGGAATATTACAGTCCTATCCTCCCAAATGTTGGTTGTTCTCAAGAAACTACAAGGATAGAACCAAATATTCTCTCCTCCCCCTACTGTAGCATCCACATATGATGAACTCCTCCAAGGAATGAGATGTTGTCTCATCAATGAATCTCCATATTGTGTAATATTCCAAAATTTGCATGCAGCAAATTGGAATATTAATTTTTTCTTATTTCATCTAGGAGATTAATAAAATGGGTAAAAGTACTATGAGTAGGAATAATATCCTTCATAGTGTGAAAAGGATCATTGGAGCAGCTTATTTTTCACGTTCCAGTGTGAAAAGGGGCAATTTGCATGAGGACAAGGTCAAGTTTGACTATGTCAACAGCACTACCTAAGAGGTGTAGCTTGATTGGGAAGATAGTGCAGTTTTTGAGGGAGAAAGATTATTTGCAGAAGAAACCATAATGTGTGGGGTCCATGGAAAAGAGGCATTCACTTGCATAAAAGGAGGAAGAGGCAGCAATAGTGAGATATCTTGGAGCATTTCATCATTTGTTTGTTTAGACTATTTGTAGTCTCCAGCTGTTTAGATGAGTTGCAGTGTTGGTTAACACGAGGGATTCCTACTTAGGATTTCCTCTCCTTCTTGAGATGCCTCTTGAAGGATTGTACTTTATTTTCTCCACATCTTGGCTCCAGGCCAAAGCCATTATTCAGTCACTACGTTATTTCTGCTGAAGTATAACGTAGTGTTGTTGGTGTTGCAGTGGAGGGGTTCCACAACACCATTCCTTGTCTCATATTTCAGAGGAGGGAGTTTCTATTCCTTGAGAAGATTAGTAAGGAAGGTTTCCAGAGAATATTTGCATATTTTGGCACCAAGGTCAACATATCCCATCATAAACTGTGTAGTCTAGCCTCCATACTGCGTTATTTTAGTGCACACTTGCAGTAAGAGGTTGCACCAGCTTCTTGGAGGGCAAGATCTTCAGTGCCGAGATCAGCCTTGCATTGAGAGATCCATTAGAGGAGGTTTCTTTCAGATTGTACATATTATTTAGCAATCTCCATTTTATTACATTTTCTGAGTTGAAGTTTTTTCCCAGCAACTCCGGCATTCTATATAATTTCCATTTGTACATGTATAGTAGCCAATCCTTCTAAGGATTGTGAATTATTGTTGTATTATTGTTTTCAAGGGTTAATAGCTTGCTCCCCCTCATTTATTTGAGCCGATATTTTCATATCATCCTATTCTCATTTTTTATGTTGCAGTCTCTCCTATAAACTGCGTTATTTTAGCTAGGGCTTTTCACATGTAGCAGTGCTTTTGCATTTTCTTGTACATGATCCATTGAGGCTTCCATTGCCTAGCTGGAGTGATTGATTCCTCCACACATTGTATACATTTGCTGCTATATCAGATATTAATTTTCTATACATATCTTCATGTGTTCACAGCTATAGAATAACGTTTTCATTCCATCATATGTGCTTACATTTGTTGCAGTCCCTCATCGAGCATTTTCAAAGGACATCTAAGTGTGGGAGATCTGTTTCACCAACTTAGAAGGATTTCTTTGGAGCCTCCTCTTGGATTTAGCACTTAGAAATATTTTTCTAAGGGATCCAGGTCTTGGTTTCAATTCCTGTAGTAACCATTACTGGAAAATGCGTTTTCCAGTCATGCCTTGCTTGCTATTCCAGATTTGGGATATTACAGTGGTATCAAAGCTGCTTCCTTGGCTCAGCCTATGATTCTAAGCCCAAGAAGATTAGAAGATCGAAGAAGATGAGTTTTATCTCATCATATCTTAGATCCATGAAGAACCTCCCCAAGGAAGATAAGCATAAAGAAGAGGAAGAACCCTGCACTTCCTATTCTCATCGAGAAGGAGACGAAGAAATAAGCAGGAAGAAGACTCCATCTTTTGGAGAAGAAAAAGGGGATAAGCTTACCAAGCTTCTTCCTAAATATGTATATATGATTCATGAAGAGTTCAAGGAGATTAGGAGGAATATGCATGGATAATATCTTGGAGGTGTTGAGATTGCAACAAGATGATGAGCTTAGTGGAAAGAAGTCGCCTTCACTAAGTGGGCCCGCAGGCTATTCTTGGCGCAAGTCTATTTTTAGACCATGTCTATTTTTAGACATGTCGATCATATTCTATGAGTTGCAGGATTATATTTGTGGATGGTTGGTCAAGTTGGAAAAAATAGATGGACTTCTATTTTTAGACGTATTGGGCGGAATCTATTTTTAGATTGCCAGTCTAAAAATAGATATGTCGAATATTATTAGCTCTTAATAATATTTGGACTATAAAAATTATCTTATTCTCTTGGAGCACTTCAGTTAAGTGCACAGATGTGGAACAGGAGCTGATAGAAGGAATTACACTATTCCTGAGGGTTAAGTGAAGCTATTGCATGGATACTTTAGTTAGAACTCATATGACAGAGTTTGGCAGAGTTATTGAGGTAGTTGATGTAGTTGTGTTCAGTTTAACTGAGTTAAACATAGTTGAGCTAATTGTATCTAGTACAACTAATTGATACACTAGTGAGAGTGGTGTGAATTAATTAATAATTAATTCACTAATTAATAACTCATTAATCAACTAAAGAATACATCATTTAACTACAGTGCATGGACAGTTTCAGTGGAGACCAGTGAAGAGGTAGGTGAAAGAGCAGTGTGACTATTAGTTGTGAATATACTGTTGCATGATTTGAAACAACCAGTAATTGGAGATGCCAATGAGGATTTTGTGAGCAAGGCTGGACCAATTCGAGTTCATTCAGAGCTATTCTTCAGCAGTGATTGTGCAGTAGAGGCAGGCTATCAGGTGGCAGAGATTGGAGCATGTGTTTTGCTAGATCAGACCTGTTTAGTGTGTAGCAATTGGATATTGTACTGAGAGCTTTGTGAGGAGATTTGTATAATGATTGCTACATGATATCTATGACATATAATATATAGATAGTTGGGGGTTCTCAGATTTAATATTTCCCATAAAATATTGTGTTCATATGTGTGATTGTTTATGGTTTTAGTGTGTGCATGCGATTGCTTTTATTTCCACAATTAATGATCAATGGTAGAAGAGATTTTGTATTGTGCATGAAGTTAAAATAGTGTGTGATCAGGATAATCTCGGTGTATAACATATCAGTTATCAAATTTCTACAGGAGAGTTTGAATTTAAAGAAAACTCTAGATTTGAGGAGTGTGAGCATGAAGCTACACATCCTAATACTCAGTGCAGTCACATGCCCAGAATTTCCAGAACATAGATGGAAAGAGAAGAAGAGGTTTCTAGGAGGGAAACCCTCAGTAATTTCTTCGAGTATGAGTCTCAAACTTATAAATTCAGAGATTATATCAATTATATAGATTTTTTCAAGATGAAGGTGAATGGAAGAGAGCGGCAGGATAGATTTCATCTATCTAACTTTGAAGGTTCACCTGTATGTTCAGCCAAAGCTTGGCTGGAGGATTTAGAGACCTTTTTGTAGCAGCACCACATTATTGAAGATGAAGCCATCAAAGTTGTAGCGCTGCATTTGAGAGGTAAAGATTTTGCCTGGAATCTTTTTCTTTGAGAAATGTAAACATTGCATCTTATGCAAATTTCACTAATGCATTAGTGAAAATATTTGATAAAAAGATTCATGAGACACACATGTTGTAAATAAACAAGAAAACTCAAGCAAAACCCTTGCATTAAAAATTGCACCATACTTTTCCGGAAGGAATATTTTCTTCTCACATCCTTGAGCAAGAAAGCATGGAGATCTCTTTTTCAAAAAGGGATCCAATAATTGGAATGTTTCCCACCCATATTGTAGAGATTGAGGGCAAAAACGTTATTATATCTGGATTTGATCTAGCACCTCATGCAGAGGAAGGAGGAGATCTTGCTCCAAATAGAGGGATGTTTGCATCTTTGCAAGAAAGTCCCTAGGACCTCATATGTAGAGATCAAGGCACAACACATGCTCTACATGTGCCATTGTTGAGGAGGTGTGGAACCATGGAGACATAAGGAGGATATAGGTAGGATACCTAACATTATGAGATGAGGAGTTTCTAGAGGTTGATGTTGAGCCCCAAAGATGTCCTTTCCCTTCACCAAATTTCACTTCATTTCTTTTGTCCATTATCAATTATAGGCTTAAATGATCAATAATATTGGTTAAAGACACTTTAGGAGTTTATACAATGACTAACTTTCTATATTTTCATGGTTTTGTTGTTGTAGTAATTTTTTACTAGACTTAGCTACAGAATGCAGCCATTCTGTAGCCAGTCGCCTATTCCGTAGCTATCTTCATGTTCTCACATGTTCCAGGTGTCACCTCGAATAAAAACACATATGGGTGAATTTCAGACTTCATCCACATCATTCCTTTCTCCCTACAAAGTCTGAGCAGAATTCTATAGGTGGTTATGCATGTGGGAAACCAAAACTAAGAGATAGACTTCTAATAGGACAGGGACTGTACATATGTCTTTAATCACAGTACGAGACCTCCACCAGAGTTCTAATTTGATTTTAGTTGGGAAATACATTTATTCCTATTTTATCTCAAGGGTAGTTATGTAATTTTCTTATAATAATGACTCGGGAGACCGAGAAACATCTAGCTAGATTTATGTTTTGTTGCTAGATCTCAAAAATCCGCAATACTCTGTTTTTGAAATACTTTTACTTTAATGAAAGAAGCACCGCTTTATTGCAAGATATGAGGCAAAATTGAGGAGACTTGTATGCTAATCCGGTGGTAGAGGGCCCCTACTGCACGAGAAGCTTTGTGTACATTGTTTATATAAGTAACTTTAGCCTTGTTGCATTCCTAGTTTAAGCCATTTTATAAACTTTGTGTTTTATATTCACTTGCATTGGATGCTACAGTCTAGTCTTGTTCTTACGAATTATTCCAAAATATCACTAATATTGAATGAGATATAACTGTAGTATTTTATGATTTAGTTGCATTTCTCTGAACTTTATGTTTTTGTGCTCAACTACATCAGTTGTTACAGCTAGTCTTGTTCTTATGAACTCTTCCAAAATATCACTAACACTGGATGAGACATAGCTGTGGTGTTTTAGAGCTTTGTTGTGTTTTGTTGAACTTTATGTTTTTATGCTCATCTACATCACATGTTACAGCCAGTCCTGTTCTATGAATTATTCCAAAATACCACTAACTCCGAATGAGACAGAGATGAAATATTTCAGTGATTAGTTGCATTTTTAGTTTAGTTGTAATACTCCGGAGGTTAATAGCACCCTAGTTCAGTTTCTGATTCACTGTGTTTCAAGTTAGTTTAATTGCACTCTAGTTTAGTTATAGTCCCTATATTTCAAGTTTGATTAGCTAGTTGAATTAGACTTCACAGCCTTCATTATTTACAAATTACTCTTGTACTAATCTCTTCCAAACACATCATCACATGGACAAGAATTAGTGATATCAATTCAAGGCCTTGATTGCTCTGCAACTTTTTATAATTTCACAAACTGCCTCATTTCCAAAGCTATTCCAAAAGATTTCTAATTCTTGAAAGAGGTTTAACAGTGATATTTTAAGTTGTAGAATAGATTAATTTTGGTGTCATAGGTTAATTTAGAAGTAGAATTCTTCACTAGGTTGCAGACTGTCTTAGAAGAGCCTCATTGCATTAAACTTATCCTTTTCTCAAAATGTATTCCAACATATTCCTAATGAATGAATTGGACTGAGTTCATGTTACGAGTTATTGAATTCATGTTATGAGTTATTTAGTTCTTTCTATGAGTTATTTTTCTTGTTTAGAGTTTTTTCATTTTCTGTTCTCAAGTGCCACACATAGTTTAGAATAGGTTTTGCTCTGTTTTAGTGTGTCCAACGACTTATCTTTGCCAAAACTTAGTTATTTTCCTCTTAGGATAAAAACACAAAAATAGAAAACATTTAAAAACACTAAACACAACGTAGTGAGAAACAAATACCTAGGCACATATAGTGCACTTCACTTCAACAGTTTGCTAACCCTAGTTGACAATTTAAGACCTCAATTTAGGAACACTAAGTTGAGCATACATTTTGGTGCCATTGCCGGGGAAGTGTAACTAGGTAGACTTGTTTCTTACCTCCCAAAAAAAATGATATGCGTATAGAAAGAGACTGAAGGGGTAGATTCATAAGAAGCAGAAGCTTGATTCCTAGAACACCACTTGTTTCACCAAGACCAAGAGCTAGCACACCTTCAACTCAAACCCACATTCCATCCTTTACTGATCCTAGAATTCCAGAGGACTTAAGATTAGATATTCCATTAGAAATACCTTCCACTTTACCCACTGAACCTGTCTTAGAAGAAGATACAGGAACCCCTGCTAGGGACATAAACTTTTCAACTTCCACAAAAGAATCAACTATGGCAGAAGAAGGGGGAGGAGGAGTTTTTAATGGAGAAAACACACTATTTGGAGGGGGTAGAGGTAGAGTTATAGGAGAAGGAGGTAGAGGTGCAGAAGGAGAAGGAGGTTGAGGAAGAGGTAGAAGAGAAATGGGAAGCTCTTTTGGGTTTCCTATAGTAGATGAAGAAACCAATGCAACTATGAAAAACATTTCACCCTCTATCCTTCCAAATTTTTATGGACTTAAAATTGAAGATCCTGAAACCTTCGTATTTGAATTTGAAGTCCTATGTAGAACCTATGACTACTTACAAGATGCTCAAAAACTTAAACTATTCCCTTCAACATTGAAAGGAGCAGCATTAAAATGGTTTATGAGTTTGATCAACAGTTCTATTAGGACATGGGAAGACATGAAACAAGAATTTTTAGAGAGGTATTTGGATTACTGTATGCCAGTCAACCATAAGGAGGAAGTGTTTAAAATGTTACAAAAAGAAGATGAAAATTTGGAAGATTTATTGGAGAGATTTCACTACAACATCAAAAGAGCAAAAATGGAAAACTTAGACCAAGACACTTTGAAAGCTCTCTTGTTGAAGACAATTAGGGATGAATGGTTGGATATCCTTAACATGATGGGAAAAGGGGATATATCTCAACTCACACTACCTAAAATAGCTGAATTATGTATCAATCTTTCAAGAGGAAAATCTAAAACTGTAAAAGGACCGAGAGACCCTGCTCTTGCAAGGGCAAGTAAGTCTTCTTCTAGGACAGTAAGTAGGGCAGAAATAGGACATATGCTTGATGAATTAAAATCTAAAATTTTAGGGAGTCTTAGTGAACAAATAGACACCCTTAAACTACAAAACAAGAAAAAAGCTGAATTTGATGCCTTAGCAATCTTTTGTCCCAAATGTAGAAAGAAACATGCCTTGAGAGAGTGCCCTTTGGATGCAAAAGTTGTGGAGACTTGTGTAATTTTTTCAGAAAAACATGAGACCAAGAGTTTTCTTTCACTTCCTGGTCTTAAAGCTGTCTTTCAAGAAGAAACTCCTACAAGTTCCACAGAATCTCTCAATTTTGTCTCCAGGAGGCCTTGGCAAGGACCTCAAACACAAGGATTTCATGATCAGTTGTATAATCAACTCTCACTAAATTGGAATGCTTGGCAGAAAACTTGGCCCCAATTTCAAAATCAATCACAAACTTGGGTGCAAGGAGCACAAAATCCCTATGGAAGATACTCTCAGTATTACCAATATCCACCATCCTATCCACCATATCCACATTTCCCTCCTCAGCAAAATTTTCAACAAAATTCTCAACAAAAACATCAAAATCCACAACATCAAAATCAACCACTTCCATTACCATTTCCTCAGAAAAAAAATCAGTTGCCTACCCAACCCATACCAAACCCCAATAATAAAAATCCTCATAACACATATATGATAGAAGGCCAACAGTTTCCAACTTATTTGATTACTCCTTTAGACCTTAGTGATGTTCAACTTAGGTCTGGAATAGTACATGAAAAGAGGAAACCTTCAGTAATCATACAAGAGAAAAATAACTCTGAGGAAGATTCTCTACTGGCAAATAAAAGTCTTGAAGAGAACACATCTTTCCAAGACCCAAACATTGAAAAATCAAAACAAAAAGAGCCAATAATTTCAACTCCTATATTAGAGCAGCCATCAACATCCACTTCTACACCTCCCTTTCCAGAAAGATTACAAATTGATAGGGGTGTAGAAAAAAAAATTATGGTGCCTAATTATGATTTCTTGGATGAGCTGAGAAATGTTTTTATTAAGATTCCATTATTGCAAGCTATCAAGGAAATTCCAATCTTAGCAAAGACAATAAAGGAGTTGAGCACGAAGAAAACAAGGAAAAGAATAAGAGAGATAAATAAAATTCAACTGGCTGGCAAAATAGCAAATATCATGATGGGTAAGATTGCTATTCCAAAGTATCTAGACACAGGAAATCTAGTTGTTAAAATTCACATCAATGGAATTGAGATCCAAAACACACTTATTGATTTAGGAGCAGCAATCAATATCATGAGTAGACAAATCATGGATAAACTGAAACTTCCTAATATTCTTTTTACATCCACATTATTACAAATAGCAAATAGATCTGTGATCAAACTTGATGGGGTAATATAAGACATTCCAGTGTCCCTAGATTCTTGGGAGTATCCTGTGGATTTTATGATCCTAACTCCTAAGAATAATCTAGGAGGACATCCTATTATATTAGGAAGACCTTGGTTAGCTATAGCTGATGCTTTCATTAGTTGTAGATCCGGTGATATGTACATCTCTGATGGTAGTTCAACCAAGAAATTTACCTTGTATCCTCCAGTAAGAACAATTACAGAATTAGATGATACTCAATGGATAGAGGATGAAGAAGACTTACAACCTCTCTTCACAATTTCAGAAATTAGTGAAGATAGCCAGATTCTGAATACCTTAGAAAACTTTGAATCCTCTTCAGAATAAAAACATGAACAATTTCAAGAAGAATCTAACATTGAGTTCAAGGCAGATGTCTCTCTATTCCATGGATAAATTTGGCAGCTCTATAATTGAGATATTTCTAGGAAAAACCTTAAACATAAACAAGAACCTAGAGAAATCTCAACAAGAAGAGATAGTCAAGATCTTACAGAGACATTCTTTTGCATATGCATGGGAGTACACTGATATGAAAGGGATAAGCCCCAACACTTGCACTAATCACATCTACATAGAGGAAAATTGTAAACCAATCAGACAACCTCAGAGACGGATGAATCCAAATCTTAGGGAGATTGTTAAGGAAGAATTGCAGAAATTGTTAAATGTCAACTTTATCTATCCCATTTCAGATATTCAGTGGGTTTCTCCTTTGGTAATTGTGCCAAAGAAAAATGGTAAATGGAGGGTATGTATTGACTACCGAGAATTAAACAAAGCTACTCTTAAATATCATTTTCCCCTACCTTTCATAGATCAGGTATTAGATACATTAGCTGGAAAAAAGTACTTCTCATTTTTAGATGGGTTTAGTGGTTATAATAAAATCCAAGTAGCACTGGAAGATCAAGACAAAACCACATTTACCTGTCCTTGGGGTACCTATGCTTACCGAGTATTGCCATTTGGACTATGCAATGCACCCGCAACATTTCAAAGGGAAGTACTAGGAATTTTTTCAGATCTAATACATGATTGTGTAGAGGTATATATGGATGATTTCACAGTTTATGGAAACACATTTGAAGAAGCCTTAGCAAACTTGGAATTTTTTTTAAAGAGATGTAAAGAAGCAAATCTTTCACTAAGTCATGAGAAGTGTTTTATGATGTTTACTGAAGGAATTGTTTTGGGACATCACATTTCAGGGGATGGGATTAGAGTTGATGAGTCAAAAGTTGAAGTCATCTCTAACTTATCTATTCCAAGTTGTCAAAAAGATGTTAGGAGTTTTCTTGGATTTACAGGATATTATCGAAGGTTTATAGAAAAATTCACCAAGATAGCATCTCCACTTTTCAAATTGCTTACCAAAGACTGTGAATTCAAGTGGAATCCTGATTGCCAGTTAGCCTTTGAGACCCTGAAAACAAAAATTTCTGAAGCACCTATTTTAAGGGGACCTAACTGGAAGTTACCTTTTCATATTTCAACAAATGCCTCAGATACAGCTCTAGGAGCAGTATTGGGACAAAAATACCTGATTCCTTATGCCATCTACTATACCAGTAAAAATTTGACTCCTTCAGAGTTAAACTATACTGTAACTGAAAAAGAGTTTTTAGCTATTGTTCATGCCATAAACAAATTCAGACACTATATAAAAGGCTATGAAACTTTTGTTCACACTGATCATTCTGCAATTAGATACTTAATGAACAAATCAATTACTAATGGCAGAGTCATAAGATGGTTATTGCTTTTACAAGAATTCAACATTACCATTCTAGATAGGCCCGGAAAACAAAACACAGTAGCTGATTTCCTATCTAGACTCCAAAACATCAAAGATGACACTCCAGTTGAAGATCAATTTCCTGATGAATATCTTTTTGCAATTTCTACTCAGACTCCTTGGTTTTCTGACATTGCTAATTATTTAGTTTCAAGGAAATTTCCTTCAATAATGAATGCAAGAGAGAAAAGAAAAATCATTTATGACAGTGCAAAATATTCATGGGTTGCTAATGAGTTGTACAGGACAGGTCCAAATTTTATCATTAGGAGATGTGTTCGGGAAGATGAGATGCCTGAGATTCTCAAAGCATGTCATGATGAACCTTGTGGCGGACACTTTGCTGATAAGAGGACAGCTTATAAGGTCCTTCATTTAGGATATTATTGGCCATCCCTTTTTAAAGATGCTAAAGAGTATGTCAAAAGGTGTGACAATTGCCAAAGGGTAGGGAAACCTTCTCCTTTAGGTGAGATGCCATTGCAGCCTCAGGTACATATTGAACCTTTTGAGAAATGGGCTTTAGATTTTTTAGGACCTATTAGTCCTCCATCAAGACAAAAGAAATATATATTAGTTTGCACTGATTATGTTACCAAATGGGTAGAGGCCAAGCCATTACTTTCCGCTACTGAAGCATCTGTAGTTAATTTTCTTTTTGAGGATATTTTTACTCGTTTTGGTGTCCCAAGGGAAATTGTTACAGATCAAGGAGCTCAATTTACATCAAAGCTAGTGGAACAAGTGATGGAGAGGTACAAAATCAGACACAGAAAATCTACTCCCTATCATCCACAAGCAAATGGTCAAGTGGAATCTACCAATAAAGTCATTGAAGGGATCCTAACAAAGACTGTCCATTTACATAGAAGAGATTGGGTAGACAGGCTTCCTGAAGCTTTGTGGGCCTATAGAACTACATGGAGAAGCACAACAGACCATACTCCTTATGAACTTGTTTATGGAAAACAAGTTTTGTTTCCCATAGAGTTTCAGATTCAAACTTTTAAAATGGCAGTTCAGCTAGGACTTGATCTAACAAAGGCACAAAAGCACAGATTGGAGCAGATTAATGAATTGGATGAGATCAGACAAGATGCAGTTCAGAAAACAAGTATAGTCCAACAGCAAAGGACTAGATGGCATGACAAGTACATCAAGGAAAATAAGTTCAAAGAAGGTGACTGGGCTCTCTTGTTTGATTTAAAGTTCAAGGATTTTCAAGGTAAATTCCAAACACATTGGCTTGGGCCATATGAAATTATAAGAATTTTTGACAATGGAGCAATAAAAATCAGGACAATAGATGAAGAGAAGATCACTTTTCTTGTAAATGGTCATAGATTGAAGCTGTATCATAAGCCACTTTCAAGAGAAGAATTTGTCAAGAGATTCCAGGAAAACAGTGATGTGAAGTTAATGAAGAAGAATTTTTCTTCTTCATCAACTTAGTTGAATTTTTTGAATTCAAAAGCATAAATAAAATAAAGTATAAACATGAAAACTAATCACTGATTAGCATGTTTATACAGAAAAGATAAAATGAAAATCATAATCCTTCTGACACTTTAGCTTTTCAAATTTGTTTTTTTTCTACAAGCAGTCATTACAAAATCATAAGTTTCACTCCATCATGTCTCACTTCATTCATATTTCATTCGCTCCATTCATTCATATTTCATTCATTCCATTCATCCATACTTCATTCACTCCATTCCATGGTCCATTTCATTTCCATCTCAGATTTCTAAATTTGATCTCTTTCTGCAGATTGAGTGTTACAAATCATAAATTGCAGACCACTTTTATGTTTCATTCCACTTCACAATTGTGATTCATTTCATTCCATTACATTTCACCTCACTCCTGATCCATTTCACTATATTTCATGATCCATTTCATACAACACTCCATTCCATGTTTCAAAGTTCCTACAGGTACATTCTGCAGCTAGTCAGACATTCTGCAACCAGCTAGACATTCTGCAGCCAGACATCCTGAAGACAATTATCCAGCAGCAAATCGACCCTGCACACCTATGTCAACAAGAAAAAATCAAAGGAATTATGAAGACTGAAGAATCAATGATTTTCAAAGGAGGACAAAGCATATCAAAATCACAAAAGTTAAAGGAAAGGCAAAGGTAAAGTTGTAAAATTATTATGATGACAAAATATGAAAGTTATAGTATAGTTAGGTCATGTATGATTCAAAAAGTTGTTTTAATTATTCGTGTTGATCATGCCTATTAAACCTATCATAAAAACTTTGGACAAAATCCCTTCCACTCTGCCATTTCAAATCATCATTTAAAACTTAACGGTTAAGTACTGAAGTGACCTAATCAGTCACATCACCAGCCGAAGTATTCAGTGATGATTTTGAATTGCTCACGAAATGTTTTCGCGGTATTTTCTCCCATGATGGTTCTCAAACTCATTAATTCATGTAAATCACCCTCACCACATTTCACTCATTCTATAACCTCTTCATATCACCCTTCCGTAGCTAATTACTACTGCATGAACAGAGAACAACATCTTTGGGGAAAAAAAAAACTCTTTAACAACCATTTTCACAGTGGATAGAAGAGTAGTAAATTGAAGGTTGAAAAGAGAAGCTATGGGTCTCATAGTAAGATCGGAACCAGTTGGAACCAAGTACTTGGAGATTTATCCACAAATTAGAGAAATTCTACAGCAGGTTGGGTGGTTACAATTTTTGGAAAATTTAATGGTTTTCATAAAGAGGTAACTAAAACATTTGCATGGTCCTTCAATGGAGCAGAGGTCGAAATAGGAGATATTAAATTCACTATTACAGAAGCTTTCATTGCAGAAGCAATGGAATTACCCAGGCAAGGAGAACGATGGTTCAAAAATAGAGAATTTGATAATGAGGCATGGAGGCAAATGCTTAAAACACCAGGTATGGATGTTTCCATTTTTAAGAAGGGTATTCCTAGCTTAGCACTGAAGAATAAATGGCAGAATATGTTGCTCATTTTGCAAAAAATTATAACTTGTGAGGGAAGGTTTGGTACCCTCTATGTCTATCATATTCAGTTAATGATGCATTTCTTGGACGAAGAAATCAATTTACCCTTTTTCCTACTTCATTGTCTGAAGAGAATGGCCTCTAATGTAAAAAAGAGGGTTCAATTCCTAGAAACTACTTTGTGCCACCACAGCTTGGTTAAAATCCTAATTGAACATCATTTGAGAAAAGTGGGAAACAATTGGGATGCGTTTCTAGTGAGGAATCACTTTGAAGAACCCAAGGAACTTCCATCTGAAGGCAAGCCTACAAGAAGAAGCAAGAGAAGGAAAATTTCCGAAGTTGTTGAAACTAAAACTGGTAAGTCTATACAAGAGGATAGTGAGGAAATAATTTCTGAGAAATTGACTGAAATTAGGAAACAACTTAAAAAGGAGAAGATGATAAGAAGGTATGCCAAGGAGAGATGTGAAGGACCATCTCAACGAAGATGAAGGGGATTAAACAAACGGGAGTCATAAACATTGAGGATGAAGAGACACCAAATTCTAGGTCACCTGAGTACCAATATGAAGAGGATCTTGATGAAGAAACTCCGGAGATAGACCCAGCTCAACAACAAATTTATAATTATATTGAGACATTAGAGAAGAGAGCCTCAGAAAGTAGAGACAGAACTCCTAGCCCACCAAAATCTTCAATTAATGTACTAAGAAGGGAAAAATATGAGTTAGAAGTATTCAATAGGCATATCAAGAATGAGAATGACATTTTAAGGGAGCAGGTTAAGCTGAAAGGTGATATGAATACAACCCTCTCTCTGCAAATGGAAAAATTGTACAAGGCTAGTGAGAAATTGAAGAAGAAAAACAAAAAGTTGAGTAGGGCACTTATAAATTTGAGATTCAAGTTGGTCATAAGGGAGCCTAGAAGGCCATTGACTATCAGGCAAAGCAGAAGAAGCAGCCTAGATGTCCTAGCAGAATTCTTAGAATATATGATTTGATTGCATGAGGACATGAAAAAACTTTGCAGTGGGGGTATGTTGAGCCCCAAAGATGTCCTTTCCATTTACCAAATTTCACTTCATTTCATTTGTCCCTTATCAATTACAGGCTTAAATGATCAATAATATTGGTTAAAGACACTTTAGGAGTTTATACAATGACTGAATTGCTATATTTTCATGGTTTTGTTGTTGTAGTAATTTTTTACTAGACTTAGCTACAGAATGCAGCCATTCTGTAGCCAGTCGCCTATTCCGCGGCTGTCTTCATGTTCTCACAGGTTCCAGGTGTCACCTCAAAGAAAAACACATATGGGTGAATTCCAAAATTCATCCACATCATTCCTTGCTCCCTACGAAGTCTGAGCAGAATTCTACAGGTGGTTATGCACGTGGGAAACCAAAACTAAGAGATAGACCTCTAATAGGACAAGGACTATACATATGTCTTTAATCACAGTACGAGACCTCCACCAGAGTTATAATTTGATTTTAGTTGGGAAAGACATTTATTCCTATTTTATCTCAAGGGCAGTTATGTAATTTTCTTAGAATAATGACTCAGGAGACCGAGAAACATCTAGCTAGATTTATGTTTTGTTACTATATCTCAGAAAACCATAATACTTTGTTTCTGAAATACTTTTCCTTTAATGAAAGAAGCACTGCTTTATTGCAAGATCTGAGGCAACCTTGAGGAGACTTGTATGCTAATCTGGTGGTAGAGGGCCCCTACTGCCTGAGAAGCTTTGTGTACATTGTTTAGATAAGTAACTTTAGCCTTGTTGCTTTCCTAGGTTAAGCAATTTTCTGAACTTTGTGTTTTATATTCACTTGCATTGGATGCTACAGTCTAGTCTTGTTCTTACGAATTATTCCAAAATATCACTAATATTGAATGAGATATAGCTGTAGTATTTTAGGAGTTATTTTCATTTCTCTGAACTTTATGTTTTTGTGCTCAACTACATCAGTTGTTACAGCTAGTCTTGTTATTATGAACTCTTCCAAAATATCACTAACACTGGATGAGACATAGCTGTGGTGTTTTAGAGCTTTATTGTGTTTTGTTGAACTTTATGTTTTTATGCTCATCTACATCACATGTTATAGCCGGTCCTGTTCTATGAATTATTCCAAAATACCACTAACTCCAAATGAGATAGAGCTGAAATATTTCAGTGATTAGTTGCATTTTTAGTTTAATTGTAATACTCCAGAGGTTAATAGCACCCTAGTTCAGTTTCTGATTCACTGTGTTTCAAGTTAGTTTAATTGCACTCTAGTTTAGTTATAGTCCCTATATTTCAAGTTTGATTAGCTAGTTGAATTAGACTTCACAACCTTCATTATTTACAAATTACTCTTGTACTAATCTCTTCCAAACACATCATCACATGGACAAGAATTAGTGATATCAATTCAAGGCCTTGATTTCTCTGCAACTTTTTATAATTTCACAAAATGCCTCATTTCCAAAGCTATTTCAAAAGATTTCTAATTCTTGAAAGAGGTTTAACAGTGATATTTTAAGTTGTAGAATAGATTAATTTCGGTGTCATAGGTTAATTTAGAAGTAGAATTCTTCACTAGGTTACAGACTGTCTTAGAAGAACCTCATTGCATTAAACTTATCCTTTTCTCAAAATTTATTCCAACATATTCCTAATGAATGAATTGGACTGAGTTCATGTTATGAGTTATTGAATTCATGTTATCAGTTATTTAGTTCTTGCTATGAGTTATTTTTCTTGTTTAGAGTTTTTTCATTTTCTGTTCTCAAGTGCCACACATGGTTTAGAGTAGGTTTTTCTCTATTTTAGTGTGTCCAACAACTTCTCTTTGCCAAAACTTAGTTCTTTTCCTCTTAGGATAAAAACAAAAAAATCAAAAACATTGAAAAACACTAAACACAACGTAGTGAGAAAAAAATACCTAGGCACATATAGTGCACTTCACTTCAATAGTTTACTAACCCTGGTTGACAATTTATGACCTCAATTTAGGAACACTAAGTTGAGCAGACAGTTGATGCACCTAAGAAGGTGATTGGATTGTTCATTGGAATCATGGAGAGATTTCTCCATTCATCTATTCAGTCATATCTTGTTGAGGATGTCTCATTGCATGGAGACATTTTTCTGGGGAGACCACTGGACCAGCAGAGGAGGGATGCTTCACATGTTGGGGCACCACTCATGGATTTTGGGAGATTTGGAACCTTGGGAGAGCTTGATACAACACTCGAAGTCTGGGGTAGACTCAAGGAGAGAGGGAGCATTCTCTCAACATCATCAATACCCACTTAGATTATAGAATCTAGGTTGTGGCAGAAGCAGTAGGGGAAGGACAACAACCTTCCAACTTTCATATTTGACATGAGAGATGTTAGAGAGGAGGATGACCATATGACATATGCTCTTCATAAGAGATCATTAGCAATGTCACTATGGAGGTTAGATCCCTATTGGAGCTCCCAGCTGTTAGTGGAGTATTCCAAGGATCTTATTGCTTTCGTGATCTTAGATGGCTAGTTGCACTTGGAGGAGTATTCAATTAGAGATGGGTTCATATTTTATCATGGTAGGATCTTCTTTCCTGGAGCTTCCAAGCTCAAGGAGAAGTTGCTACAAGTAGCTCAGGAGGATTTCCTTTTCAGTCCCACTTGTTCTATGAGAGCATACCACACCATCATGTAGGGGTATTTTTGGAACGAAATTGAGGAGGAGATATATTAGCATATGCAGAGATGCATGGATCAGATGCAGATGGAGGAGAGGCATGACTCTTCGGAAGAGTTAGTACAGCCACTTCTTTTCCCTTTGAGGATGAGAGGAGACTCACTTATGAGCCACTCCACTTGTATGAGCAAGAGGTATGGTAAGGGTATTCATTATTTTTTACACAATTATTTGTATGATGTATGTATGCATCCCTTAACCATACATGTGCAGGATGATGCTCCAAGGAGGAGCATTATTTTTTCTAGACCACATGGTTTATATGAGGCCATAAGAATGATTGATGGCCATTCCCTTGGAGGACTTGGGGAAGAGATGTATTATGGAGGACATTCTCATTGTACACCTTACATCATTCACTTCCTCTATACTTATCATATCAGAGCAGCAAGAAAGTGGTTGAGAGGCCACTTATTTTATCAGTCTCTATTGCAGTTGAGGGTCAAGCTACGTTGGTTGCACTTAAGGGACCATTGTCCTTCACATTTTTTGCATATGGAATAAATCATGATTCTCATCTTTGCTCCCTATGGCTCTATTTCTTCTGTCTTAATGAGGAGCATGCTTGGGAGGAAGACACATTGGATGGATGTGTCCTTTGAGGGAGAATTCTCCTACACTTTTTGCACTACATGTTCTAAGGGGATCATGGGAGATGGTATGGCCACTAGAGCTACTCATTTGTTTCCATATGAGGTGAGCCATATGATATATGACATACCATATGTTGATGACTTCCAACTCATCATATATGGAGATACTTGGGCCAGCATGATTTGCAGCATTGGAGGAGAGATCATTGGAGATCTAGTATTCATATTTCCACTTGAGGGCAAGTATTTGGCAGCCCAGGATCAACACTTTCTCTACACTTATCATAAGTGGGGAGATGGAAAACGTGGGGTAGGCTACATTTTCTACCATGAGCAGATTTTTATCCCACCTACTTTGCAGGAGCCAAAGGTGGAAGACAGCTTTCATGAGTTGCCTAGTTGGGAGGTGACTCATTTTGCATGGCTCATAGCTTGGAGACGGAGGATCCATATGGGAAATATATTTCCCATTATATTTCAGATCCCATTCTTCAAAGGGACCTCTAGAAATCACTTTGTTATCCTCTTGAGTATCTCACCTTTACATGATGATGGCTTGATAGCTGACTTACATGCTGAGGAGGAGCATTGTGGAGACTTGATTGATGAGATAGCATCACTTCAGTTGGAGGAGATCATCATACAGGGATGCTACAAGGAGAGGAGAAGAGAAATCATTCTATCCTTGCACTTGCTTGAGGACAAGAAAAATTTGAGAGGGGAGGACTGTAATATTCCAAAATTTGCATGCAGCAAATTGGAATATTAATTTTTTCTTATTTCATCTAGGAGGTGAATAAAATGGGTAAAAGGCCCATGAGTAGGAATAAGATCCTTCATAGTGTGAAAAGGATCATTGGAGCAGCTTCTTTTGCACCTTCCAGTGTGAAAAGGGGCAATTTGCATGAGGACAAGGTCAAGTTTGACCATGTCAACAACGATGCCTAAGAGGTGTAACTTGCTTGGGAAGACAACGCAGTTTTGGATGGAGAAAGATTTTTTGTGGAAGAAACCCTAATGTGTGGGGTCTAGGGAAAAGAGGCATTCACTTGCATAAAAGGAGGAAGAGGCAACCATAGTGAGATATCTTGGAGCATTTGATCATTTTTATGTTTAGATTATTTGCAGTCTCTAACTGTTTAGCTGAGTTGTAGTGCTGGTTAGCACGAGGGATTCCTACTTAGGATTTCCTCTCATTCTTGAGAGGCCTCTTGAAGGATTGCACTTAATTTTCTCCACATCATGGCTCAAGGCAAAATCCATTATTCAGTCACTGTGTTATTTTTGCTGAAGTATAACGTAGTGTTGCTGGGTGTTGTAGTGGAGGGGTTCCACAACACCATTCCTTGTCTCATATTTCAAAGGAGGAAGTTTCTATTCCTTGGGAAGATTAGTAAGGAAGGTTTCCAGAGTATATTTTCATATTTTGGCATCAAGGCCAACATCTCCCATCATGGACAGTGCAGTCCAGCTTCCATACAATGTTATTTCAATGCATACTTGTGGTGAGAGGTTGCACCAGCTTCTTGGAGGGAAATATATTTAGTGTCGGGATCAACCTTGCATTGAGAGATCCATTGGAGGAGGTTTCTTTCATATTATACATCTTATTCAACCATATCCATGTTATTACATTTTCTGAGTTGTAGTTGCTGCCCAGCAACTCTGGCATTTCTATAGAATTTCCATTTGTACATGTATTGCAGCCAATCCTTCTAAGGATTGTGCATTATTGTTGTATTAGTGTTTTCAGGGGTTGAGTGCTTGCTCCCCATCATTTATTTGAGCCGATATTGTCATATAATCCTATTCTCATTTTGTATGTTGCAGTATCTCCTATAAACTGCATTATTTTAGCTAGGGCTTTTCACATGTAGCAGTGCTTTTCCATTTTCTTGTACATGATCCATTGAGGCTTCCATTGCCTAGTTGGAGTGATTGATTCCTCCACACATTGTATACATTTGCTACTATATCAGATATTTTTTGGCTATACATGTTATAGCATCATTTCTCACCTTCATATGATTCATGATTGCTTATATGGCTTTGGGCACCCATTCCTACAGACTTGGACAAATTCACTAAAAAATAGTGTAAAAATCCCCACTGAGTCGCCAGTTCTGTTTCGGGGAATATCACCCTAGAGGTTCGTTGGGTTACAAACTCCACAGAGCAGGGGCATGCTACTTAAGAAGGACTCACACAACCATGCATGTTCAGAAAAACTAAATAGAGTAGAATGAGAAAGTTACCCGTAGGTCCTACGGTTGAAGCAGATCCCGCGGGGTCCAAACCCCCAGCAACCGTCCTTCCTTCTTAACCTAAAAGACAAGAAGAAACAAGCACGAAGAACTGGTTGTACAGTATATATCTACTCTAAACGTTAGTGAAATCAACATGAAACATTAAATAAATCATAATGAATGCTTAAATAACAATATTCTCATACATATAAGCATACACTAACACGTATATTTCGGGAACAGCATGGTACTTCTGTATTATAAATAGCATGTACAAAAGTAACGAGTGGAGAGATCACCTGAATCCTTCCACGGCCTTCGAGCAGACCGTCATCCGGATCCGTCCAGCCCTTGCCTCGCTAAGACTCCTTCCAAACTGGTGCATACGACATGACATATAGGACTCCGCTGGGAATCACATTCTTGTGATTCTCCTGTTGGGTGGTTTCAGCTGTTTGGTAGGATTCCAGCAGTTTTAACTTTCATTTGTAGTCCAGTTTACTTTCTTTCAGTCAGTCTGAAGTCCTGGTTTCTTTTCCAGGCTTGATCCTTTTCTTTTTTCATTATTTGCCTTTATATACGCGCTTTTTTCCGCACACAGTCGCGTATACACGCAAGTTTGTCTAAAGGCACCCGCGTATATGCGAGTTTCCTTTAGAACAGTCGCGTATGCACGCTGGTTGCTAAACTGTGAAGTAGCGTATACCTAGGCAGATTTTGAATTTTAGGGTTTCTAGACTTTTTGGTCCTTTCTGGCTGTGGAGACCTGTTCCTACAGTGTCTCTGTACTCTCTGGATTGTGAAGGAAGTGGTTTCTTGTCTTTTCTCTCTTTCGTTTGATTGAAAACTAGTCTTTTTGGCAAAGTGTTGTTTCTGGTGCTGGCACTTCTGGATTGAGTTCCAAGATCGCTTTCTGAGCATTCTTGGTTGTTCTGCTCCATCAGAACAGAGAGCTTATGCTCACTTACTTGCTCCTATCTTTGTGTTGTGCTTCACATTACGATTTTTGCTTGTTTTTTATTGGTTTTCTTGAGTTCCATAGGCTAGGTTTTGTTGCAACTGTTGAAGAGTTTTTCTTGCTTCATCGGAGTTTTTGTTTGCGACGAGTTTGCACTATTCTTCTAAGCTGAGTGGTTGAGTTTTCTGGTCTTCCTTTGCTCTTATTGATCTTGCTACGAGTTAGCCTTATAAGGTTTGGGAGCATTGTTGAATTTTGTGCTTGAAATTCAGTCTCGTTTGGTTTGGATTTTGATATTTGTGCTTGGTCTTTTCGAGCTCTTTCTTTATAAAACTAAAAAGCTCAAAAAACATCTGCTTTGCTTTTTATTTTTTCATTTCAAAGGCTTAAAAAACATTTTCACTTGTTATTTTCTTTTGTTGTTGCATTTTCATTTTCGTTTGCTATAACTTTTGAAGCTTTTGTGAGGTTTCTTGCTTTTAGTTTTAGGCTTGATTGTGAGGAGGAGTTGTCATTTGATTTCTTCTTCTTGTTTTTAAGTGTTTTTGGTGTCCTCATTTTAAGAGTTCTTCATTTCGAGAACTAGCTTTCTGGGCAACCAAAGAAGAGTTAAAACTGAAGGACTTTTCGGGAAATTTCACTTTGCTTTAGGAGATATTTGCATCTTAGGATTTGCATGCTTGTAGTGATTTGCATTAGGTGCATTTAAAAATTTAGTCAATTTCTTAGTTTTTGTGAGTGTGAGTTTTCTATTTGAAAAGAAAAAAAAAACAATTTTTTAGTCTCGTAGAACCTGTATAGAGATTGCTCTTCATCGAAAGACAAAGAACTACATTTGCATGTAGTTAAGTTTTTATTAATTTCTTTTGCGTCAAAACACCATACGTTTCATCTCCATATCCTTGTGACTTAATATAACAGCCCATTAAAATAAGCGATTTAATCTAAAATCAACTAGCAAGTTTTCTAAGTGTCATTCACCAACTAGCTAGGTTGTAGGGCCTTGGAATAGGTGAGTGGAGAGTTAACTCTCCAAGGCTGCCCAAACAAACATAGAAGTTGATTAATTGAGTGAAATCCAACTCCGTTAGGTGGACCGGGAAAGCTCTCATCCGAGAGTCAAGCGCGAGGGGAAGTGAAGGTTGAGAAGAGGGATACCCCCTCTCCGATTGGCTGAATCTGACCTCAAGACCGTTCCGCCCGGCTTCTGATATGGATTGGTGCCCATAGTTGCCACTCCTAGGTTCCACACAGGTGACTACGGGGGGGAATACCTGTGGTACCTGAGGCAGACGTCGCATCACTTTCAACAATACTTCTGGGGGGTGCCCTTACGAAGCTTGGGTGCTTGAGCCGGCAAAGGTTGTCATTAGGAGGTCGGCGTAACTATTTCTGATACCTTCGCTAGTTGTTCTGGGCCCTAATCATCCCCGACTGCTTTCGGGAGGTTCTATATTTCGCTTTCCTGTATTTTGGTGTCCGATCCTCATCACCCGGAGCGGAAATACTTGGAGGCTGTTTGCTTGACTGTATCTCAGGGATTTTTATTTTAGAGAGTGCTCTTTGCTCCTAGCTTGCCTAGTTTTTCACTTTTTTGAGTCTAATTTAAAAATCTATAAAAGTGGCTGATCAAGTGCCTCGTCGTTCGAGGAGAATCTGGGGGTTATCTCCCGAGAGTCCAGAGCCTTCTTCGAGAAGGCATAGGAGTGATTTAGCAGGTGGTTACCACCCTGTGGCGTCTGACGCAGTGGAGAGAGATCCTCCACAAAGGTCTGAAGGTTTCATAGCTGATTCTGGTGTCGGTCCCGAGAGGATCGTTCCGCTCACCTCGCGAGTTTTGTTTCCTCAAGAAGAAGATTTTCAAATTGAAGATGTACCTGAGCCTCCTGCTACAAGTCCATCTCCTCTTCCTCCTGATTATCCGTTCGTTGTTCAGTACATCGGGCCTGAGTCAGAGAGACCGGGAGATCTTCCGTATCATTCTTATCTTTCGATGGCCACGACTGGGAACGCGGCTTCTACCGTGAGTGCTGCAGGCATTCAGACTCCTGCTTCTGTTGAAGCAGGGGGCACTATTGCTTCATCTTCGATTGCTTCTAGTGCTGCTATGTTTGGCTCTGGTTTCACCCAGGCACATGCTTCTCATTCTTGTCCCTTCTGTTCAGGGATGCCCTCTAGTGGGAATCCCTCTTTTTCCTTTTCCACTGCTTCAGCTGGATCTACGCCCATGTCTAACATGGCTAGTGGATCAGCTTCGTTTTAGGGTTTCCCCTTTGGGACTGGACACATTCCTAGTTCCAATCCTTCTTTAGGGTCGTTTCCGTTTACGTCCCAGACCCAGAGTTTCAACCCTTGGGCTGGGGGGCAAAGTTCAACTACTTTTACGGGATGGAATCCTGTCTTTACTACAGCGGGGGCAGGGAATCAGTTTTATGCAGGTCATCAAGGGAATGCTTCTTTTCCTTCATCGAGTGCTTATCAGACCTTTTCTCCTCTATCTAATGCTTGGAACCCCTATCAAGGGCTCTCCTCTTCATTCAATACTTCAGCGAGGGGAATTGGTCTAGGCTTTGGTAACTCGGCGTGGGGAGGAGGTTCTTCTCCGTTTTCTACGAGTCCTTTTTGGTAGCCTGGTGCCTCATCAAATCCAGACTATTCTTTTCAGAATGTTGGGAATCCATCCCATCAAGGATGGAATCCTCAGGCTTTGCCTCGCTTACCTTTTCTGGCAACGTTAAACTTTCCAGATCTGTCGAAGTTGACTAATGACCCGATTCGTTATAGTCCGGGGTGGCCTCCAGTCTCGACCAAACTTCCTTCAGACATTCCAAAGTTTGAAGGTACGAATGGAGAGGATCTGGCGGATCACATCACCATTTTCCATTTATGGTGTTCTTTTAACTCCCTGATCGATGATTCAATTAGGTTGAGATTGTTTCAACGCACCCTAACTGGAAACACTGCCAAATGGTATATTGAGCTAAATGGGGGTAGTTTTGCTACATTTGGAGAACTGGATATTAAATTTCTAAATCATTTCTAGTTTCTCGTCCGTTATGACGTCGGGATTGAACTCCTAGCTAATTTTAAACAGGACGACGCAACCCACATTTCTGACCTTATTCAGGAATGGCGGAGAAGGAAGAGGGTTATTAAAGCTCATATTCTAGGAGAATTCCTTTTGGAATGGTTTCTGAAATCTCTCAGTACGTATTTTTCAAAGGATGTATCCCTATCCGGGGTATTTTCCGAGGAGCAGGCCATTTTTTAGGGCCCAGCAGTTAGAACTAATCTATTCTCAGTCTGGGGTACTTTATAAGTATTTTCCCAATGATCCTCGCTCCAAGTTGGATTTATCGAAACCCAAACCTGGTCCGCATGGTGACGGGCTTGTTAGATCGGTCAATAGTGGTGCAGCCAGCCTGCTTTCTCAACTGCAACAGTTGTCTTTACAATCTGCTCCTTCTGGTCAGGCTGTGTTTGCTGATTCATCACCTTCCCAATCTTTGTCCATAAATTATGTCCAAGCTTCTAATCCCAAAGGAAATCAACAATCCGATGGGAAGAAGAAGGGACGAAATAACAAGAAGAAGGGCAAGAACGGGAAGGGAAATGCAAATAAAACCAACGAGCGTGTTGGTGAGGGTAAAAAGGAGAAAAAGAAAGTGAAGTTTCCATGCAAAGTTGTGTACTGGAGACCATATCACACACCTTTGCCCTAAAATTCAGGATGCGCAGCGCTTGTTAGCCCAGCAGGGTTCTTCTAGTTCCCAGGCTGTGTTAACAAACCCTTTTCCCCAAGGGTAGAAATTAGTTGTTGGCACGAACCAAAATCCTGGGGCTTCCTCTGGGGGCACCCAGGAAGGGGAAATTCCATCGAACATTTTCATGATGAGTGCTCACGTGGATATCGCTACGAGATCATATGATTATGGCAGAGAAGAGTCTTCGAAAGCTAAGGAAGTTCCTGATGCTACTGAGCCACTTCACATTACGAAGCCTACTTTTGAGTCTATGCCTCGGATTCCCAAGGCATCTTCTAAGCGATCAACGATTAATCCAAATTCTAGGGCTGCCCAGAACTACTCGATTGTGGAAGATCTGGCGCAGAGTCCTTGTGCTATGTCAGCTTTGGAGGTACTCCAGTCTTGTCCGGCTCAGCGCAGTGCTTTGCTCACTGCCATTGGGGATATTGATCCAAAAAATTCTCTTATGATTACTTTTGATATGACTAATTTTAAGAAGAGACTTCCTCATCACATGGCTTTTCATATTAAATCGTCGTATTGGAAGTGAAATATCTTTCAAACGGTTGTTGATGAGGGTGCTTCCACATGCGTGATGTCTCTCGCATGTTGGAAGACACTTGGATCTCCCAAAGCTGCTCCATCTAGCATTGTTCTTACTGCGTTCGATGGTCATTCTCACAGACCTCATGGTATTCTCTCGGCTTTGCCCATCTATGTTGGGGGCAAAACCGTCAATATAGAGGTTGAGGTAGTGGATGCAAGCTTGGACTACAACCTTCTGTTGGGGAGGAACTTGATTTATGAGATGGATGCCATTGCATCCTCATTATTTCGGATTGTATGTTTCCCCCACGAAGGGAGGATCGTTACAGTGGATCAACTGTGGATCAGTCTCTCCTGTAGACCCGATCGCTGCCTTCCGACTCATCCGTTCCCGAAGTTGATAATACTACATGCTTATCGAGAATCTAGGAGTTGGAATGTATTCTTCCCCGATGGGTACTTTCGATCTTCCTCCTACTAAGTGCATATTAATGCTATTTCATCCTCCAAGGCTCCTTCGAAGAGAGTTCTTTCGAACTCATTATTTTTCGCACCTGGACCTTACCTTCCCTACTACCACATTAGCGAAAGGCCACATTAGTGGAAGGTCAAGTGGGTGGAATGGCATTTCCGATTTCTGCAGCTGAGATTGCGTATCAGTCTATTGTTCACTCTGCACAATCCGTTCCAGCTCCTCTTTCACCGGAAGAGTTGGATGGAGATGTGGCTCCGGCTTGGACGCTTAGTTCTTCTTCGGCCCAGGATTGCCTTGATACCACTCTTCCATCTGAAGAGGCCATCCTGGAAGCCATGACTGGTTTAGATAGACCGTGGGATGACTTGCATCATCGGTCTTACTTCTTACCTGACTTGAGCGAAGTTGAAACAAGTTTTCCAAGTCCTCAGTCTCCTAGTCCTATTCACCCAGTCTTGAACCCTCTAGCACCAACACAGGTTTATGTTGAAGGGAACATGGCTGTGATTTCTCTTACTATCCCGGTGAACATTTCCAGGGATCCCAATATTATCGAGAATGTCTTCGTTGGAGCTGAATGTTCCCGTGAAGAGATTCAAATTTACACTGAGCTCTTCAAAGAGTATAGGGATGTATTCGCTTGGTCTTATGAGGAAATGCCTAGCATAGACCCATCTATTGTCCAGCATGAGATCAAGACGTATGAAAATGCTAAGCCGGTTAGGCAAAAGCTTCGTCTGGTCAATCCTAGGAAGGCAGCAGCTATCAAAGCTGAAGTTGAGAAGCTGCTTAAGGCGGGATTCATTTTCCTTGTTCCTCTGACTGAATGGGTTTCAAACCCCGTTCCCGTAGATAAAAAACAGAACAGATTGATGTATAGTTGAAGACTAAATAAGGCATCTCACACACAGTACCCCACACCATTTATCGATCAGATCATTGACGAGTGTGCCGGTAATGAGATTTTCTCCTTCATGGACGGTTTCTCCGGATATAATCAGATTACTATCCGTCCTGAAGATCAACATAAGGCTACCTTTATTTGTCCCTGGGGTACATTTGCATACAAGAAGATGCCTTTTGGTCTTAAAAATGTTGGAAATTTACATGATGACATGTCTTTATATTCATGACATCAAAAATATTATCGAGCATGTGAATGTGTTCATTTACTCATTCTCAGAAAGAAGGATGGATTAATCATAGATCTTTATGGAAAATATTTGAAGAGTGTACTAGTTTTTATAAATTACGTTGAATCCGGTGATGCGTTTTTGTGATTTATCAGGTAAACTAACTGGATTTGTTGTGTCTGAGGAAGGGATAAAAGGTGATCCTTCAGGACAGAGGCAATACTTGGTTTCCTCCCGTCTTCTTGAAATGGCTTAAGTCTCCAAAGTCTAATTTTCTTCGGAGGTTTATCGTAAACTATGCTGAGATTACAAAGGGATATATGAGACTGTTGAAGAAAGGAGTTCCTTTTCTTTGGGACGACTACGCTCAACGCTCATTCGATGCTTTGAAAAAGGCATTGACCTCTGCTCCTTTATTGAGTCCACCTAATTATAGCAGAGATTTTCTTTTGTATCTGGCAGCAACAGAATCTACCATAGGTATGGTTCTGGTTCAGGAGGATGATGCTCTTGCAGAGCATGTTATTTACTACCTTAGTCGAGGACTGGTAGGACCTGAACTTCGATACAATCCGATAGAAAAATTAGCCTTAGCAGCAGTTCATGCTGTGCAACAACTCCGGCATTACATTATTCTTCGCAAAACTTATGTTTTGGCAGCTGCCAATCCATTTCAGTTTGTCCTCAGCAGGCGAGTGATTAGGGGCAAGTATAATAGATGGATTGTGATTTTACAGGAATTTGATCTTGAGTTCATGTCTGCCAAATCCAAGAAATCATTAGTTTTTGCGGAATTGATCTCCGAGTTTCCCTGTGGAGAAGAGATGATCTATGATGAGTCCTTTCCGGACGAACACTTGTTTCTTATCTCTTCACAGGATCCTTGGTATGGGGATATCATTGTGTATCTCCAGACTGCGAGGTTTCCCTCTACTTTTTCGAAAGATGAGCATCGTAAACTGCGTCACTTAGCCAAGAATTATCTGATTATTGGTGATGCTTTATACCGTCGAGGGGTTGATTCAATCCTAAGACGCTGCTTAACTCTCGAAGAAGCTGAGGCTGTGCTCAATGATTCTCATAGTGGAGCTTGTGGGGGTCATTTATCTGGGCTTGCTACAGCCCAAAAGATTTTGCGTGTTGGATACTTTTGGCCCTCGATTTTCAAATATTGTATTGAATCGGTCAAAAAGTGTCATCCGTGTCAAGTCTATACTCGAAAAATGCGCGCTCATCCAGCTCCGCTTTTTCCAGTCATTACTGTCGGTCCCTTTACAAAGTGGGGTATTGATTATACTACTTGTAACCCACCTTCGGCTAAAGGTCACAAGTACATTATTGTAGCAGTAGACTACTTTACGAAGTGGGTCGAGGCTATGCCTACTTTTGGGAACGATGGTGAGACTGCAGCTTTGTTCCTTTTCAACCAAGTTATCGCTCGTTTTGGTATACCTAGAGAGATTGTCACTGACCATGGTAGTCATTTTCAGAATAGTATGATGGTTGAGTTGGCTCTCAAATTGGGTTTCCGGCAGGAGCATTCATCTCCATATTATCCTCAAGCCAATGGGCAAGTGGAAGCCGTGAATAAATCCTTGAAGACAATTCTTCAAAGGACAATTGATAAAGCTAGATCCAACTGGCATATTATGCTATATCATGCACTTTGGGCATACAGGACGTCAGTGAAAACTGCAACTGGCTTTACTCCGTTTCAGTTAGTGCACGGGGTGGAATCCGTATTTCCTATTGAATGCGAGATTCCTTCTCTTAAATTAGCTGTTGAACTTCTTCCTGACACTTCTAGTCTGGCAGAACGACTTCTTCATCTGGAACATCTCGATGAGCAGCGTCGAGATGCCACCACGATGAATGAAGCGCATAAAAACCGAGTAAAAGTTCAGTACGATAAGGCGGTCAAGCCTAGGGTCTTTTCGGAAGGTGACCTTGTTTTGGTCTATGCCCAAGAAAAGGATGCCCTGGGGGCAGGAAAGTTTAAATCTATGTGGTATGGCCCCTATATCGTTAAAAAATTCCTTAAGAAAGGAGCTTATACCTTGGTTGATTTCGAAGGGAACGAGTTGCCGGAGCCCCGAAATGGGCTCTATTTGAAGAAGTATTATGCCTAGGCTTTGGCCTGGCATCTTGCTTTTGTATATAGTAGTTTTTTGCTTTGTACATTTCTGATTGATTTTCGATTTTTGATGAGTTGGTGATGTTTTTGATCTGCTTTGGCAGGTTGTGTTGAATGTCATGAGTCATTTTGGTTTCGCCGATGGTGCTAGTAGACACACCCGGAACTTAGCTTCCGCGGCTTGGGTGCTTCATTATCCTTCCGGTCAGCTGTTGGTATCAAGAGGGGTCTGCATTGGTCCTGCTTCCAATAATATAGCAGAATACACTGCAGTCGTTCATCTACTCTCGGAGGCAATATCTTTGGGTGATGATTCGTTGGTAGTTTTCTTTGACTCTCAGCTGGTGGTGTCGCAGTTGAACAACACTTATCGGGTACAAGATCCCTTTTTATTACGATTTTTCTTGAGGGTACGTTTGTTACAAAGGTCATTTCAATTTTTAACTTTCATTCATATTCCTCGAGCTGACAATTGGTTTGCTGACTCATTAGCTAATCAAGCATTAGATTGGCATATTAATCATTCCATACAATAAATTTTTAATCGTAAAAAACATCATACATTTGATACATTTATCACATCACATCAAATATCGATGTATATATATCATCGGAGTGTTCAAAAACTTTACAAAATTTGGATCCATAAGTTCGTACAAAACTTGGGCTTGCACTAAATATTATTGATCTCAAAAGAATATCTACGGTCACATCTAATACATATTTGTCTACCCACAAAGGTCCACTTGATCGTGTTCCTATAGAATGTGACTGCGGTGGCAACTCGGCGGAATAATCTAACCCAGTCTCGGGGCACTCCTACCACCTGTCTCTGGATGGATTCAGGCAGGTCCTCCACGGCAGCCATAGGGATTTGGCGGGTTAATCCCTCCAAGTTTCTCTGCACGGCCTAGAGAGTCCTATCTGAATCCATAGTCTCTGCTTCACCCCTGCGGCGCTTGTGGCGCGGGAGACCCTCAGGTCGAACTGGTCCAACATCTGAATCATGATCATTTTGAATTGTCAGTCATTATGAATCCAATCAAAAATATGTTTGTTTTTCATTTTTCATACATATTTGAAAAAATCCAAAAAAATTATATAAGTGAAATTTTTTTTTGCAAAACTTACCGACTGTTCCCCATGCTGTGCCTGGTGGAAGAACTAGATCTGGATCTCCACGAAAGTCCATCCCAGCATAGGGATAGTCGTCCATTGTGATGATTTGTTCTCCCCACCAAAGGAAGAACTCATCGTCCCATGTGGTCCGGGGTACCTCACTACCCCCCAGTCTCTTCATCATGTCCGCCCGACGGGCAATTCTTGGGTCCCGCGGGCTACTGATGGTAGAGATGACTCTAGGTCTCAACGCTGGTATCTTCTCAAAGAAGAATGTTGTCAAAATTGTACCGTAGCCAAAGTGTTTGGTTTTTGTTTCGCGAATTGAGGTCAACTGCTGTTTCATGTTCAGTAAAAGGGCTGTGCACCAATCATACACATGAGCTAAACATTCTACTGCTATGCTCATTTGCATCCTGGACGCCTGATGTAGTGAGGCAGATCCTACCACTTTGCCGATGGTGAAAAGGAGGATTTTCATGTGCAAATCCCTCACATCTTTAATTGAAATCTGAGTTCCAACCTTTTTGGAACCCCCTACGCAATATACGTAGATATAGTCTTCCACAGTTAACCCTCCCGGGGGTGTTAACCCTCCCGGGGGCTTCCCTACGAGTCTCTTTGGTTCTCCCCTCTGGGAGAGTCCAGTAATGAAATATATGTCTTCCACTTCAATGCGTAGTGGCATCTGATCAATAATGAAGCAATCCTGATCTGGTTCCCAGTAATTTACGAGCATTTCTAGCAACTACACATTGCTTTTCATATTTGGCATCTTGAAGAATTTGAACAATCCGCAATTCCGAAGGATATTTTACACTGCGCAATCTTGCATGACCTCTTGGTGTATTGCGCTCTGCTCACGTTCCCTCCATGAGATGGTCATCCTGTCAAATTTCATCAAATTTTGCATTAGCCATGCTTTTTTGCATTCGGACCTGCGCATATGCGGCTTTTCCTTTGCACAGTCGCGTGTATACGCGAGTTTCCTTTAATGAACCCGCGTATGCACAAGTCCATATATTTTAAGCAAGGGTTTTAAAGCTAAAAATCACTTAATTTTAAATTCCAAATGGACAAAATGAATAAACAGGATGATTAAGGAGCCTACCTGAAGTTTCAGCGCGTTTCGACGGTCAGTTGTTCCTGATTTGACGAAAGAAGTTTTTTGCTCCAGAGCATTTTTTTCCAAATCTGCAATGCAATAATGAACCAAATATGAGGTAATTTGTCTATTTATGGCTAAAAAGTTGAAAATTTTCGCAAAAATTCCTTATGCTTATTTTTTTTCGATCTATCTTAAGCTGCATAACTCGGTTGCTTGGAAGTGCCCAGTTTGGTATGTTTCAGGTACATTTTGATTATTTTGAGATTTTTCCGGGTTTTTGATCCATGATTTCCGACTCTTCACGGCAGGTATATGATCTTCACTGGCATATAGGTTAGGGAAATCACTTTCCGTTGCATCTTGCATTCTAGCCTCCATACTGATCACTTGCCTTAGGGTCGATCCCATGGGAGTCATGAGTATTACCCATTTCACTAGCCAATTATTTAATCATGACTTGATGGTAGAGCCTTCCTTACATGGGATTCTTGAATTGGTTCTGTTATAGCATTGCCCATGTTGCGTTTTATGTAGGCTCGGGAGTCCTCTTTAGTCCCACCATGAATTATGTGTTGAAGCTTCATTATTCATCTTCCTCGCTATCATTTTTCTGGCTTTTACCCTAGAGGCTCCCTGGTGTTGTTGAGTTGTATACTACATTGCATATTGGCTACTTGTTTATCCTGGCCTTTAGCCAGCTTCATTTGGACTCAATGTTTAAGCCAAATTTTGACCTTGATCGTCTGTACAAGTTAAACCATTGCATGCACTTAGCTATTGCAACTTGACACCCTTTTACCCATGGATGGAACATTCCTCTGAGTATCGCTTACCAGTTTCTGCCACCTTGCATTGAGCATAGGATCGTTCCAATCCCAGAAACTAGTGAATCTGTTTCTTGATACTCATTCTATCCATTGTACCATAGCATTCTTTTATTCTTTTTCAGGCTTATTATATGAAAAAGACAAAAAAATCAAATATAACAGGCGGAACGGGATGTATCGCCGTTGTTACGATGGCGGTCTGAGTCGGTTGTAAGCCCTTGAATAAGCTTTATATATTATATATATTTCCTTCATTTGGGATGGTTTTAGTTTTGACCTGAGTTAGAGCCTTTACCATGTTCCTTGTCAGTTCTCCCCCGGTTGGTTATCTCTTCCAATCATATGGAGAGTTTGTTTTACCTCCTTCAGGACAGACTTATACAGTGTCACTTTTTACTGCCATGGTCATCATAGAGTCGTGCTTTTTTTCAAGGGAAGTCTAGCCTGAGTCGGCCATTCTGCGGTGTCTCTTGAATCATTATTCGATCGGCCTTCCCGGTCTTGTCAGTATCTTGTTCTATCACATCAGATGTTTTGGTCTTCTGCTCGTGCTGGTTTGAGAAGGTCCATATTGACTTCTTGCCGGCGGGTTTGTCTCTTATCGACTACGACACATTACTCTGAGAGCAAACCTAGAGCCGCACCCTGGCCCTATTTCCATCATTGATAGGTGACCTTGTGCTCAGCATTTGATCATCATTATGGGTCTTTGACTGAGTGGTTTTCCTTATGTTCGACGTCAGCATACATTATCACACTTGGGATTCGTGCAGTACCTTGATTTCCATTTGTCCCTATCGGTGGATATCTCGCCTCTGTGTCAGCTTTCATTATTGGTTGGTTCAGAGGGTTTCTTCCATGTGCTAGCTTCATCTTGTGCATGTCAGAAACGTACTTCGGTTTGGTTTCGTCACTCTACTTCGTCCGATTCCTTCCAAATATTGCTTTGTGGGTTACTATGACCCGGGCCCGATGTGGGATGCCTTAATGCCTTCCTTCCGACGAGATCTTTTCCATCGACTCCGACTCATTGCTCACGGGAATAGAAGCTAGAGTCTTTGTCGGTACCAGCTGGTTTGCACGATCCTTGATGCTTGAGACTCTTCGCTATCGGCTTCGTGGGGATTCATCATTGCATCTACGATTGGTAGATTCTTTCAAGTGTTCGACTTCAACTCATTCATTTGCACTTGTTAGATTGTACTGGGGCACCTTGACACTCATTATCATTATCAGTGGGTTGTCTCGTGTTGGTTAACGGTATACATCATTGACCGGTAATCCAAATATTTCTCACATGGTCGACTTCAGCTCATTTATTCCCATTGTGTAGAATTGTGCCATAGTGATCGGTGAAGACCTCGAGTTGCATCAGCATTTTTCGGTTCACTTTTGACAGTCCATTCAGTTTCTGCCAGTGATGCCGTCCACCCTTATATGTTGCAGTTCAGTACAACAGCATCCTATATGTTGGCTCCCGAGTTGCGTGATTGTACCGTTTGTTCCACCTCTTATGATTCGGTACTTGGAGATTCAGTTACTTATATGATCAGACATCCAGTTGCACCATCCTTGATCAACTTTCTATATGTGATACTTGGAAATTGATTCAGACTTATATTTCTGGGCCATGCTCACATGATTCATTATGTACTTTCAGTTTAGTTATACTTGTATACATGTTGGATCTATTCAGTACTTTCTATATGATGTATTTTTGACTGAGCATGGGTATGCCCGCCTCAGCATGAGTTGACTCTCTGTTTTCTTTCATTGGTTTTTGGCAGTCTGAAATCTGGTGAAGTCCTCTCTTGTCCTTGCGAAGTTCTTTCTATGTGCATAATACATTTCGGCCATCATGTACCCCTTCTGACCTCATATATTAGGGGGCATCTGTTATAGCATCATTTCTCACCTTCACATGATTCATGATTGCTTATATGGCTTTGGGCACCCATTCCTACAGACTTGGACAAATTCACTAAAAATAAAAGGTAAAATCCCCACCGAAGTGCCACCTATTTCTAGGAATATCACCCCTGAGGTTCGTTGGGTTACAACCTCCACAAGAAAGGGGCATGCTACTTAAGAAGGACTCACACAACCATGCATGTTCGTAAAAACTAAATAGGAGTAGAATGAGAAAGTTACCCGTAGGTCCTACGGTTGAAGCAGATCCCGCGGGGTCCAAACCCCCAGCAACCGTCCTTCCTTCTTAACCTGAAAGACAAGAAGAAACAAGCACGAAGAACTGGTTGTACAGTATATATCTACTCTAAAAGTTAGTGAAATCAACATGAAACATTAAATAAATCATAATGAATGCTTAAATAACAATATTCTCATACATATAAGCATACACTAACACGTATATTTCGGGAACAGCATGGTACTTCTGTATTATAAATAGCATGTAAAAAAGTAACGAGTGGAGAGATCACCTGAATCCTTCCACGGCCTTCGAGCAGACCGTTGTCCGGATCCGTCCAGCCCTTTCCTCGCTAAGACTCCTTCCAAACTGGTGCATACGAGATGACATATAGGGAGAGAGAGAATTTATTGATATTATACTCTGTTGGTATTCCTTATCCAAGTCTGATTCCCCGTGCCTCCTGCACTTTCCCAGTTCATTATAGGAAACCCTTGTTTCCTTGAGATTCTCATCTCCCTATATGTCATCTCGTATGCACCAGTTTGGAAGGAGTCTTAGCGAGGCAAGGGCTGGACGGATCCGGACGACGGTCTGCTCAAAGGCCGTGGAAGGATTCAGGTGATCTCTCCACTCGTTACTTTTGTACATGCTATTTATAATACAGAAGTACCATGCTGTTCCTGAAATATACGTGTTAGTGTATGCTTATATGTATGAGAATATTGTTATTTAAGAATTCATTATGATTTATTTAATGTTTCATGTTGATTTCACTAACGTTTAGAGTAGATATATACTGTACAACCAGTTCTTCGTGCTTGTTTCTTCTTGTCTTTTAGGTTAAGAAGGAAGGACGGTTGTTGGGGGTTTGGACCCCGCGGGATCTGCTTCAACCGTAGGACCTACGGGTAACTTTCTCATTCTACTCTATTTAGTTTTTCTGAACGTGCATGGTTGTGTGAGTCCTTCTTAAGTAGCATGCCTCTGCTCTGTGGAGGTTGTAACCCAACGAACCTCTAGGGTGATATTCCCCAAAACAATACATATCTTCATGTGTTCACAACTATAGAATAATGTTTTCATTCCATCATATGTGCTTACATTTGTTGCAGTCCCTCATCAGGCATTTTTAGAGGACATATAAGTGTGGGAGATATGTTTAACCACCTTGGAAGGATTTCTTTGGAGCCTACTCTTAGATTTAGCACTTACACATTTTTTTCTAAGGGATACAGGTCTTGGTTTCAATTCTTGTAGCAACCATTACTGGAAAATGTGTTTTCTAGTCATGCCTTGCTAGCTATTCTAGATTTGGGATATTACATATTGCCCCTCCCAAGAATGTAAGCTAGCCAAATAGCTATCATCATGAAAAGGTAAAGTACTCAAGGAGGAAATAAGGTGCTATCTAGAGGTCCCCTCAAGGCATGGAGTCTGAAATGTATTGGGAAACATCCTTCCCATTTGGATCCTCTATCCCCAAGCAATCATCCATACAAAATGAGTCACTTTCCAACATGGCAACTCCTGAAAATGTTCCTCAACCTTGAGCTCTTGCAAAGTAGGTGGGCTGAAAATCTAAACATGGTAGACAAAGTAGCCTACCCCACGTTTTCTTCTCCACTTATGATAAGTGCACAGCATACGCTGATCTTGGGCTACAATACAATTTCCCTCAAGTTGCAAGATGAAGACTATATCTCCAAAGGTCTCCTCTCCAACGTTGTGAATCAAGCTGGCCCAAATCATTCCATATGTGATGGATAGGAAATAGTCACCATATGGCATCCCAGCAATCATATGTCCCACCTCAAAAAGAAACAAGTGTTTGGCTGTGGTGGCCATATCTCATCCCATGCTCCCATTAGAACATGCAATGCAGAAAGTGTGGGAATCCTCTTCCCAAAAGGACACATCCAACCCATGTGTCTCTCTCTCCATCATGCTTCCAATACAAATAATATCAATATCAGCAAATTAAATCATGATCAGCATCAAAATGAGGAAAATACTGAAGGTTTCATGTGGTGCTAGAAAGTACCAGTAGTTTCCAAAGTAGTCAAACCGCAGTTTTCGAAAATGTTGTTTCAGAAAATAGTATGGAAAGTTTTTTTTTAATACATGAATAATCATGTATTTCATCATGTTTACTAATGAATAGTAAATGGTTGGGTACATTAGTTGAACATACATGAAAGGATAAAACACTTTCCCAAGTCCATATAAAATATGGCTATCTCCATCATACAATTTGGCCCAATGTTGACCATGGAGCTCAATGAAAGGCTTGCCCTCTTGTGGAGCAATGCACTGCATAGAAATGGTAAGAGTATGCAAATATTGTTTTAGACAATCAATGAATGAAAAAAAAAATTTCTCACCATGTACTGGAAATAAGATGATACATGGATCCATGAATAAGTCCTCCATAGGGGTTTGGTATACTCCCATTAAGAGGAATGAACCAGGTGCTGCATGAAAACCCTCCTTCTCATGCTTGGAAATCCAAGTCAATAAGAATATATCATAGTAATAGATGTCTCCATCCACTGCCACATCACTCTCACTTCACCCGTGTTCACCAAGTGCATCAATGGTGAAGTGATCCTGGGGATACTCTATCAATAACCCCAAGCTCCCAAGTGATAGCGCTATTGGCCTATGCAAATAGGCTCCTGCCAACTCATAGCTCCATTCTTTGACATGCTCCTTATCAAAGACATCTCCCATAATGCTGCTACACATAAGAAGTTCCTCCCAAAGTGGAAATACCTCTTGAACATCTAAGGCCAAGGATTAGCCCCTTTGCACTATGATAGTGCCATTTCCTACTCTTGCAACATCATGCAAAGGGTTAGATAAAATATATCGTTGCTCTCCCAAGAACATCCAAAGCAAAAAAAATTTTTTTTGCCTCCTCATACCTCCATCATACAAATCATGTGATAAAAACATGGTGATTGATATGAAGAATGTCATATCAACACAATGTGTCCATACTCCTTGTTTCCCAATGATGCAAGCATCTTGCCACACATTCTTCCCCCACATACCCTTAGAAAGAGGATGATGGCCAAACTCTTTCAACAACAGCCAACGCAGCTAAGCCTCCTACTGCCCAGTATCATAGATTTGCAAGTAGCTTTCCAACTTCTTGCTCATCATCCACATCCATTCATCCGCTGGTGGATGTCTCCTACCATTCTCCATCTTGGTACTCTTCCAAAGAAGACTACCATCCTTCCATATCAGATTTTTCTTATTTCATTTCTGGGATGTTGAAATGAAGTTCCTTGGAGATCTTCTAGAGAAGACCTCTCATAAGTGTCCCCCTCGAATCCACAAAGATCCAAGTGTGATGAGGGAAAGCTCACCTCAAACTGTTGAAGAACCTTGCACTTCATGATGTGTTGAAGTGCACCTCCAATGAGATCTCTCCATGATACCTTATCTTCATCAATGGCCTTCCAAAACCAATAAGGTTCTGGATTTGCTGTAGGTAGAAGTTTCTCTTTGAGTTGGGGAGTGCTCATTGAGAAAGGGTCATCTAGAAAGGAGAAAATGTTTCTCACTTCAATATGTCTACCATATATCTCTTCTTCCTCCATTGCTTCATGAATGAATCTACCATTTGAATGCTCCCATAAGTAATGGGTCTTATTTTCTTCATTACTACTCTTGTACAGAGTAGTGCAATTCTATTGCTCTAAATCAGTAGTATGCAAAGATGTAGAACCCTCCATAAGATTTTCTGAAATGACAAGAGATGGAAACTTAAGCATACCTTGGTGAAATTTGGAAGCATATTGTAGGGCTGCACGAGTTTCTTCCTCATATGTGTTGGCTTCCCAAACTGCTGAAGATGAAGGTTGCTCCTCCATGGTTGCAACAACACTGGTACATGCCTCTTCCATTGGTGGTGAGGGCTTCTCCTCCTCTGATTTCTCTTTGCCAAATGTTCTAATCAACCTTTGAGAAAAATTAGCAAGAGTAGACACTCTTGCATGGCTCAAATGGCTGAACCACCAAAGTAATTGCTTCACCTTCAAGGTGCAGCGCTGAAATCTCTACAACCTCTCTTTCTACCACTAGATGTAGTAGGAAGAATGCTTCTAGCTTCATCACCCAAGCATTTGTTGCACATTTTAGTGATCCATAAAAAGTGGACAATATAAATCTATTGCCTTTCATCATCCCATTGCTGTAGGTCCTCCTTTCTTCTTCTAATTGAATGATCTTTGGTAAATCTAGAGTCTCCTTGAAGGCTCTAGATTTATCTTTTTATCCAACAAGGTATTCACTTATAATTTCTGTTTCCAAGTGTCCTTAATGCTTCTTTTCTTCTCCTCTTTGAGAATAGGAAGTGCATGGCCCTTCCTCTTCTTGAAACCCTCTAGGAGTTTCCTTCCATTTCTTCTCCTTCACCTGCTTAACCTCCTTGGAGAGGTTCTTTCTAGATATGATGATGAGGTCAAGTTCATTATTTCCATCATTTTGATCTTTTCCTTCTCTTTGTCTTCTTATCTTCTTGATTGCATAATGGCTGAAACTGACAGGTTGAGCCAAGATTATGCTCTGATACCACTGTAATATCCCAAAATGGGAATGCATCAATACATGAACACAAAACATGAATATAGATGATAAATAACTCATAAAATGTGTATATAACACATATCCATCAATTACATGTACATCAACAAGAAATATGATCCATTATTTCAGCCTAAAGTGGGGAAATGCAACAATTTATGCCCTAAAAAGTTACTCCCATATAATTGCGTTATAATTGGAGGAATTAATGATGGGATCCCTTAGATCAAGTAATATGGGACTCACACCCATAGAATATTCAGAAACAAATCTCTTTTACTTGTTTAAACAGATCTCCTGGTCCCGATATGGCTCAAAAAGGCCCAAATCCCATGACTTATGTAATGTAGAAATTTATGAAGCATGCACAACATGATTTTATGAAGGTTTTAGATGTAATATGGTATAAAAATCAGATATTGAGTTTATTACATCAATACATGGAGAAAAATGGAGATCTAGCTCCTTTTACACATTAGAAAGATAACCCGACAAGGGCTTCATGAAATCACAATGTACAAAATGTTAGATATGTAGATCTAGATTTGAAAAAATGAAGTATAACTAAAGCTTTGTATACATATAGTTGAATAATACAAGAGATGAAGGGAAATCCTTCTTACAATCCTTCTGGGAGAAAGGTTGGCCTTTTCCTTGAGAAAGCAACTCAAGATTGAGGGGATTGACCCTTTCACTACAAAAATGGAAGAAATGACGCAGTTCTTGCAAGGGAGTGCGTTGTAGCTAATGGAAGTGCTTTAGCCAAGTGCCAATATATGAAAATATGCTCCAAGATCTTCCTTAATGATCTCCCAAAGAAATGGAGGCTCCCTCCTTTGAAAAATGAGTGCAGGAAGTGGTGTTGTGAACCCTCACTACAACACCCTGCAACACAACGTTATACTGTTGCAAAAATAACATTGTAGCTAAAGGAGGATGCTTGGCCTCAAGCCTAGATGTGAGGAAAATCAGTACAAGCTCCTTCAAGAGGCTTCTCAGGAAAGGAGAAGGATTCCTAAACAGGAGATCCTTGTGCTAAGCAGCACAACAACTCTGCTAAACGGTAAGAGAATGCATAATAGTCTAAGTAGACAAATCAAATATCATTCATAAAATGTCTTGCTATGGCTGCCTTACCCTCCTTTTAAACATGTGTTAGCCTTCCTTCCTTGGGCTCCACTCAATAGGGTTTCCTCCACCAAGGAATCTTCCTCATACTATCTCTGCGATGTCTCACAAGATTATCTCCACCTCCTATCCCAGCGTTGTTGACTTGGTCAAACTTGACGTTGTCCACATGAAAATGTCCCTGTTCACACCTGAGAGTGTAAAATCCAGCTTTTATGTTGATCCCTTCTCACATTATGAGGGATTTTATTCAGATTTTTATTATGCATGGGCCTCCTTATCCATTTATTTATCTCCTAAGTGAAAACAACAAAATTTAATATTCCAATTTGCTGCATGCAAATTTTGGAATATTAAAATGATCATGGATTGAGAAGATATTTCATGGGTATGAACCATGATGGTTTATGCGATGGCATTGCAACAATATTTTGTGATGATACTTTGCAAGGAAAGTTTCGACGATATGATGCGACAATGATAGCACTATCGGGGATGATAGTCATACTTTAAGCGGGGGAGTATGTAAGTCCCAAACTTCATGAGGCGCGTTGATGTAATATCCAAAAAGGGAAAATGCAGTAATACTGAAGCAAAATATAAGAACTATATCAAAGTAAACAATAAATCAATATACACATCAAAATGCACAAAAATAGCTGAGCCATTTTATTATTTTGGAGGTGAGAAAGCAAGTACAAAAGTGCTCAAAATATGAGACACTCAAGCCACAAGGGTGGCCTAGAATGACGCTACAATGATGTCCCAAGAGGGACTACGTAACTACTGCTCTATTGGAAGGTAAACTACATTGTCCCTGCTGTAACTATAGGGACTCCAACTGCCTGAAAGATAAAAAGTCAGAGCTAGGCAGAATGGGAGCTCCAATGATGCTGAAATTGTAGATCTGGGCTCTATGATGGATTCCCAAGATAACCCAGAAGGGATTTCTCATATCTGTAAGTCTAATAAAACCACCCTCTTAGGGCTTCACATATATGCTGCTGGGAATGCATATCTGAAGCTAGATCTGATGATATGATGGTTGCAACGATGTACAATTAGATCTATGCAGGAAGGGTTGATCCCTTCACTAGATCCTTGGGCTAAAAGCTCAATATCTAGCTCCTCTAATATCCTCCACTGAAAATAGCTACTGGATGAACAACAGCTTCAGAAAACTGTGGTGTCAAAGAGAGAGGCCCATTACCCTACTACTAGATATGTCAAATTAGCTCCTAAGTGATGGAAACAATAGATCCAATGTGAGGAGGTTATCCGTCACAAGATTTCCAGCTGAAATACTGGAAACTTCCTTCCTCCAATAGATCTATAGGACTGAACTGTGCAATCCTTGAAGGGAATACTACTGCATAGAGGTAAAACCCAATAGCCTAAATACCGGATGTAGATCTACTACTCCTGAAAGGCTGGATCTGAAGAACAAGGTGGTAGGATGAATCCTCCACTAGTTTCCTAGCTGAATGCTAGAATCAACATCTTGAAGATGGCACCAATGCCTGATAAGGAATTAATAACAATCGTCTTTCCAGAGATACTCAAAGAGAGAGGTGGGATTCTTGCTTGGGAACACCCTATGCTAAACAACACTCCAAACTCTGCTAAATAGCCCAAGTATGCATAGAAATATCCTAAGACAAATCTATATCTAAACAGATCAAGAAACGAATAATCCAAATCATGCCTTCCATTTTGCCTTCACCTTCATTATATGCATAAGCCTTCCATAGCCTAGGCCCACTCCAATACTGCGCTATACATGTGGACAAAGTCTCCAAGGTTGATTCCGTTGTTGATCCATTTCCTCCATCATGTTCACATGGGGTGATTACCCCCTCCATCATGTGTGCATCAAATGCATCACTTCCTCCACTATATTATAATAAGTGTTTCATGATATTCTTGAATGCACTATGATCTCTTTTTTCCTTATCAAAGATCCTCATGATTTTATATTTAAGATCCATGATATTATTTGACTGTTTCACCCTCCATAATCTATCTCATAAATGAGACAAGATCTCCATTAATGGAGTTGCTCCACTATCCCATGATTATAGATCTAGATCTAAAATATCCACATACACACATTAAAAAAGGGTTTTATTCATTTTTGAGGTTTGTGGGTCCCTCCACCCTTTTATATACTTAATTTATTAAGGAAATCGAGGAATCTAATATTCCAAATATGATGTAAAAATTTGGGAATATTACAGTCCCCCCCGGAAAAATGTTGCTTGTCCTCAAGGAACTCCAAAAGTAGATTCAAATCCATCTATTCCCCTACAAATAGCATCCACATAAGGAAGGCTTCCTCCATTTTCTACAATGTGTTATGCATGTTTGGTTCCAATTTTGTCTTTCAAAAATGTATAGAATAACTTCCAACTGCATGGTTAGATGTCCTCCTTCCACCATGAAGTACCAGGTGACAACCATATGATTTCCAACATCATCATTAATACATGAGATACATTAAATAAAGTGGCCCTTTCCACAAAGGAAAATCTCCATCTCACAATATATCTCTTCATCCCATGCTTTATGAATTTGATTGATCATTTATATGCTCTCATCCTTAGCCCTATTGGCCTTGTTGGATCCAAGAATTATTCCAACATTATGCAAAAGAATAAGGAAAGGATTTATATGGGTAGAAAAATATGTCAAACCATATTCTCCTAATAGTAACCATCAGAGTAATGCCCTTTTCTGCCATCCTCCATCTCCTCTATGTAAGAAGGACAAGCCAAACTCCCCCAAAAGAAACCATAGCAACAAGAGATATTTCTGCTTTCTCTCCTCCTCATGTGCATCATGGAGAAAAAACATACTGATAGACATGTGGAATGTCACATCAGCCCAATACAAATGAACACCATCAATAGACATCATGAGAGCATCATGCCAAGCTTTACCCAATAAAAAACACATAGACATAGGAGATGTCATGTGGTGGCCAAACTATCTCAAAGGAAACCAAAATGAACATGCCTTCTTTTGCTGCATTTTAACATTGATATACAAGGCATGAATAAGAAAAATATGAGCTATTGGGTGGTAACCATACTCACCCAAGAGAAACCAGTGTAGCCATGCCTCCTTCTTCATTTCATAAGTGTTCTTCAATGCATGGATCAAAGAAATAGGAGCCTTTGCGCAGTGACAAAAATATCCCAAGGGCAACCAACGTAACCAAGCTTGCTAGCCCATGTCATAAATATGCAAGTGGTCATGAAACCCCTTGCTTATCATCCTCATCCACTCATCCCAATGTGGATGGTGAATGATGTGCAGCATAATCATGGTATCCTCCCTTTGTAGAATACCATCCTCCCCAAACTGATGAAAAACTTTCCACTTCATTAAATGTTGAAGTGCACCTCCAATGAGATCTCTCAATGAGATTCTCTTCTCACCAAAGGACCTCCAAAACCAATGAATTTTGGGCTTTGCTACAGGTAGAAGTCTCTCTTTGAGATGTGAAATTCTCTTTGAGAAAGTGTCATCTAGAAAGGAGAAAATATTCTTCATCTCAAGATGTCTACCATCTACCATATTTACCTCCATTTCTTCATGAGTGAAGCTACATATAGAATGCTCCAAGAATGATGGGGCCTCTTCATTTTCACAACTACTAAGTGACAGTACTGTAGATCTGCATGGTAATACATGTTTTGTCTCCAAAAAAGGTACAATACTGATCTCACAACTAGTTATTGTACATAGGATCATATCCATCCCATTTTCTGAAACTCTACATTTCCACTCAAGGGGTTGAATGTAGTTCAACAATGATGAACTGGGATAGTTCTTAATATCCTCCTTGATTAGATCAAGGATCCTCTACGCTGTTATATGTTGCTACTTCAAATCAGCATTTTGTTCTAACCCTTGGTTATGCATTGGCCCTGATGGCATGTCCTCATAAGTTCCAGTAAAATCTATTGAAACAATATGTGATAAAATTTCATGCATACCTTGGATCAACTGATCTGTGGAAACCTCTTGCTATAACACAAGAGTTCCTCCAACTGGGACAATAGTGTCTCCAACTACTGGTAAGAGTGATGGTTGTGCTTCTCCAAGTGTACCATCACTGGAATCTTCCTCCTTCTCCTCATGCATCTCCCGAATCATGCATGGGACTCTATGTGTGAAGATCTCAAGACTATCTTTCAAGGTTGCAATTGTCTCTTCTCCGGATGCAAGTAATTTTGCAGCTGGTGGTGAATGTAGTGACTTATTTTCTAGAGTGACAAGATTTATATTCTCCTTTTCTTCCTTTGGGAATGTCACTTTGTGACACATCTCTGGTTTTCTCACATCAAATTCCCTCCTCAATGTGTGAAAGAAATCTGAATATTTAGTCACCTTTGCATGCTCCATGTGACCAAACCACCAATCATTGGCTTCATCTAAAAGATGAAGTGCTGCAATTTGAACAACCTCTCCTTTAGCTACAGGATGTAGCCTGAAAAATGCATGTAGCTCTCTCCTCCAAGCCTTAACAATGGTTGAGGAAGATCCATCAAATGTAGGCAAATAGAATCTATTATGCCTCTTTCTTCTATTGCTGCTATAGGATACTTTTTCTTCTTTAATTTTGAAGAACTATTGGAGAGTTAGCTTCTCCTTGAATGCTCTATACTATGATTTGTACTCTTCAAGATATAGATGGACAGTCTCATGAGTCTCAAGTTCATTCCTTTCTTCATTGCTACACCTTTCACCTTCTCCAAAGAAAATGGGCATAGTGGATCTATGAGGAGATCTAGTATTCTCCAGTTTTCTTCTTTGCTGATAGGAAGTGCTTGGACCTTTCTCATAATATATTCTTCTTGGATATTCTTTCTATCATTCCTTATTCATCGGATTGACCTCCTTTGATATATCTTCCATGGATCTAAAGAAAGGAGTGGCATAATCACTAGTAAATTTGGGGGAAATTCCGACACTTGGTTCCGACGCTTTTGACCAAATGTCGGAAATTTCCCCAAATTTTTTCAATACCGCCCGAAACCGTCGCTATACTGACGTTTATAGAAAATTTTCGCAATACCGACACTTAGAAAAAGAGTTGCAATTGCGACGTTTGGAGTAATACGTCGCAATTGCGACACTATGCCCCAAAGCGTCGCTATTGTGATGGCCGCCTCCAAACGTCGCAAGTGCGACACAATGTCTGGGTGTCGCAATTGCGACGTTTGGAGGCATCCGTCGCAACAGCGATGATTTTTCAACCGTCGGTATAACGAAACTTATATGCACGCTACATAAAAATACGAAACTTATATGCGCTACATAAAAATGATTTTATTAAAAATATGAAACTTATATCTGTCGCAATAGCTACATTAACGTCTGATATCACGCACGCATTCTCCCTCCGCTCTTGCAGAACAAAATTCGCCCTCAGAATTCACCCTCAGCTCTTGCAGAAAAACATTTTCCCTTAGAATTCACCCTCAGCTCTTGCAGAACAGCATTTTCCCTTAGCATTTTCCCTCAGCTCTTGCAGGACAGCATTCGCCCTCAGCATTCGCCCTGAGCTCTTGCAGAATAGCATTTGCCCTCAGCATTTGCTTTAAGCCCTTGCAGAATAGCATTCGCCCTCAACATTCGCCCTGAGCTCTTGTAGAACATCATTCACCCTACATTCGTCCTCATCTCTTGCAGAACAACATTCGCCCTTAGCTCTTGCAAAATGGTAAGTTCTTACTGCAAGCCCTTCCTCCTATAGTAGGGTTGACTCTATTTGGATTTTTTTGGTCAATTCCATTGGATTGTGTTAGGCTGTAGGGTTCTCTCTAGATGTCAAGAATAAAGATTCAATACCCTCTATTATCTTCATCACCCAACACAAGATTTAAATTTTTCCCAAAGAAACGCTTATTAATTTGGCAGCCATTATTTCTCCCTGCTTTAAAAACCCTACATTTAAATGAAAACAAGCATTACATTTCAACTACAAAAATCTATTAGTGTTAAAATGTACATGTGTGCATCACTTGTGTAGGGTATTCCTTTTCCACTTTCACATTATCCAATAATGTGTGCAGTATAGTTCATATTTTTTGTGATTTAGATTATCTTGAAAAAGGAAAGGTAAATTATTTCCCATGGAAAAAGAAGGTTTTTCCTTTTTACTACTGGAAATGGTACAACAAAGTTCCATTTCTACCCGAAACTCCTATGAAACAGGAACCAAATAAAGGCCATGTCCTCAATGGACATCATTTGGATTTGAAAATGGCCATTGCACTGTGTTGTTTCTTATATTACATCACGATAGTTTATTAGGTCATTTCTTGTTTCTTGAGATGAAGAACAACCAAAGAAATCGTGAAGATCCTTTCAAGAAATAAATGACCATTTCTCAATCATATCTCAACTATTTTTTATTTTATTCATTGGTTGCTTACTTTGAGAGAAATTTGACACTTTTATAAGGAATATAACATAAAAACGCAAAATGGGAAGGAATTGATGAGGTAGATGTCCTTTAGTTGTTGTCAATTAAGAATTGATAATACACGATGCATGTTCTGTACTACAAACTAGATTCCTTCCCGGAGTTAGGACACAGAGTATTGAATCAAAGTTGTAGTTTCTAACTTCTTGTATTGGTTCATCAATCTTGAAATTCAGACATTTCATGTCTTCATTGCTTCATGTTTGAATAATTTGCATCATATCGTATAATAGGAAATTAGGAATTATGATTATTATTACTTTATGGATCTATTAAGTTACTTTTAAGTTTGCATGGTTTAGTGTGAAATTATTCTAGTGTGACCCTAGGCCCAGGTGAAGGAATGCCAAGGACTGAGAACCCTAGTTTTTAAATGGTATTTTTTCTAACTATTTTAAAAAAAATACAAATTACAATTAAATTTTAAAACTTAAGAGTTAAAACTTAAATGATTCAAATGAATTGGTATGTTATTTGGATGACTTGGTCTGGCATATTTAGAAAGATCAAACCTCAGAAATAAACATGTCTATTTTTTAATGGTAAATAAGTCATAGAAATTAAAGTTACAACTCTATTATAGTAGATGTATAAAATGCTTCCTACAGGTTTATTGGCATGGGGTTGATCGAATACAATTTGTACATACACAGCCTAATTTCCAAGAGGGATTATTTTTTCACACCAAAGGTGTTGTAGCTAATATGACTATGATGCAAAACTGGACAAATAGCATATCTATCATACTAGGCATGGCTTAGACAGAGTAGTTACTAGTGAAGAAATTTCTGCTGGCTTTGACTTTAAATGTAACAAAAATTTAATCTCTTAGCCAGAGGTTTCCTGGATCTTAATTCTGTGAATTTTCTGCCTTGGGACTACTATGAAATATTATACAAAACAATAGTGGAAGTGAACACTATTCCAATTGTAATGTTCTCTTATATTTAAATTTCCCAAGGGAGGACAAAGTAGCCTATCCAACCCCATAGGCTATAGTCAATTATAGAGGGGGAAGTTAAAGCTTAAAAAAAAAAAAAAAATTAAACCTTAAAACATACCTACCTATCCATGAATCATAAGTTCATAACTTACCCAGCAAAAGTGTAGAATTACCACAAACATCCATCCTCAAATTGCTATGGATGAGCCAGAGCCTCAAGATGAGAGTGATTCCTACTTGGAGAGCATGCTAAGTGAAGATCTAAGTGATTTTGATGACATGGATGCTAATGATATGGCTTGAGGAAGCCATTGCTCACTATTAGGCTTTAGCTATTTTTATTTTAGTATATCAAAATTTCCTAGTTCATGTTTACAGTTTGCCATTTGGAGATGCCTTGAGGAAAATTTTGAATTTAGTATGACAATGGACATATATTTTGAAATTTTGAATCATGATTCTAATTTCTTATAAGTTATCAATATGTAAACTGAGCTCCAATTTGCACTTGATATCATATATGAATCATGATATTATCAAACTAGAAATTTTGAAATTTCAATGACAAATGTCACATGTGAATGTTGAAACTTGAATGTTGAATGATGTGCATGTTTAAATCTTTAAAGTTTAAAGTTTATAAATTATTAGTAATTTACAAATTACTATATTAGTGTCATTAAATTTATAATTTATAAATTATAATTTAAAAAATATAGTATTATATATGATATATAAATTATAATATATATTAATATAAAAATACCCAGACAAACCCACGCACTCGGTTTCAAAAAATGCCGTCCCCGTCCCCGAACCCACGTTTCCTGGAAACATAGTTTCAAACATTAAATATCAACAAAATCATTTAAAGGATATTGAAAGGAAAAAGGTGATGGAAGATAGAAAGTGCCTTACTTAAATGCTCTAAGGAATTTTCAATAGTTGCTCCAAAAGCTTCACTTCAAGGCCCTTCAAGATCGTCTCCAACAATGCTATACCATCAGCTTCAACAATGTTGCTCCAAAAATGTCCTCAAGGTCTTTACAACAAGTTTACTAGAAGTTTCTCCAACAATATATTCAATAAGGTCTTCATTGTCAACTCGTCTCTTGTTTGGGTGCCTTAATGTGCAATGACATGTTTCCAGGACTGAATTCAATGCAAGGCATATTTGAAACTCTAAATCTATCTTCCGGTGTCTTATTAGAAATTATTTCAGTTTTCATTTTGTGTTTTCAAGTTAGATATTGTTTTCAAGTTTTTACATTTATAATTTTATTGCAATGTGGCAAACTGATCAGAGCAATGCAGGAAAAACCCCGAGATGGGATGATCGCGGAAAGAGGCCAGCAGAAGAACATGTAAAGTGCCATCATTGCTCTATCTTCAGGTATTTTATTTATTTACATAATTGAAATAATATTAATTTTGTTCAAATATGCAGACACCTAGCCATGGTACACCTGATGATTCCCTCTTTGAGGAAGAGCTTTCTTCATCCCTATCTCTAGTGTTCTTGTTGCAAAAAAAGGCACGAGATGCAAGGTCGGAATTTAATGCTTTGATAGACGCGCCTCAAACACCTGAAACAGAAGAGAGGATACAACATCTTATGAGGCAGCTAAATAGATATCAGGTAATAATAAAAAGTCAAAAGGATATATTTTTTGTTCTGCATGAGATGAATTGTGATAGTTTGATTTTTAATTTTTACATTGACTAAACTAACAAAAAGTTCTTTTGTATGTAGCGTTTTTTGGCACTTGCTGAACTCGGTGTTGGTGGTAGTGGGACACAAGGGCAAGATATTGCCCAACAACCCTCTCGTACACCATCTACTCCTTTAGGTTCCAGCCAAGAAACACACCCTGCCCAAGTAGACACCCAACCAACCGCTGAATGTGTTGGCAATGATGAGGCTGATATGGCCAACTACATTATTGCGTTTCCTGGAGCTACACGTGTCAGCTCCACAGGGACCATTAATGGCACGTTGTTGGTGAACGATGAAGGTGTCCTTATAAAGCATGTACAACTCCCAGGTAAATTTTAATATTTTAACTATTTCATGTACTTTATCTAAAACATATTTATCATGATTTTTATTTTTAAATTAATGATAATATATTTTTTTTTCTATGTAGGAAACAATGAGTTCTACAGGTATCTGGAGAGCCATGCGTTGGTAATTTTTGGCCCAACCATATGCACAGGGTGGAATTCCCAGAGTTCCAACCTGAAAAAAGAACTTCTAGATTATCTAGAAGCCCTTTTTGGGGTCGGCACATTTGACAGAACAACGGTGGCTCGGGTAGCTGGCAAATATTTGAAATATACTAGGGACACCTATAGGACGCAATTGAAATTTAACCCTAGATATGAGTGTCCTCTCACAGTTCCAGAGAGTGAGTGGATAGCACTCATCCATGATGGAAAAGAGAAAAGGGCAAAGAAAGAAGGAAAAATGCCAACTGGACCCACAAGGTAAATTACAACTTTAATTCAATAGCTTTAATTTTCTTTATGTCTAAAATAAAAGTGTGCTACGTCATATCTGACTTCAATCTTTTGATGCTAGGTTGCCTGACACCTCAAAGGCAACCAAAGCTAGGATTGAGAAAAAGGGCCATCACAAGTTCGGCCAGGGTGGCTACTTGAAATTAGCTGCAAGAATTGTAATTAAGTAGCTAAACATCTTATAATTAATTGTATCGCCTTCCAACGTTTTTGTAATCCTATCAAATGTGATTAAAAATACACAATCATATGTAATGTAGGGTGATGACTTCGGAACATAAACTACAGAGGAAGATAAAAATATCGCTTTCCATTTTGGCTATCAAGCTGTAGTTGAACGTCGCAGAAGCTTGGGGCAGGTCCCAAGATCCAGAATGCCTGATAAGGTAAAACATTAACCTTTCAATATGTTTTTTTTCGTCCATAAATTTAATGTCTAAAAACTTTGTTTAAATCAGGGGAGCAGCACTACCGACGAGGCAAATAACCCAGTTTTAGAGCCAGATGTAGATGATCCTCACGTGCAACCTGATCATTGTAGTGGGGACCAGGCCGACAATGCTACTATCAGTGAGGGCCGTGACGGTAATTAATTTCCACTTATATTTTTTTCTAATTATACCTTGATGGTTTTCCTTATAACGTTTTTTGTTTAAATGACAAAGAATGTTTCCCTTGAGGATCTTACCACCAGAGAGGAAGACAGGGCAACAGTCCCAACGATGACAACTGGTGCACCAGGTAAATAATCTCATTGCAATTTTTTTTATTAATATTACTGAACTAGTTCAATGATATTTAAAAACTGACAATTAAAATTTAATATTATCTGTTTTTGTAGGCGATGCCCCGTCACTGGATGAGACCAGACATCGTGACAACGCAACTAGGTCAGCAGCGACAACTGGTGCACCAGGTAAATAATCCCATTGCAATTTTTTTTATTAATATTACCAAACTAGTTCAATGATATTTAAAAACTGACAATTAAAATTTAATATTATCTGTTTTTGTAGGCGATGCCCCGTCACCGGATGAGACCAGACATCGTGACTACACAACTAGGTCAGCGCTGACAACTGGTGCACCAGGTAAATAATCTTATTGCAATTTTTTTTATTAATATTACCGAACTAGTTCAATGATATTTAAAAACTGACAATTAAAATTTAATATTATCTGTTTTTGTAGGCGATGCCCCATCACTGGATGAGATCAGACATCGTGACTACGCAACTAGGTCAGCGGCGACAACTGGTGCACCAGGTAAATAATCTCATTGCAATTTTTTTTATTAATATTACCGAACTAGTTCAATGATATTTAAAAACTGACAATTAAAATTTAATATTATCTGTTTTTGTAGGTGATGCCCCATCACTGGATGAGACCCGTCACTGGATGAGACCGGACATCGTGACTACACAACTAGGTCAGCGGCGACAACTGGTGCACCAGGTAAATAATCTCATTGCAATTTTTTTTATTAATATTACCGAACTAGTTCAATGATATTTAAAAACTGACAATTAAAATTTAATATTATCTCTTTTTGTAGGCGATGCCCCATCACTGGATGAGACCAGACATCGTGACTACGCAACTAGGTCAGCGGCGACAATTGGTGCACCAGGTAAATAATCTCATTGCAATTTTTTTTATTAATATTACCAAACTAGTTCAATGATATTTAAAACTGACAATTAAAATTTAATATTATCTGTTTTTGTAGGCGATGCCCCGTCACTGGATGAGACCAGACATCGTGACTATGCAACTAGGTCAGCGACGACAACTGGTGCACCAGGTAAATAATCTCATTGCAATTTTTTTTATTAATGTTACCGAACTAGTTCAATGATATTTAAAAACTGACAATTAAAATTTAATATTATCTATTTTTGTAGGCGATGCCCCGTCAGTGGATGAGACCAGACATCGTGACAACGCAACTAGGTCAGCGGCGACAACTGGTGCACCAGGTAAATAATCTCATTGCAATTTTTTTTATTAATATTACCGAACTAGTTCAATGATATTTAAAAACTGACAATTAAAATTTAATATTATCTGCTTTTGTAGGCGATGCCCCGTCACTGGATGAGCCCAGACATCGTGAATACGCAACTAGGTCAGCAGTGCGGGTTGAAAGGCACGAAACAGGAGCAGAGCACGATGATATTGATGATGTAATTAGGAGCTTT
>JAXQQM020082664.1:0-18512 GCA_034641835.2 Pinus albicaulis
TATGCATCAGCAGTTGGAAGCTTAATGTATGCAATGGTGAGCACAAGGCCTGATATTGCACATGCAGTGGGAGTTGTAAGCAGATACATGAACAATCCAGAAAAAGAACATTGCATGGAAGTAAAATGGATTCTCAGATATTTGAGAGGTACCACAAATCAAGCATTATGCTTTGGTGGTTCAAACATTGCTCTACAGGGATATGTTGATGCAGATATGGCAGGTGACAGAGATAACAGGAGGAGCACTATAGGGTATGTATTTACTGTAGGTGGAATAGCTATTAGTTGGGTTTCAAAAATTCAAAGTGTTGTTTCACTTTCAACAACAGCTAGACTTGTAGGAAGAAGATAGAGGAAAAGAGAGATACAAATCTAGAGTTGTGGTGAAGGGGTTTGCACAAAAGAAAGGTATTGATTTTGATGAAATATTTTCTCATGTTGTTAAGATGACCTCAATCAAAACTATTTTAAGTCTTGTAGCAATGGAAGATTTAAATCTTGAACAGTTAGATGTAAAGACAACATTTCTCCATGGAGATTTGGAGGAAGAGATCTATATGGAGTAGCCAGAATGATATCAGGTCAAAGGGAAAGAAAAATTAGTGTGCAGGTTAAATAAAAGCTTGTATGGCTTAAATCAGGCTCCAAGGCAGTGGTATCTAAAATTTGACAAGTTTATGTCTGAACAAGGTTATATTAGATGTCACTCTAATCATTGTGTTTATCTAAAAAGGAAAATGATGGAAGCTATATTATATTGTTATTACATGTAGATGACATGCATGTTTTTTTTTTTGTAAAATTAAGCAGTTATATTAATGATTGTGAATAAAAATACAATGGTCTGCAGGGGTCAGAGCGACCTGCCTGCGTTGACTGGGTGGCCTTTCAGGGCAAGTGCCTGCTGCATATACAGTGCGCTGTCTAAGGAGAGTTTTCGTGGAGCTCGTGAGGTGATCCTGCATGAGTGGTGGGCAGCTTGCTGCGAGGTGGGCAGAATGCTGCGAGGTGGGCAGTTTGCTGCCTGAAGTTCCTGAGATTGTCGTGCTTGAAGTGGATGAGCATTCAGTTTGTTGATGCATCTTTTGGGTGTGCAGGGATGTGTCTCCAATCTTGATTGCGCAAGCCTGTTGGCGTAGATCTTCTCTTTTCAGTGGCGCTGCTGCCGAGGTTTAACATTCCATCCTGTGTTTGAAACCATAGTGTGCCTTGCTGCCGAGGCCTTAAGTGTGCAGATCTGTCTGTTGGATCTTTTTGCAATTTTCTTTGAGCACTCCTTCTGCTAGATCGTGCCAGAGGCTGTGGAATTCTACCATCTGGGAATCGATCCCTGCATTTGCTAAGACATCAGCTATCTTATTTGCCTTTCTGCGAACTGCTTGGAATGTGATCCCTTGCAAGTTGCAGAGATGATTTTGGAGATCCTGCAGTGTTTCCGACAGTCTCCAGCTGGGGGTTACTTTATGTACCTGCGCTCCCATCTGGAGTTTCTTTATCATCCTGATTATGATCTCCGAGTCTCCTTCCACTATCAGTGGTAGAAATCTGTAGCGGCCTGCCAGAGTGAGACCCTGAATGAGAGCGATTAGTTCTGCAGCGTTGTTGGTGTTCACTCCGATGTTGCCATGATAGACGAGATGAATTGTGCCTGTGTGATCCCTTACTGTGCCCCCATAGCCAGCTATTCCCGGGTTATTTCTTGAAGCCCCGTCGAAATTGAGTTTGAACATGTTTGAAGGGGGCAGAGTCCAATTGTCCTGCGTTGTTCCTTTGGAGACGCAGTTTTTACCAGCAGGGTTGATCTGGGTTTGAAGATTTAGGATTTGAATGATTCTGTCATCATTCGGTGAAGTGTTGCCCTCTTTCTGCAAAGTGCCCATGGCATTGACCGTTTCTTTGATGAGCTGTCTCACTTTTCCTATCAGCATGCTTACTGCCAGTGCAGAGTTTTTGAAGACTCGTGCGTTTCGTTCTTTCCAAAGGATCCAGGCTATTGCTCACGGTATTAAGTTCCAGGCACTGTTGACCAAGGGATTGGAGGACATGGATGTTCTCCACTGGCTGAGTGAGAGTTGAATGGAGTCTCTGTTTCTGTCAGATTTTCTGAAGATCATAGCCACGTCATCCCACAGAGAGCAGGCCATTGGACAGGAATTGAGTATGTGATTGAGAGTTTCTGGGCCATCCTCACAGAGTATGCATCGTGAAGGTCCTATGAAGCCTCGTTTTTGAAGATTGTCCCATGTGAGTGCTTTGTTGTGCATGACCAGCCAGGAGAAAAGTGTGATTTTTGGCCATGTTCCTCTGCTCCAAAGGGTTTTCCAACTGTGGTCTGGTTGCGGATCCAAAGAGGCTGCCAAGATCTGATATGCTTCTTTGAGGTTGAACGTTCCTTTGGGGTTTCTTCCCCATCTCAGAATGTCCTCTTTGTTGGAATTAAGGATTCTTCTTTTGTCCAGGTCTTGTAAAAGCTGGTCTACGTTCATCAGGCCTGCTTGAGCTTGCCATTGTTCTCTGGATAGCCACTTTTTGATCCAGGTGGATATTGGTGGCCACCCGCCTATTCCACTTGGGCCCCCACCATTGTCTCTTTCAGTTTTTCCGTTTTGGCATAACTTACTATTTTTAGCAGTTTTTCGGGTCCTGAACTTCCGGAGCCGTTTTGAGGCCCTAAACGACGTTTTTTGGGTATGAAAGCACCAGCGAATTTTTTGATAAAATTCGTCCCGACAGCTGTAGTCCTCGGATAGAGCTTTCTAATGATGTATCATGTGCGTCAAACGGAGATAGTATGCCAAAGTTACGTCCCTGGGAAGTTGAAACACCAATTTACCCAAACGGGGCCCATAGTTTGGCGCTTCATCTCCTAGGGTTAGGTTTTTGGGATGTTGAGGGTTCTCCATTGTTTCTCAATAATAAATAGGCCCTCGAGCCTCATTGTAACTTAGTTCAGAGGCCTGTAGCCGCCACATCTCTTCTCAGAGATAGCTACCAGCGCCCTAGCTAGTTTTATTTCCATTCTGTCTGTAAGCAAATTTCAGTTCTTTGATATTAATGAAATGAAGTGTTATTTCCGCTGCATCTCTGTATTTATGGTTATGTGTTTATTCTGTTGCGTTCCTGCATAAATCCGGATCAGTGGTTGCCAGATCCGGAATAGGTACCCAATCCCACGGATTGATGACCTTCTGGACCAACTCCAAGGTGCAAAATATTTCAGTAAGATCGACCTTGGTGCACTTCCCAGAAGCTGTGCTGCTGCACGATATGTCTATTCTCCTAGGCCTTGTTCCAGATGGGGGATCCTTGCTTGGTGTCGGTCAGCTGAATGAGGTCTCTGTCCCTAACTTGAGTTGTATATTTCGCTTTCCACCAGGTTCCCCACAGGGAGTTAGGATTTTCTACCCATCTCCACCAGATTTTTGCTGCTACGGCCTTGCTTAATATTTCTAGGTGTCTTAGGCCCAAACCTCCCTCCCTTTTTGGTTTGCAGATGTCTGTCCATTTGATGAGGGCCCATTTGGATTGCTTCGAGGCTCCATTCCAGAGGAAGGATCGCTGAATTCTTTAGATGGATTTGTACACCGCCTTAGGTGCTGCAAGTGCTGAGAACATGTATGCTGGCATGGTTTGCAGGACTGATTTGACTAAAATCAGTTTTCTAGCCATGTTTAAGGCTCGGTATGTCTAGCTGCTTAGCCGAGCTTTCATTTTGTTGAGGAGGGCTTCCCAGTTGGCAGATTTGTAGGCATATTCCGAAAGTGGTATGCCAAGATATTTGGTTGGAAGGGAGGTCTTTTGGATCTTCATAATTCTGCTAAGATTTATTTGCACAGGAATGGATGTGTTGAAGAATTTTTTTTTTGATTTGGTAAGATTAATTTCCATACCTGAGGCCTCCGAGAAAGTCTTTAAAACTTGGTTGATGGTTCGAGCTTCCTGCACTGTGGGGGCGCCCATGAGCATTGTATCGTCTACAAATTGCTGATGCGTTAGTGTGGGTCCTTGGTGTGCTGGTTTGATGCCTTTGAGTTGATTCTACCTTCTTGCCTTGGTTAAAGATCTGCCCAGCCCTTCTGCCATTATGATGAAGAGAAAAGGAGACAAGGGATCTCCTTGCCGTATACCTCTGGATGGTGTGAAGGGTTGAAGGGGTCCTCCGTTCAGCAGGATGGAGAGGAAAGCACCTGAGACCAGTTCCATTATCCAATTTATCCATTGCTGACTAAATCCGAAAGCCTGGAGGATTGCTCTCATATATTTCCAGCTGATTCTGTCAAAGGCCTTTGACAGGTCAAGCTGGATAAGCATGCCTGGAGTCTTGTTCGTTTTGAGAGAGTACAGCACTTCATGGGTGAGGATAATGCTGTCCTTGATCTACCTGCCTTCGACGTAGCCAGTTTTCTCCTGAGAGATAATTGAAGGGAGGACTGGTTTGAGTCTGTTAGCCATTAATTTGGAAAGGATTTTATAGAGGACATTGCATAGGGCGATGGGGCGAAACTTGTCCGGGGAGTCAGCCTGGCCAGATTTGGGAATTAAGGTGAGGAAAGTGGCATTCATGGCTGGTAGCACTTTTTTGGTTCTGTGAAAGTTCCTTACCAGGATGAGGAGGTCTTCTTTAATAATGGACCAGCAGGCTTTAAAAAATTCAATTGTAAATCCGACTGGTCCAGGAGCCTTGTTTGTGGCCATGGTGAAGATTGTCTCTTCAATCTCCTGCTCGGTAAAATCCTTTAGAAGGAGGGAGTTTTTCTCTTGAGTAACAAGGTTGGGAATGGCATCAGTGATTGCATTGATGGCTTGGGTTCTTTTTAGGCTAGGTTCGTGTTGAGTCCCGAATTTGCATCTTTTCCATACACTTTTCCATACCTTTTTCACTCACCTAAACCTCCAAAATTGTCAATATCATGTGCAAAAGGGTATCTAACATGGTTTTTAATTATGTTTTTGTGTTTTCTATTTGATCTAGATTTTGTTCATACAGCTGCGGAAACTTGCCACTTTCCGCAGCTGCTGCAACGTTCCGCAACTATTTTGTGGAACTATATGCTACAGGTGTCTACAAGGGAAACGAGCCACATGGGAAGGCTAGGAATGACGTGGACATGGTTCGTGTCCTACTGGTTCAAGCAAACTCGTCCAAAGAAGCCGCGGTCAAATCCGTCCACGTGGAAGTCAACTATGGAGTTTCATGTCGGCCGGACTCTGTTTCGTGGCAAATAAACATCCATACGGACGTTTATAAGCTTGCGGAGGTTAAATCGACATCTATGCAGAGCTCTGGAGTTGAATTCAAGCATCCACCTTCCGTAGATTCTCTTTCCAACACGGCCATACTTCTATATCCGTGGGCGTAGTGGTCTACATGCTCTCTGCCATCATGAACTTTAGGAGACAGTTACAGTTTATTGTTATATATAGAGCGTTTGCATACGCACAGAAAGTGAGTTGAAAGTTGTTAGTTGATAGTTGATGTTCGTGAATAAACTCTGTTATCTGTTAGTTTGCTTTGTAGTGATTACGCTGCCCTTGAGCCGTAACACTACCATTCTGTAATGAACTGCTTTTTAATATGAAGACTCTGTTTTTCAACTTAATTCATGTTTGAGGATCGTTACCAAAGCTGTGTAGAGGGCCCCTGCTCAGCTAAGGTTTTGTGTATTAGTGTACATTTCTCATTTCATTTCTTTTAAAAGTCATTGTATCATAATCCATCCATATGTTCATACTTTGTAGTTGTTTCATTTCTTTTTATACATTTCCATAATTTCCATTTCATTTATGTCTTTCATGTTTTATGATTGTTAATCACTGGTCAGTTTTCTTGTGCAGGTTTTAGGTAGACAGCCCGGGCATTTTCATAGTATTTTGACTAATGATATGAAACTAACATTGTTCTGCTGCTAGTTTGCTTTTCATAGATTTTGTTTAACTTCAGTCTTTCTTTGTACATTTCAGTTTTGCTTATCTGATTCAGTAGTTAAATTTAGATATATTAAGCTTCTCATAGCGTCTTCAGTTGCCTCCGAAAGCCACAGCTGGACTGATGGTGAGGGACTGCATTATGAAATGTGTAGTTTAGTATTAGTTTCTTTTCTGCAAATTTAGATATATTAAGTTGCTCATAGCGTCTTCAGTTGCCTCCGAAAGCCACAGCTGGACTGATGGTGAGGGACTGCATTATGAAATGTGTAGTTTAGTATTAGTTTCTTTTCTGTAAATTTAGATATATTAAATCATGTATGACATCTTCAGTTGCCTCCGAAAGCCACAGCTGGACTGATGGTGAGGGATTGAATCATGAGTGTATGGTTTAGTATTAGTTTATTTTCTGCAAATTAAATATCAGTTACACAAGTTGTTTATGATTACTTCCGAAAATCATAGCTGGTCTAATGATGAAGGGTCGGAAAATGAATTGATGTAATCTGATTTAGATTTATTTTGTTGCAATTTTGAATTTCCTTAAGCATAGTTTCTTTTGTGTTTAGTTGGCAGCAAGAATAGTTTGGTTTTCATGTTCACTAGTTTACTGTTTTGATTCATTAGATTATCAGCACCTTTTCATTTCAGCAGTACACTTTTACTTTCTTTCAAGTCTTGTCATTGTAATTTTCAATTTGCTTTTAAAGTTTCAAGTTGGTAAATCATTATAGGGGATATCACTTCCTTGAAAAAATATAACCAAACTTGCTTTTCATTTTAGAATTTCTATTTCACCTTAGAAAAACCAAAAACGACAAAAGTTAAGAAATAGGTTATCTTGCACATATAGTGTGCCGCACTTCATCAGCTTACGATTCCCGGATTGACAAATTAAATGCAGCAATTTAGGACACACTAAATTGACCAAACATTTTGGCGCCGTTGCCGGGGAAGTGTAACTAGGTAGCCAATTTCTTAAAAAAAACATAAAATCATAAAAGAAGGGAAAACTTGATAACTTCTTGAAGTATGCTCTCCTCTTGCACCTAGTGTGATCTGGAGGATCAGAAAAGAGAGTTATTGGTTTAGTAATTTCTTAAATATGCTCTCTTCTTGCACCTAGTGTGATCTGGAAGATCAGAAAGAGAATTATTAGCCCAACTTTTTTAAAAAAAAAATAAAAAAAAATGACATGCATAGAGCAAGAGATTCTAGGGGAAGGTTTATAGCTAAAGCCAAGACTTCGATTTTCACAACTCCATCTTCTTCAAGGCATAGACCAGATTCACCACCATCTACCCCTAGCCTTAAGATTTTTGGAAGTCAAGGAACAGCTGAATTAGAGTATTCTCCTATACCACCTACTAAAACCCACTTAGAAAACAAAGAGAATTTCTCTCATCCTTCCTTGGTAGAAGAACTAGAGGACTATAAGGACTCTAAAGAAACTATCATGGCAGAGGAAGTAATAAATAGAGGTGGAGGTAGAAGAGGACGAGATAATGGAGATAACAATGGTGAAGGAAATGATGGTAGAAATAGGGACAATTTGCTTGGATTCCCTATAGTTGATGAGGAAACTCATGCAACAATGAAAAATATCTCACCATCTGTTCTCCATAACTTTTATGGATTGCGAAGTGAGGATCCTGAAACATTTCTGTTTGAGTTTGAAGTAGTGTGCCGAACTTATGACTATATGGAAGATTCTCAAAAACTCAAACTGCTTCCTTCAACATTGAAGGGATCTGCTTTGAAATGGTTCATGGGATTAGCCACTCAATCTATCAGGACTTGGAATGATATGAAACAAACATTTTTGGATAGATACTTGGACTATTGTATGCCCACCAATCACAAGAATGAGGTATTCAAAATGATGCAAAAAGAAGATGAAAATTTGGAAGACTTACTTGAAAGATTTCAATACAACTTGAAAAGAGCAAAGATGAGCAACTTAGATGATGAAACCTTGAAAGCCCTCATATTAAAAGCCATTAGAGATGAATGGATAGATATTTTAAACATGATGGGAAAAGGAGACATTTCTCAACTTCCACTTCGTGATATAACAGAACTATGTGTCCATCTCTCAAGAGGACAATCTAAAACAGGAAAAGGGCCTAGGGATCCTTCTCTTATTAGGGCTAACAAATCTGCAACGGGATCAGTAAGTAGGGCAGAGATTGGTAATATACTTGATGAGTTCAAAACTGATATCTTAGGAGCCTTAGTGAACAACTAGACACCCTTAAAATACAAAACAAGCAGAAAGCAGAAACAGATGCTTTAGCCATCTTTTGTCTGAAATGTAGGAAGAAACATGCTTTAAGGGAATGTCCCTTGGATGCAAAAGTTGTAGAAACATGTATGATTTTCTCAGAAAATCATGAGATCAAGGATTGTCCTTCAATCCTTGGACTCAAAGCTGTTTTTCAAGAAGATCCAAATTCAGTAGAATCTCTCTGTTTTGTCGCAAGGAGACCTTGGCAGGGACAACAATCTCAAGGGTTTAACAACCCTATGAATCTTCAAACCCCACCAAATTGGAATCTTTGGCAACAACCTTGGCCCCAACATCAAAATTCATATCAGCCATGGGTACAAGGGATGCAAAATCCTTATGGGAGATTTGCTCAATTTTATCAATATCCCCCATCTTTTCAAAATCAACAAGCTCCACAATTTCCAAGCCAAAATCCACAACTTTCATTGCCATTTCCACAACAACAACCTTCTCAACAAAATAAAAATCCTCAACTCATGCTCCCATACCAACAGAAGACAAATCAACTTCCAGCTCAGCCATTGCCAAATCCTAACAATAAGAATCCTCAAACTACTTATATGGTAGAAGGACAACAATTTCCTACCTATATGATTGTTCCTCTCAACGATGTACAACTCAGATCTGGTAGAGTTTTAGAAAAACATTCTATAGACATTCAAGAGCAAGATACCTTTGAAGAGGACTCTCTTCAAGTCAATAAGGGTTCTGAGGAAGAATCTCTTCAAAATTCAAAAATTCAAAAAGAAAAAGAAAAGCTAACATCCACAACTCCTATAGTTGAGCAACCTGTATCTTCATCTACACCTCCTTTTCCGGAAAGACTACAAATTGACAAGGGGGTGGAAAAACAAATCTTGTTGCCTAACTATGACTTTCTAGATGAATTGAAGAATGTTTGTATCAAGATTCCATTGCTACAAGCCATTCGAGAAATTCCTATTCTAGAAAAAACCATAAAGGAGTTGAGTTTCAAAAGACCAGGAAGGAAGCTAAAGGACACAAGAAGAATCCACCTGGTAGGAAAGATTGCAGACATTATGATGGGAAAATTACCATGCAGAAGTATGTAGATCCAGGAAGTCCAATTGTCAAGACACATATAAATGGGATAGAAATTCCAAACACATTGATTGACTTAGGGGCTGCTATCAACATTATGAGTAGAGAGACTATGGAACAGTTAAAACTTCCTAACCTTCTTTTTACACCTACTTTATTGCAACTTGCAGATCGATCGGTTATTAAACCAGATGGTGTATTAGAAGATATTTCAGTCTCCTTAGATTCTTTGGAATATCCAGTAGACTTTATGATTTTGACTCCCAAAAGTAATCTAGGAGGACATCCACTTATCTTAGGAAGACCTTGGCTAGCCATAGCTGATGCTTTTATTAGTTGTAGATCTGGAGACATGTACATTTCAAATGGTAATTCGACAAAGAAATTCAATTTGTATCCTCCCGCAAGAGCAATTACAGAAATAGGAGACAATGAATGGGTCGATGATGAGAACACTATACAACCTGTCTTTACCATTTCTGAAATTAGTGAGGATAGTCAAATTTTGAACACATTAGAAAATTTTGAGACATCTTCAGAATATGACCCCACACAATTTCAATTGGAATCTGACATAGAATATTTATCATCAAGACAAATGTCTCTTTACTCTATGGAAGAGTTTGGTAGTTCTAATATTGAGATTTTTCCAGGAAAAACATTGAATATCAACAAACATTTGGAAAAGTCACAACAAGAAGAACTAACCAAAATCTTGCAAAAACATTCTACCGCATTTGCATGGGAGTATACTGACATGAAAGGTATTGATCCTAAGACTTGCATCCATCATATCTATATTGAGGAAAACAGTAGACCAATCCGACAACCTCAAAGAAGGATGAATCCAAATCTTAGGGAGATAGTGAAAGAAGAGCTCCAAAAACTACTCAATGTAAACTTCATTTATCCAATTTCAGATAGCCGATGGGTTTCTCCTCTGGTTATAGTACCTAAAAAGAATGGTAAATGGAGGGTATGCATTGATTACATGGAATTGAACAAAGCAACTTTGAAGGATCACTTTCCTTTGCCTTTTATCGATCAGGTATTAGACACATTAGCAGGTAAAAAGTACTTTTCATTTTTGGATGGTTTTAGTGGCTATAATCAAATTCAGGTAGCACCTCAAGATCAAGATAAGACCACATTTACTTGTCCATGGGGAACTTTTTCCTACCGAGTGCTTCCTTTTGGGTTATGTAATGCACCTCCAACATTCCAAAGAGCAGTACTAGGAATTTTTTCTGATCTAATCCATGATTGTGTAGAGGTTTATATGGATGATTTTACAGTTTATGGTAATTCATTTGAAGAGGCATTAGAAAATTTGGAAAAAGTTCTCATCATATGTAAAGAAACAAACCTTTCATTAAGCCATGAAAAATGTTTTATGATGTTTACTGAAGGGATTGTTTTAGGACATCATATTTCGGGAGATGGGATTAAGGTTGATAGATCGAAAGTTGAAGTCATCTCCAAGTTGCCTATTCCAAATTGTCAAAGAGATGTTAGAAGTTTTCTAGGATTTACTAGTTATTATAGAAGATTTATAGAAAACTTCACTAAAATAGCATCTCCACTCTTCAAATTGCTTACAAAAGACTGTGAATTTAAATGGGATCTTGATTGTCAATCAGCTTTTGAAACTTTGAAAACAAGAATATCTGAAGCACCTATCTTGAGAGGACCAAATTGGAAACTTCCTTTCCATATTTCTACATATGCTTCAGATACAGCTCTTGGAGCTGTATTGGGTCAAAAAAAAAAATTAATTCCTTATGCCATTTATTACACCAGTAAAAATTTGACTCCCACAGAGTTGAACTATACTGTGACTGAAAAAGAGTTTTTAGCTGTTGTTCATGCAATTAATAAGTTTAGACATTACATAACAGGCTATGAAACTTTTATTCATACTGACCATTCTGCAATTAGATATTTAATGAACAAACCCGTTACTAATGGCAGAGTGACAAGATGGCTTTTACTTTTGCAAGAATTCAATGTTACTGTGTTGGATAGACCAGGAAAACAGAATACAGTAGCTGATTTCTTGTCTAGGATTCAGAATACTAAAGAAGATTCTCCTGTAGAAGATAAGTTTCCCGATGAATACTTGTTTGCAGTAACTATTAAGACCCCTTGGTATGCAGATATTGCTAACTATTTGGTTACAGGGAAACTACCTTCACATTTATTTCCAAGAGAAAACGAAAAATTATTCAGGAGAGTTCAAGATATTCATGGATTTCTAACGAATTGTTTAAAACAGGGCCAGATCTTGTGATCAGAAGATGTGTCAGGGAAGATGAAATGCCTGATATTCTTAAGGCATGTCATGATGAACCATGCGGCGGACACTTTGCGGACAAAAGGACGGCCTATAAAATCCTTTCCTTGGGATATTATTGGCCTTCCCTCTTCAAAGATGCAAAACAATATGTCAAAAGGTGTGATAGCTGTCAAAGAGTAGGGAAACCTACCCTTTCAAATGAAATGCCATTGCAAACACAGGTACTCATTGAACCCTTTGAAAAATGGGCTTTAGATTTCATTGGACCTATTAATCCACCATCTAAGCAAAAGAAGTATATATTGGTTTGCACCGATTATGTTACTAAATGGGTGGAAGCCAAAGCATTAGTGTCTGCTACTGAAAATTCAGTTGTTAATTTTCTTTATGAGGATATTTTTACTCTCTTTGGTGTTCCAAGAGAAATTGTGACAGATCAGGGAAGCCAATTCACATCCAACCTGGTGGAGAAGCTGATGGAAGAATACAAAATCAAGCACAAAAGATCTACTCCTTACCATCCGCAAGAAAATGGTCAAGTGGAGTCTACAAACAAATTTCTTGAAAGTATCATCACCAAAACTGTTCATCTACACAGAAGAGATTGGGCAGAAAGGCTTCCTGAAGCCTTGTGGGCCTACAGAACTACATGGAGAAATACAACAGGACATTCTCCCTATGAACTTGTTTATGGAAAGAAGTCCTGCTCCCCATTGAGTTCCAAGTCAAAACCTTCAAGATGGCAGTTCAGTTGGGGATGGATCTATCAGAAGCCCAAAAGCATAGAATGGAGCAGTTGAATGAGCTAGATGAGATCAGACAAGAGGCAATTCTAAGAACTGATCTAGTTCAATATCAAAGAGCTAAATGGCATGACAAATATATCAAAGAAAAGAAGTTTCAAGAAGGAGATTGGGCATTGTTATTTGACTCCAAGTTTAAAGATTTTCAAGGGAAATTTCAGACTCATTGGCTTGGGCCATATGAGATTGACAAGATCTTTAGCAATGGAGCTATAAGAATCAAGACCATTGATGAGTTTCAAACTCCTCTTATAGTGAATGGCCATAGATTGAAAGTTTATCATAAGCCACTCTCTAAAGAGGATTTTGTCAAGTTGTTTCAAGAAATTTCTGCAATCAGGCTGGTACAGAAGAATCCTTCTTCTCTACCAAGCTAGCTTTTGTTTTTCAAGTTTAAAAAAAAAAAAAAAAAAAAAAGAAGAAGAAGAAAAAATGGTATAAGCCTGAAAACCAATCATTGATTGGCAGTCTTATACAGAAAATATGGGGTGAAAATCAGGGACACCTGACACTCTATATTTTCCAAAAAAAAATCTTTCTTTCATTTCATTTCATTTCACCACCCACTCCATTTCATTCCACTTCATTTCATCTCATTTCATTTCATTTCACTTCACTCCACTTCATTTCATCCATTCCATCAATAAAAATCTTTTTTATGACCATTTCCACCTGGTCATATGTCATTTGTTCATTTCTATTCAACTAAGTAATAGCTGTGTCAGTTTCCGCAGCTGACATCTGTTTCCGCAGCTGACTCCAGTTTCCGCAGCCAGAAGCAGATTCCGCAGCTACTACTCTGTTTTCAAAGAGAATGTACAGTCAGTTGTTATTTCTATAATTATGAAATAAAATGCAGGAGAGAGGATCAATGGAACATTCAAGACACTAATGAATATCAATCAGTTGAAGACCAAGGGCAAAAGCAAGGATTCCAAAGGTATGAATAAAGTTTATTTCAAATAGTATTGAAAAAACACATTTTTATATAATTTTAAACTATGAGCTCTACCCATAACGCGCAATGATTATATTGACAGTCCCGTAACCTTCCACGATCTCCATGTTATCCTCTTGCATTTATTCACAAACGGTTTTCATCATTGAAATTCCGATTCTCACTCATGTTCCAATATCCCACCGTAGATAATGAGACGTATTTGAGTTGACAAAGGACTCTTACAAGCCGCATAACTTCATAATCATTGATTGAAACGTGTTCATATTTATTACACAGCCACCAAAATTCAAAACGCGGCCGAATGCATTATACTGTGTTAACCTCTTTGTCGTGTCTCTGTCGTGTTTACAAAACCCCGCTCTACTCATTCTCACTCCCTGTTTCACTCCATTTCGTTCCTTTTGCTCACTCTCACTCCCGTATACCTACCCACAGTGTTACTCCATTCTGTTTATGGTACTCATTCTCATTTTATGATAACATCCCCACAGTATTGTGCTCGATCCTGTGTATTCCATCGTTCCATTTCCACTTAAACCCTCACAGAGGCAAACTTGTGAAGCACAGAGAAGTGAAATGGGAAAATTATTAAGGGCAGAGCCGGAAGGACCGAAGTTTATAGAGGGATATCCGCAAGAAAAAGAGATGTTGAGGAAAGCTAAATGGCTGCGTTTTATTCAGAAATTCAGGGGTTACCACAGAGAAGTTACAAAAGCGTTTGCAAGATCATTTGATGGCTCGGAAGCAGAAGTGGGAGACCTCAACTTTTTGGTCAATGAAGCATCAATAGCAACAGCCACAGAGCTTCTTCAGGAAGGAGAACGTTGGTTCAAAAATAAAAGTATCAGTGATGAGGCATGGAGAACAATCCTACGGAATCAAGGTATGGATATCACTGTTTTTAAAAGAGGAATCCCTGTGCATGCAATAAAATATGAATGGGCCACTTTACTACTAATTGTTCAGAAATTTATTACATGTGAGGGCCGTTTTGGGTCTATGTACATGTACCATACTAGGCTATTGATGAATTTTCTTGAAAACCAAACTCTCAATCTCCCTTATTTTCTATTCAATAGCTTAAAGAAAATGGCTGTGACTGTTAAAAAACACTTGGGAGATGTAGAGCCTCATCTTTATCACCACGGCCTTATAAAAATTCTGATTGAAAAGGAGCTAAAGGAAAGAAAAGATACATGGGAACAATTCCTATTTAGAAACTTCTTTGAAGAACCTCAGGAAATTCCTGAAGGTAGTTCAATTAGAAGGAGTAGAAGAAAGAGAATGAATGTTGAAACCCAAATTGCTCCTACACAGAAAATTCCCGCAGCTAGCACAGTAAAAATAAGTAGAAGGAAAAGAACAATAGATGAAATCCAAAATACTTCTACTACTACTATGAAAACAACTGATAGGGAAGAGAGATTGGTAAAAAGGAAGAAGAAGGAAATTAAAGCTAAGAAGCCAATAATACCAAAAGGGAAAGAAATTATTGAGGCTGTCCATAAAACTCCTTCTGAAGAAGAAGAAGATCACCAAATACTATCTGAAAGATTAGTTTTTCTTCAAAAACAGTCATCTATATCCAAGAAGGCAGAGACAGGAAAACAAGAACAAAAGGGTAGTGTACCACAACATGTGAGGAGAAGCAGCAGGCTTAAGGGAAAATTGAGAAAAACACAAATTAAGGGTCCTCATTTCATTGATTTGGGTGAGGAGACATCTGAACAGTCTCCAACTGACCATAGTCCATTTCAGTCAGTTAGTGAAGCTGGTTCCTTTCACTCCCAATCATATAATGAGCATACTCCATCTTATTCTCAGCAAAATATTGATGTAAGCCCTCCTCGGCCAGATTTTGAACATAATTCTCCCTTGCAGCATTTTGGGGACAGCCCAATGAAAAAGACACCGGAAGTAGATCCCAAGCAGCAGGAGGTATATGACTATATAGAGTCCTTGGAGAAGGCAGCCACAGGTCCAAGTACCTCTTCCATTTAGCCTCATACATTGCAGGATGATTTAGTTCAGTCATTAAAACAGGAAATTTTTGAGCTTGAGCTTTTGAATTGGCATATCAAAAATGAAAATGAAACACTGAAAGAACAAGGCAAACTCGACAAGATCATCCATGATAATACTATGTTACATTTGGGTATTTGGCAAAAGAAGAATAAGAAATTAAAAAGGAAATGCCAAAAATTGAGCAGAGCACTTGTGAATATCAAATTTAGGTGCTTAATGAAGAAACCCAGAATGATGGCAGTACCAAAGAAGAAGAGAAGGGGATTGGATGTGCTGGCTGAAGTATCAAGGCACATGAACTCAACAAAGAGTATCAAAATTTTGGTTGCATGAGGACATGCAACACCTTCACAGTGGGGGTATGTTGAGTCCCGAATTTGCATCTTTTCCATACACTTTTCCATACCTTTTTCACTCACCTAAACCTCCAAAATTGTCAATATCATGTGCAAAAGGGTATCTAACATGGTTTTAAATTATGTTTTTGTGTTTTCTATTTGATCTAGATTTTGTTCATACAGCTGCGGAAACTTGCCACTTTCCGCAGCTGCTGCAACTTTTCGCAGCTATTTTGTGGAACTATATGCTACAGGTGTCTACAAGGGAAACGAGCCACATGGGCAGGCTAGGAATGACGTGGACATGGTTCGTGTCCTACTGGTTCAAGCAAACTTGTCCAAAGAAGCCGCGGTCAAAGCCGTCCACGTGGAAGTCAACTATGGAGTTTCATGTCGGCCGGACTCTGTTTCGTGGCAAATAAACATCCATACGGCCGTTTCTAAGCTTGCGGAGGTTAAATCGACATCTGTGCAGAGCTCTGGAGTTGAATTCAAGCATCCATCTTCCGTAGATTCGCTTTCCAACACGGCCATACTTCTATATCCGTGGGCGTAGTGGTCTACGTGCTCTCTGCCATCATGAACTTTAGGAGACAGTTACAGTTTATTGTTATATATAGAGCGTTTGCATACGCACAGAAATTTAGTTGACAGTTGTTAGTTGATAGTTGATGTTCGTGAATAAACTCTGTTATCTGTTAGTTTGCTTTGTAGTGATTACGCTACCCTTGAGCCGTAACACTACCATTCTGTAATGAACTGCTTTTTAATATGAAGACTCTGTTTTTCAACTTAATTCGTGTTTGAGGATCGTTACCAAAGCTGTGTAGAGGGCCCCTGCTCAGCTAAGGTTTTGTGTATTAGTGTACATTTCTCATTTCATTTCCTTTAAAATTCATTGTATCATAATCCATCCATATGTTCATACTTTGTAGTTGTTTCATTTCTGTTTATACATTTCCATAATTTCCATTTCATTTCTGTCTTACATGTTTTATGATTGTTAATCACTGATCAGTTTTCTTGTGCAGGTTTTAGGTAGACAGCCCGGGCATTTTTATAGCATTTTGACTAATGACATGAAACTAACATTGCTCTGCTGCTAGTTTTCTTTTCATAGCTTTTGTTTAACTTCAGTCTTGCTTTGTACATTTCAGTTTTTCTTATCTGATTCAGTAGTTAAATTTAGATATATTAAGCTGCTCATAGCGTCTTCAGTTGCCTCCGAAAGCCACAGCTGGACTGATGGTGAGGGACTGCATTATGAAATGTAGTTTAGTATTAGTTTCTTTTCTGCAAATTTACATATATTAAATCATGTATGAGATTCTGGGCTTGCTCCCTCCGAGAGCCACAAATGGATCGATGGCGAGGGATTGAATCATGAGTGGCGGTTTAGTATTAGTTACTTTCCGTAAATTAAATATCAAGCATACAAGTTGTTTAATGATTACTTCCTAAATTCAACCCATAATGTCTAATGACAGAAGGCTTTTAAATGAATTGATGTAATCTGATTTAGATTTATTTTGTTGCAATTTTGAATTTCCTTAAGCATAGTTTCTTTTGTGTTTAGTTGGCAGCAAGAATAGTTTGGTTTTCATGTTCACTAGTTTAATGTTTTGATTCATTAGATTAGCAGCACCTTTTCATTTCAGCAGTACACTTTTACTTTCTTTCAAGTCTTGTCATTGTAATTTTCAATTTGCTTTTAAAGTTTCAAGTTGGTAAATCATTATAGGGGATATCACTTCCTTGAACAAATAAAACCAAACTTGCTTTTCATTTTAGAATTTCCATTTCACCTTAGAAAAACCAAAAACGACAAAAAGTTAAGAAATAGGTTATCTTGCACATATAGTGCGCCGCACTTCATCAGCTTACGATTCCCGGATTGACAAATTAAATGCAGCAATTTAGGACACACTAAATTGACCAAACAGTTCGCTGAGAAGAGAGGTGAAATAGGAGTTGAGTTCATCCCCAATGTGCTCCCTGGAGAACACCTTATCGTCATCAGCTTTTTTGAGAGAGAGGATGCGATTGCAGGCTCTGTGCTGGATAGTGGACTTGTGGAAGAAACTGGTGTTGCGTTCTCCTTGCTTTAGCCACTGCACCCTCGATTTCTGTCTCCACAGTAGCTCTTCCTGCTTTAGTCGTTCTTCCCATTGTCTTTGTAGATTTGTTTCTTGAGCTTTCCTTTCCTCATCATGCCCTTTTGTGATCATTGTTTGCTGTAGTATCGCCATTTTTTCCTCGAGTTCTTTTTTGGCTTGAAAGATGTCTCCAAAGGTTTTTTTGTTCCATCATTTGAGGTTGGATTTGATGGTTTTGAGCTTCTGCTAGAAGATATACATGATGTTGTCACTGCTTATGGTGGTTTGAGTCCACCAACTTTTTATGTTTTGCATGAAAGTTGGTGTTCTGTCCAAAAGGCCTCGAATCTGAAAGGTCTGTTGTGGGGCTTTTCTAAATTGGTGAAGTGGATCTGCACAGGCCAGTGATCCGAGCCTCCTATAGGCAGAATGTTGGCCTCCATGTCGATGTTTTGCAGCAGAATGGATTCTGATAAGAGGAGCCGATCGAGCCTTGATGCTATCTGCCTGTTTCCTCCTTGCTTATTATTCCAGGTATGCAAACCATTGACTGTAGGGATGTCAGTAAGTCTGGATTCAGCAATAAAGGTGTTAAATGCCTCCGAGTCCTTATCCAATTTTCGTAAGCCTCCCTTTTTCTCCGCTAGAGTGGTGATCATATTGTAGTCTCTGCCTGCAATCCAGTGAGTTGCCCCATGGTGTTGTCTGACTTCG
>JAXQQM020082893.1:0-18682 GCA_034641835.2 Pinus albicaulis
GAGGCAACTTTGGACAAGTATGGGTGGCATACCCGACAACATGACACAAAGTGCATTGGATAATGCGCCTTGGTGGCCGAGGGGGGGAAAGGTTTGTTGGGGTAGTCTTGTCCTTGGTTGCTTTGTTGGCTTTGCCCCCTTTACCTAAAGTTGTCGCAATAGGAGGAGGTTCTTGTTGAGGTGGCTGAGGCATTGTAGCCGCGGGAGAAGTCATAGAGACCGATTGAACTAGGGTCAAAGCAAGATATGGTTTGGGGTGACCAGGCGGGGTAGTGGCTGGGGGATCAAGGTACTAGACGGGAATCCATAGTGTCAGGTTAGGCAGAGAGAAGGTGGCCATAATAGGTACTTTTTAGACTCTAGGAGGGGGGGCTAAGAACGGTATCTGACTGGAGGGGAAATGGCCAGGCGGGACAGCTCCTAAATGGTTAAGGCCTGGCGGAAATGTTCTAGGAGGGTAAGGAGGCTCATGATTACCAGTTGAAGGGCCAAGAGGAGGAGGTCCAAAATTCTGAATCGAAGGGCTACGAGAAGGATGTGGAGGGTGAGGAGTCTGCTAACTAGCCAAAGCGGGTTGCTTGAGGGCGGCCTGAGATGATTGCATCATGCAAACATTTGATGAGATGGGATCAGAGATAGGAGAGGGAAGACCGAGGAATGTACCAAGAAGTGAGGAATATTTGTAGACTCCGGATGAAACACTGGTCAAAGGATTGACGATTTTCTTGTTGGCCACTAAAGAGATAGTGGACTTAGGGGAGGTCTGAGACTTCAGTTCGTAATATGTCAACTGGTCAAAGGTGACTATCTTTCTGTTATGAGGGAAGGAAATCTTGCGTTGAACCGCAGAAGGGACAACAGAAATCACATTAGTGTAGCTACAACCCAATAGAATGTTGTAATCTGAGGGGGCATCTATGACTTGTACGTCAATGCAAACAGTCTTGCCCGCAAGAGTAATAGGAAAATTTCGGAATAAGCCAATGGGCTAGGAGGCTTGGCCATCCCATGCTCGGAGAGTGATCATGGAAGGAGCCAACTCAGGTGATCTGAGTTGCTTCCAAACTAAAGCAGACATCACACAGGTGGATTCCCCCTCATCAATAATGCACTGGGAAACGTTGGCGTTCCGGATCTTGACTGGGATTTGGAAAGAAACGGAAGCAGGGAGAGGAGGATGTTATGACCGATCAACATAAAAGACAATCAATCAATCTTCGAAAGGAGCTACAACACCCATGGCAGATAGTAGAGATTTTCGTTTTGAAGGGCACGACTGCAGAAGTTCCAGCGTTGAAACGGCAGCAGGGGATTGTGCCAAATCATCTACTATGCTATACGAATGGGTAGCTTTTCAAGAAGCAACATTTCAGCGTAGTGGTTCCTGAGGGATCTTGGTATGAACCTTTGCCCTAGGTTGAGGGATTTGCAAGGGACCATTAGGTGTCGAAAGAGGCTCTATAAAGACCAAAGGAGGCAGCTCGGGGACAGATGTAGTGAGAGGCTTGTTGTACTGACGGGACCGAGTCTGAAGATTAATGTCTACGGTTAAAGGTTGATCAGAGTTCATCATGAGAATCTGGTAATCGGAGGTACCAGATGGAAGCGATTGAGTAGCCACCTGACCTTCAGGTGGTTGGGTAGCCAAAAATCCTCACTGAGGGAAAGGATCAGTAAGCACAACCGGTTGACTAGGTGTAGGACTGGGAGGAACGGAAGGGACGACTTGCTGTCCTCTCAAAGTTGCTTGAGAATCCCACAGCTTTTGCATCTGTGGCAAAAGAGGACAATCATGTGTGTAATGACGATAAACACCACAATAAGAACAGGGATTGTTCGTGCGAATAGGCCTGTCCTGCTTGGGATGAGTGCCCTGTTGTTGGTTTGTAGTGTTAGGAGCATTAACTTGATTAGGTCTAGGATTACTAGGGTCAAATTGATTTTGAGTTCCTTTCCTCTTCTTTTTTGAGGGAGAAGGATTAGTCGCGCCCTACTGTGCATACACCTGCCCCTGAGGAGGTGGTGGTTGCTGTTGTGGGGGTTGAGAAGGCAAGGGAGGAGGAGGTGCTAATGCTGGAGGAGTTGGAGCACCAGGCTGTGGATACAGATAGTAAGGAGGTTGGTTAAAATTGTGGTAAACAAGAGGTTGGGAAAAAATATGAGGCATGCCATATCCTGGATACGTGCTACCTAGAGGGGGAAAAGTGCAAGAGGTGCTGGCCCCCCCCTGAGGAAAACCATAGCCCATGGGAGGTTGGGCATATAGACCAGACAGAGCTCCAATGATACCGTCGACAACGTGAGATGCCCCCGATGCATTGGCACCACTGGGTCTAGGAAGATCAGGTAGAACGGTATAAACATAACCCGACTAAGCGTAGATCAGGTCATATTTTAACACAATTTGGAGAGCAGCTTCTTCGGTTTGAGGAAAGTGCGATGCGACATCTTTTCCGATAGGTGGCAAAAGAGATCTAAGGAACCAGTCCATGTAGACATGGTCTTCGAAGGTAGGAGCTCGACATAGGCTCTTTCTTCTCCATCATTCCTGTACATGGTCTGATAGGAGGGTTGCAGACAATTGATAGAAAGAAGTCAAGAGTTCGGCAACAGTGTCATAACAAAGGGGAAGCTGGAAGTAAGACAAAAAATCCTGGGAAATAGTCGTAAAGGTGGTATGAAGAAGGGGCCTGGTCAACATACCACTTAGAAACTTCAGCTATAAGCGTACGTTGGAACAACCGAAGACGAACAGAGTCATCGGTAATGGAGTTAGACAAACACCACATGTGGAAAGATTGAAAATGATTTGAAGGATCTTCTCCAGCAAGTCCTTCAAACTTTAGGATGTCGGAAAGGAGCTTTTTCGGCATAGGAGGCGAAATAGCATCATGGTGTATAGGGTCGTTTACCAACTGGTCAAAATCGGGGAGGCTAAGGTTTGCCATGAAGGGGAGCAAGGGCGCAGTCGGGGTAGTGTCTGTTGCGGTCCCACTAGTGGTATTCTTAGCATGAGGGCTGGGGTTACCACCAGCATTAGGTCCTGCACTAGACATGGCTAAGGTGTCAGAGGGAGAACTGAAGGCGAAACGAGAAGGAGAACCCAAAGGACCAGAAGAAGAGTCGGTGTGCAGACTCGGTGGAGGACTAAATCGAATCCTACATGGAGGAGTAAGTCTTCCTACCGGAAACTGAGGATTAAGGCCAAGAAGTCTTGGTGGCGCAATGGTCACGACAGAAACACGACACAAAGGAAAAAGAGACCAACAAGGGCAGGGAGGTGCATGATCAACTGATTACAATGTCAAAACAAGGAAGGAGAGGTGCAGGATCAATTGATTTCAATGTTTTAGAGTATTTTCTTGGAGGTGTTAACCAAGCCCTTTTTTCGCTTAGGGTGTGTGTGTGAAGTGTGTGAATTTTAATTTTTAAACCTAGACGTTTGTAGAGAAAAAGAAAAAGTGTGCTGTATAGCAGTAAATAAACCTGCAAATGATAGTATATGAGCCTGCAAAAACAGAAAATAAATAGCTAATAATGCAATAATCTAAACTCAAGGAGGCAGATCTCTCAATAAATAGTCTATAGGTGAGTAAAAAAATAATAAAAAATAAATAAAAAATCCCATAGATCTAAGGTCAGGAGTGATAGGGATCTAAAGGACAAAATCTGCTGGAAAGTGGTGTCGAAAATAGCAACAAATCAGAGGAAAAATTGCTGTAAAAAGAGGTTGCGAAAGGATATCTCCTAGAGGGAAACAGAGTGAACCCTAGAGGAAAACCCAAAAAAAGATAAATGAAGAGATTTTGATGGATAACAAGTCGATCTGAAGCGGATCTGAAGGTGAGGTATTAGATCTAAAAAATGGCTGAAGACTCTGAAATTTCAGATAACCTGCAATAGAAAAAACTCTTCCACAAAAAGTGGAGGGTAATGAAGCCCTAGGGGGCTAGGTTCCCACTTAGTTGAATAAAACAGAACAAGTACAGGTCCAAAACAGGCAGAGATTGAGGTAAGACAACCCTAAAAAGAGGCTCAGACAAACCCAGAAAAATTTCAAAAAAATCCCTACAAAAAATCCAGGTCTCAGTTTCTGACCTGTTTTCAGTAGAGGTCGCAGTTTTTGGGCTGATTCCTACGTCATGAAGCTCCAAGTCGCATTTTTGGGACAAAAAGTGTGACCTGCACTTCCGACACTCTCGGTGGCAGATTTCAGAAAAAAAATTCATCTCAGCTGCGGCTGATGTCTGTCACCTGCGCAATAGGTCCGAAAACACATGGAAGTTAGAATATTTATCGTTTTAGGGTTTTATAGGTTAAAAAAAACATAAAGAAAAGAAAAAACAAGGGGTTGAAGAGAAATCCTAGGGTTTGAAGCAGTTGGATATGCAAGGATTGGAAAAATGACAGTGGTCGTAATCGTAAACCCGTGTGGAGTCACCAGTTGTTAGTATGAATCTTAATTCCAAGCGTACGAAAAAATACCACTTTAACTGTGCATAAAAAACAGCCCTAACAACAAAGATGGCTGCTAATATCCTCAGATATTCAGTTAGGTGATCAAGATAAATGCTGCAAAAATGTAGATCTATGCATTATAAGACACTAAACAATAGAAAAAACAAGATTTACTCCATGCATCCAATAGACAAGACAAGAATATGTTGAATGAATTTTGTATTATGGTCACCTGGGAGGAGAACACAGAAGGGTGTTATCAGTTCTCCTCAATGGGATGGGTTCTTGTAAGTCCTCAACACTTCATATCTAAAACTTCTCTCTCTTGATGGTGTAGAAAACCCAGACAAAAATGGTAGCAAAATATGACTATGATGGTGGATCAATAGTCAGACCAAAAGTATAGATACAGAGTGCTCTTTAGGAAACAAAAGGTGGTAAATGAATGGGAAAACCCTTCTATTTATAACAAAATATTGAGTTAGTCTAGATATTGGTGCATAATTAAAATATTATTAACCAAATCAAGATCCAACTTTTATGGAATATTTTATTATATTTGTTGGAGGGAAAAGGAATTTGACTTGGGTAAAATCCATTTATTTGTAAATAATAAATAAATAAATGATTTATTTATCATTTTAGGGATGTGGTTGAGTAATAATCAAATAAATAATGATTTATTTAATTATTTAAGGGTGATTTAGTCATATTCAACAAAGAACATTATTTAAATAAGGTTTAAATAATTATTATTAGGAAATAATAAGATAAATAATGATTTATCCGATTAATTTCCCTGTTTTGGGTTAAATATAACCACGAATATTAATTAAATTTCCATTTAACTAATTATTCCTTGAGGAGAATAAAAAAGATGTAGATTTATTTAATATTTCCTCATGGGATTTCCTGTTTAGACCATAAACAACTTAATAAATGTGGTTTACTAATTTATTTTTCATAGTGAATGTAATTTTACTTAGGGTAGAATTGGTCTTACATGGTGTACTTGGGTCCATCTAATAACAATAGGTTAGATGACCAAAAAATGGTGTAACAATATTGACAAGGCTCGAGAGTTCATTGAGAAAATTCAGATGATTCATCAACAAGTTAAAGAATAGCTTGAGAAGAGTCAAATAAAATACAAGGAGAGGCACGACAAACATAGAGTTGATCACAAGTTTTAAGAAGGAGATGAGGTATGGTTGCACATAAGCAAAGAAAGGATGCAAGGAGAAGGTAAAAAGCTCAAGCCCATTCACTATGATCCATTCAAGATCATAAAGCAAGTTGGTAACAATGCATTTCTACTTGACTTGCATTCATATATGTGAATGTATTCAGTTGCTAATATTGAAAAATTACGTTTGTATGAGTCACCTTTGATCGATGATAAAGGAAGTGATGTTCAGCTGCCTTATATTGAAGATTTCTCGCCAGAATTTCTAGATCAACTCAAGGAGGATACCATTCTTGATAGGAGGAAAAGAGCATCCAAGAGGGGAAGTGTTGACTACCTTCGAGTTGGGCTCAAAGGCAGTAAGCCAAGCAAGGCAAAGTGGATGGAAGTTGGAAAGGTGAGGGAGCTTTACCCTCATCTACTGAATAGGTAATCAAAGTCTTTTGGGATTCAAAAGCTTCCGAATGGGGAGGTGTGATCAAGAGTTCATGAATTTTGCTCAAAATTGAAAATGCTCGAAACGATACCAAACCTGAGTGACTGGGTAGATATCGTTGTTATTATTTCGACGCTGTAAACGGTTCAAAAAACCGATGTCCTATGAGGGAGATACTGCGTTCTGATCGATTCCCCAAACAACTAAAATTGTGTCAGTGTTGACTAGGATGCCCAGTCAACATGTAGGTGTATAGTCAGCAAAAGGGGAATATTCTGGAAATATTCAATTTTCTCTAAGACAACAAGATCTTGACATGTGGCATGTTCTGGATCATTGGATTTGGTTGTACAAATTTTTTTATGGTCCAATGGTTGGGTGACACGTGGCCAACCCTGAGGCTGCCACGTGTCCCCTAGATGGTGGTTTAAAATTTTTGTATAGGTCTAGGGGATTCGACCCCATGACCTCCAGGCATGCCCAAAAATTATTCTACCATCTCCGCTACCGGGTGTTTCTTACCCTATGAGAGCGCCAGATATATTTTACTTGTAATTAAATGCAAGTTAGGGGGGATCGTCGGCAGTCCCAACCCGCCAGCGGCCCTGTTGAGTTTAGTAACACAGTGCATACTTAAAACTGCGACATTTATTGTAAGAATTCAATGGTTCTGTAACCATAACCCAGGACGGTGTTAAAACATTAAATAGAAACCTTATCACATGTAACGGAACTGAAATTCTCTGCGCGGTTAGTTGTAACACGTGTTATACTCCAAGATTAAAGGAGCGAACTCTAGTTTCAATCAAAGTTCCGCTTTGCAGTTAGCATAACCATAAGGATTATAGGGGTTGGAATGTGGACACCCCCTCCCCTTAACCACAAACGTTAAATTTCAAGGTTTATTCTAGCGAGATGTTTAGTTCGCCCTCCATTTTCGGAGGTTTGGCCAATTTTTACTGTGGACAAGTGTAGTCCTCCAAATTTAGTGGAGGTTTTGGTAGGGGACATTGCGCAAAAACTTAGCTAGGTCAATTTTCGATCAATTTGGGTGAAACAAGAGTCTACCTAGAATAATCTGAGCATTCTGGAGCCATTGGTGCAAATAAAACAACTATTGGAGGCTTGTAAGCACATGTATTTGCAAAATTTTTAGCATAATGAAATATGGACATGCCATTAGGAGCTGGACCAGCAAATGTAGCAGAGGAGGGGTGAACTGCTTGATCATGCCTGCTGTGTAAATGTTATGTGTGGTTTTATTTCTCTATTATACACTATTTTTTAGTGTTATTTAGGCTTATTTGCATGCTTAAAATTCACAATTTCATCTATGTTTCATGGTTAAATTCCTCATTCCTTAAGAAAAAAAATGGAGACAAATATGTACATGTTTTATAACTGAAAGGAAACTTAGCACAACAAACTAATGAAGTCCTTTCAGATCATCGTGTGTATTGTGTATCTTGTGGTTCTTGCAAACTCTTAGTTAATGCTCTACTGTTTATATGAACTAGACATACATGTGAAATATTTCCTATGTAACCTATGTTGCTTAGTTGTTCTATGGCCATGGCTAGATGTGGTCATTGTCTTGGTAAGTTCTTAAGTGGGACAAGTTCAGCTTGGACATGAGTGGACTAAGATGAGGTATAGCAAGTTCTTAGGTGAACAAGTCATAATCTTCTTGTAGTAGGTGCAATTGGTTAAGAGGTTGTGATTGAATCAGGCCAATGTCACATGAACTGTAGTAGCTAAGGACTTGTTTCATTTCCCAAGTCATGAAAAAATGTAAGGCTAGTTGCGAGGGCATGAGTGCTAAGGCATGCTAGGGAATGCTAACATGTGCTAGATAGTTTGAAGGCATGTCAAATATGTTAATATGTGTCAAGTGATAAGGAATGCCAATATGTGCAAGGGTGCATGTGACAATATGTTCCAGGGACTATTAAGGAAACAAAAAGGAGAAAAAATTTAAACTATGTTGGGATAGGGTCCCCTAGGGTCATTTTTTTGGTACAATTTTGGTTAAATTTTGTCAATGCACATTGAGGGTAGAAGTCAAAGGGATTTGGAGTGGGTCAAAGCTCCATAATGATTGTAATTGGTGAAAATGGAAACCATGAGTCTCAAACCATGGTTTGAGACCATGGTATGTGTGTGTCTGAGTCATATAAATATTTAAGAGTTGAGTCCAGTAAGGATATGATATATATATATATATATTTTTGATGATGAATGTTTTGATCTAAGTTTTGGGCAAGTCTATGTTCGGTTTAGGTAGAAAGGCTCCTACTAGCTTCATGCATAGAGACCTGAGTCCTAAGATGTGTGCAAGTACCCTATTGCTGTGTGCACAAGCAGAAACGATTGTACTGAATTGGATCTATTAATAAAGAAGAATATTTGTCGAACTTTGTTCCATTGTGATTTCTATATTTATGCATGAATATGTTGGTTTAATTATCTGTTGATTACTGCAAGTTATAGATCTATTTTTGTTCCTGGTTGAATGCACATTTATCTGAGTTAATTATATGTCTCTATAGTCGCAGAAGGGTTGCATCTGTGTTAAATATTTTACAAAATAACTATCTATGTGATTGTGTAAGTGTTATTTCCACTCATATATGATAGATCTGACTGAAGCATACTGATATGTTTTAAACATATTTGTTAATGGTTTTATTTGCAATTAGATTTGGGTTCTTGTGAATTCTTGCGTAGGAAAATAATCATTAGATTTGATAAGCAGGGTTAAGGTCCACATCATACGCTCCCTCAAGGTGCAAAAAGTTGGTTCCATAACCCCCCCATACTTCTTTAGGTGAGAATTTGGTCTGCGCAAGCCAAAAAATAGTTTTGTTACTGGGAACATGACCTATTTGAGGGAATTTTGATGTGGCAGTTGATGAAGAATGAACTGCAATATTTTTTGGATAAGAAAGAATGTGAATTTTCAAACCAAGAAAACTGAAACCCTAATTTGTCTTCTGAAGATTGGGAGAAAAGTTCTATATATATATATAGAGAGAGATACACAGAGTTTTGTTTGCTTATTTTGCAACAGAGTTGCAAGAGTGGTTATCTCATCTTTCTAAGTTTAAAACCTGTGCAAAGGAAGACACGATCACAAGGTGGACGCCTGAGCTGGTTTAATTGTTGGAGAAATCTAGCAACAAAATTACTCACACGATAGATTATTGGATTGACAGAATTTTGAGTGGTTTTGTAATTGAATTTTATATTGTTACTTTTGTGGCATATTTTGAACCTTAAAGGAGATTTTTGAAAGGCCCTAGAGGTATGTTTCTGCACTTATTGAAACTATGGATTAAAATTGTTTTATGTGGAAAGGATACTATGTGAAACCACATTGAGTGACTGTCCTGAAGAGGTCCGTCTAGATCCATGCACAGAGGTCCTGGTAGTTATACTTGCATCGGGAAAATTACAGAGTAGAACTAGAAGAATATTTTTTCTACAACCCCCTCAAAGGTAAATATGACAACGATGAGGAGTCTCAAACAATTAGCTTTGGGGAATTTGCACACTTAGAAGAAGAGAACTTGATCATAGTTCAGATCCCATCCACTCCACTTCCAAATTCATCTCACTCTAACAATTCATCCACTCCACCTCCACCTCCACCACCAGATGTTAATATGAATACTTCCATAAAATTGTGAAATTTCAAGGGTGTTGGAAATGAAGATGTTGACCAATTCTGGTTCATCGCAGATGCTGTATGGACAACGCAATAGATCAATAACGATAATGTTAAGAAAGCATAGCTTGCTACTACATTTCAAGAATATGCATTGGATTGGTACATGAGGTATGTAGCAAAAACCCCTAATGCAACAATTGATGAGCTTAAAGCCACATTAAAGGAGCAGTTCAAAAATCCAAAATCATATGCTCAATGTGTGACTAAATTAAAAGAGATCCACCAAGAAGTGAATGAATTTGTATGGGAGGCATATCAACAGTTGAAGCACACCATCAGGGATGTAAGATTTACTATCAATGACAGACATCACAAATAATGGTTCATTTCCATGTTGCTGTCACATCTACGCCAATCCTTAAAACAACAGAAGATTGCGAGATAGGCTGAATTTGTGGAGATCACCATGAAGTTATAAGCCTCACTTGTACCAGCCACATAGGTTGGGGCTCAAAAAATCTAAAGGCAGTTAGTTGCATTACACTTAGAGATACAAAGTTTGCGAAAAAGAGAAAGAAAAGGATGTGCACGTAGGATTATGGTGCATACGATGTAAAGTTGAAGGGCATCACAAGGATCAATGTCTTGTATATAATAACTATCTAGCAGCTGGAGGACCAAGTCCGATTAAGAGTGCGGTAGGGTCTAGTGAAGTTCTCATACTATGGTGCACGATTTTTCAAGAAACTCTATTGCACATGACATAATTTTTCCCTAGGATTGGTAAATATGTTCCAGAGCTCAAGCAACCTTACTGCACATTTTGTATATCTGTGGGACACGAAGAGAAGAACTGTCGCAGCTTTTATCTAATGATTGAGAAGACTACTTCCTATAGGATGCAGGCTGAGGGTTGAGGGTCAGATTCACCTGCATCTTCCTCTAGGCATGGTGGATTTCAAGGTAGAGGATGAGGAAGAGGAGGAGGGGCCGGTTGAGGAAGATGCCAACTCATTTGCTATAATTGTGGGGATGTTGGCTATTATGCGTGCGACTGCCCGAACCCAAAACAACACTATTATAGGGATTGTAGACAGTTTGATCATTTTATTGAATATTGCCCTGTTTTTTTGCAAAAATGCAGGAAAATAAAATGCTGACACCCACGCAGAATTTTCAAATGATGAGAGTAGAACTGCGCAGTGAGCAACCTAGCATGAATATTGTGACCAGAAGTAGTGCAATAACACTTGTAGATAAAGCAAAAGGTAAGAGACCTACCACCAATGTTTGGGTATGGAAACCTAAGAAAAAGGAGGTGTTTAACTTACAAAGGGAAAAGGAAACCTTTGTCTAAGAAAAGAAGGACTTCACAGATCCTGGCAAATCAACCTCTAAAGTACTAAGCAAGCTTTCCATAGATACCGTCGAAGGGGTCAATCCTGCAGAGATGAAACCATTTTTGCAGGTTTTTATCAAGCTTCTGAGTAATAAGAAGGCGGTTGAGAATATTCAAACTCTTATTGATAGATACACTGAGAAATAACAACCTCAGATGGATCAAAGGGATGTCAATAAAATTTACAGGAACAAACAAAGAACTGGCTGAGAGATGCGCTTAACTTCTCAGATAGGTGAGTTTGAAATGGATTAGGTTATTTTGGATCTGGATTCTGATGTAAATATACTACCAAAGCATACTTGGTAGAATCATGGGAGAAACTAAGCTAGAGTGGTCCATTATTCATCTATGCATGGAAAATCAGTAGAGGATTATCCCAATGGGTAGACTCTCTTGGGTGGAAGTTGACATTTATGGAGTTAAGCATTGTTTGACTTTGAAGTTATTCAAATTATTGACGATACAGATCCGTACCCTGCACCGTTGGGTCTGGATTTGGCTCTTGACATGGATGCTATCATCAACCTCAAGCGCATAAGTATGGTGTTTGAAAATGTAATATCCCAAAAGGGAGAATGCAATAATACACAAACATAATATTTGTAACAAAATATTATGTACACATAAGTTATGATCAACACAAATATAGACAGAATAGGGGAGCCATTTTATTATGTGGATATGAATAAGAGATACAACAGTGCATAAAATAGAAACATTCAAGCCAAATAAATGGCCTAGAATGACCCTAAAATTATTCCAAAGCAGGCACTATGTAACTAGAGCTGTTGGAAGTTGTATACTGCATTTTCCCTTCAGCTAATGATAATATTAAAACTGCTTGCTGAAAGGGAAATGTAGATATATGGTGCTCTGGAGCTCTAGTGATGCCAATATTTTATATCTGGGCACTATTATGGAAACCCAAGACAACCCAAAAAGGAAATCCAGATCTAAGAAGATTATAAATTCACCTTTGTAATAATCCAAATCTGGAACATCACATCAAGCCTGCTAGAATAACGCGCTCCTGAGAAATATATGCACAGAAATGAGTTTACAACCCCTGGATCCCTTATATCATCTCATCTAAGATCTAAATCCAAAAGGAGAGAAAAAACAAATCAAACTAGGTGGGTTAAACAGATCTCCCACAAACTAGTCTAGCTGAAATTCACCCAAAGAGAGGGGCTGTGTTGAAGATTGCAACAAGAAACAGTGAAGGAGGCATCCTGAAACATCTTTCCTGATCCTAGTTGGAAAGTGATCACCTAAACTAGGTGGGGGCCACACAGGTGATTTTTGTCGCAAAGTCTATTTTTGGACATATGGAGCATATTCTATAAGTTGCGGGATTATTTGTGGATGGTTGGTCAAGATGGAAAAATAGATGGATTTCTATTTTTAGACATATTGGGCGGAATCTATTTTTAGATTTCCAGTCTAAAAATAGATATGTCGAATATTATTAGCTCTTATTAATATTTGGACTCTAAACATTATCTTATTCTCTTGGAGCACTTCATTTGATGCACGGATACTGGCACATACGTTTAATGAGAAATACGCTTTTCCTAGGGTTTAAGTGAAGCTATTGCATGATGACTTCAGTTAGAACTCATGTGACAGAGTTTGGTGGAGTTGATTGAGGAAGTTAGTGAAGTTGTATTCAGTTTAACTAATCTAAACATAGTTGAGCTTTTTGTATCCAAGTTAACTAATAGATACAATTAGTGAGAGTGGTGTGAATTAATTATTAATTAATTCACTAATTATAAATTCATAAATCAACTAAAGAATACATCAGTTAACTTCAGTGCATGGACAGTTTCAGTGGAGACCAGTGCAGAAATAGGTGAAAGAGCAGGTTAACTATTGGTTGTGACTATACTATTGCTATTTGCAACACACAGATGGGTGGAGTAACCCATGAGGATTGCGCAGTTCAGGCTGGGTGGTTTATCTATATAAAGAGGCCATCCCATAGCTTGAACATGCAATTCAGGTTGGCTATCAAGTGGCTAAAGGTTGGAGCATGAGTTTTGCTAGATCTAACTTGATAGTGTGTAGCATGGGAGGTAGTGCATGAGAGCTTGCAAAGAGCTTTGTACTATGATTGTTACATGATCTCCATGGCATGTATAATATACATATAGTTGGGGGTTTTTAGCTTTAAGCTTTCCCATTACATACTATGTTCATATGTGTGAATTTTTATGGCTTTAATGTGTGCATGCAATTGATTTTATTTCCGCATGTGATGATCAATGGTAGAAGAGATTATGTATTATGCATGAAGCTAAAATAGTGTGTGATCAGGAGAATCTCGGTGGATAACATATTAGTTATTCAAATTTCTACATGGTATCGGAGCGATATTGATCATTGGAGAAATTGCAAAGCATTGAAGCGGTTGAGTTTTAGGATAAACTCAAGAAACATAAAGATGGAGAAAGCCGGAAATATACATGCATATTGTATATAATTTTCTACATGGAATGAGAGCGAGAATTTTTGGGTGCGTGAGTTTGTAGGGAATATCTGAAATTTTTTGGTGAAATATTTTCAGAAACAAATAGCATATTTGGATTCCTTGCGAAAAAATACCCAAATTAAAAAATAAAATCGGTCGAATCGGAGCTCGGATGAGGGAGATATCATCGATTTAAAATCAGCTCTTTTGTTAGAAAATTTTGCGACGGCGGGACAATTGCAATGTGCGCGAGCCAAGAATCTACATGCACTGAGGTGCAAGATGCATGCAAAGCTTTGAGGTGCAAAGTAGAGGTTAGTGACTTGGTGGTTGAGAGGGATCCTCTCAACATGCAATGTAAGAAGCAGTCTCAGAAGGTTGTGGAGCAGCCACAACTGGAGATGCAGAAGAATCTTTATAGATTTGATGTAGATGGGATGTCTACGGAGCTTCCTATTGTTGGGAAGTGCATGAAAGACATGCAATTGATGCTTGAGAGGGAGCAATTTTTGCATGCAGGTATTAAAGTAGATGGGATGTCTACGGAGCTTCCTACTGTTGGGAAGTGCATGAAAGACATGCAATTGATGCTTGAGAGGGAGCAAGTTTTGCATGCAGGTGATAGTGAACCTCGGGATGTGGAGCAGCCACAAGAGGATCATGGAGTGGAAGAAACCACTCATGCAGAGAAATTTCGTGCCAAATGGGCAGAGGGAGTGCATGCAGCTATACCACCAGGTGAGAGGTGGGGCGACATGCATGATTAATCCCAAGAGGAGATTTCTGGGCAGGATTCATGAGATGGTGTGGATCTCATGAGTTGAACCTGGCTACAAGGTGCCCATAGAGAAGTAGTAGCATGATCAGTTGGATTGATGCAGGCAAATCAAAGTGACAGTGTCGGATACTGGAGCGCGAATTAGAGTTGATAGTAAGTGCAGAGTGCATGGGTGCAGAGTTCAACAGTGCAGTGGTTCCTGAAGACATGTGCAATTGGTACCAGCAAAATTCGAAGACTTTGATGATAGATGCATCAGACTGATTGAGTTTTTTGGAGCCTATTCAGTTTCAGAGGAGTTGCAGAGCAGATGCATGGAGTTGCATGGCGCTTGTGAAGGTTGCAGGGCGAATGCATGGAGTTGCATGTCGCATGCAAAGACAGTCCTTTCTTGTTGAGAGGGAGTGTTGAAGATTGCAACAAGAAACATTGAAGGAGGCATCCTGAAACATCATTCCTGATCCTAGTTGGAAAGTGATCACCTAAACTAGGTGGGGGCCACACAGGTGATTTTTTGTCGCAAAGTCTATTTTTAGACTATGTCTATTTTTAGACATGTCGATCATATTCTATGAGTTGCAGGATGCTATTTGTGGATGGTTGGTCAAGTTGGAAAAATAGATGGATTTCTGTTTTTAGACATATTGGGCGGAATCTATTTTTAGATTGCCAGTCTAAAAATAGATATGTCGAATATTATTAGCTCTTAATAATATTTGGACTCTAAGCATTATCTTATTCTCTTGGAGCACTTCAGTTAAGTGCATAGATGTGGCACAGGAGCTGACAGAAGGAATTACGCTATTCCTGAGGGTTATGTGGAGCTATTGCATGGATACTTCAGTTAGAACTCATGTGACAGAGTTTGGTGGAGTTGATTGAGGAAGTTAGTGGAGTTGTATTCAGTTTAACTAATCTAAACATAGTTGAGATTTTTGTATCCAAGTTAACTAATAGATACAATTAGTGAGAGTGGTGTGAATTAATTATTAATTAATTCACTAATTAAATACTCATAAATCAACTAAAGAATACATTAGTTAAATTCAGTGCATGGACAGTTTCAGTGGAGACCAGTGCAGAAATAGGTGAAAGAGCAGGTTAACTATCGGTTGTGACTATACTATTGCTATTTGCAACACACAGATGGGTGGAGTAACCCATGAGGATTGCGCAGTTCAGGCTGGGTGGTTTATCTATATAAAGAGGCCATCCCATAGCTTGAAAACACAATTCAGGTTGCTATCAAGTGGCTAAAGGTTGGAGCATGAGTTTTGCTAGATCTAGCTTGATAGTGTGTAGCAAGGGAGGTAGTGCATGAGAGCTTGCAAAGAGCTTTGTACTATGATTGTTACATGATCTCCATGACATGTATAATATACAGATAGTTGGGGGTTTTCAGCTTTAAGCTTTCCCATGAAATACTGTGTTCATATGTGTGAATTTTTATGGCTTTAATGTGTGCATGCAATTGATTTTATTTCCGCAAATTGATGATCAATGGTAGAAGAGGTTATGTGTTATGCATGAAGCTCAAATAGTGTGTGACCAGGATAATCTCGGTGACTAACTCATCTATTATTCAGAATTTCTACAGGTTGCAGCTATATGCAAGAGATTGCTTCAGAAATAACGTAGTTTATCAATTTAAAAGCATGATACCAACATGGAGGTTCATATTTCAGCTATACATCAGCAAAATAGATTTACAATGCAACTTATACAGTGTATAACAGAAATAGAATGAATATACGAGACAAAAGCCTCAAAATGAGGTGCTACAACAACAAGAAATGGCAGAATAACCTTAACATTGTTATTTTCATTATTGCAGCATGCAGTAGATTACAACTCAGATCTAGAACAGATATGTACATAAAATGATAGATCTATTTCAGATCTGTGTACAAGATATGCTCCTCTATACATTCCCCTTGGAGATCTCAGCAAATCATGAACAACGGTGAGTAGATCTGAGATCTAAGTCACAGATTTGTAGAAGTATTCGGAAAATTATGAATCATAACACATACAACAGGTTAGATCTGAACTAACATGGATTTTTTGGCCAATCCATGGATCACCATAGTGAAAGGAAGGATCCAATCACCAGAGATCTTCCTCCTCTAAAATGATGCTAAGACACCCCACAACTCTGTTTTACCAAATAACGTAGTCTTGGAAGAGGGAATGCGTTGTAGGCCCTGGAAATTCTTTGGCCTACTGCCAATTTATGGATCTGAAGCTCAAACTGTGGATGCACTCTTCCAGGAGGTTAAAAGACACACTCACTGAGAAGCGGTTCCAATAAAAGCTAGATCTTTGTAGATCTAGAGTTCCACTTGCTGCAGCTCACATGGACAACCAAATCCTAAGCAGAAGTACGTTGTAGATGTAAGATGTGGCTTGGACAAATGTCAGATAGTGGACTAGACAAACAAGACTCCTCCAAGAGCTGCTCAAGGAAGGAGGTGGGATTCCTAAACAGGAAAGCCCAACAAAGGATGTCTAAGCATACAATACCTTCAGAAAATAATAACATCAACAACCTCTTTCTGTTGTCCTCCTCCTTCTTTTATAATATGAAAGCCTTGCCAAACCCTAAACCACCTCAATGAGTTAACTCCTTTCACATGTGGAGCCTCCATTTAAAACTGCACTGTCTATCCATGAGGTTCATTGAATCTAGATTGCGCTGTTGACTTGGTCAAAGTTGACCTAATATCATGGTTTAAACCCATTCACACCTGCAAGAGTTTATTTACATGGCTCGGATATGTCTCTGTTTACATAGGAATTGATTTCTTTTGATGTTCTTAGGAGTTTTACATGTCCTCCTTCACATTTTATTCATCAACATGAAAATCAAAGTAAGACAAAGAAAAATTGAATATTTCCATTAGCTTGGGATAATTTGGAATATTATAGTCCTCCCCACCAAAATGTTACTTGTCCTCAAGCAGCTGATAGGGTGAGTGTTGTAACACTTCTCCTTCCCCATTGGTGACACCATCAAGGATCCAGCTTTTTGCATAAGCTGAGTGTTCACCAATCCATCCTCCCATGAGTTGTCTCTCCAATATCATTATGATATGTTCATGATTCATCCCATAAAGTGTCAAGAATGCCATTGAAACAAACATGGATGAACCCCTACTCTCCTTGAAATATGTAGCAAATCATACAAAGAGAGTCTCCATCCCATGTGGTACACACATGCCTCCTATCCTCCCCCCATAAAATCCCAAAAATAACACAAGTATATCATCCATGTATGGAAGCAAAACTAAAAATACATAAACAGAAATTGGAACATGAGGAGGTGGGTCATAATCCCATATATGGTACCAGCGCAGGGCATCTCCTGCATGCATTAGATCAAGATGTGGTAAGTGGTTTTCCCACCACTTACTTGCAGCCCATGCCATATCACTGTAGCTGAATGTGTGAGATATGTTTGGTGCCTTAGGAAAGCACCCATCATGAAACAAGATCTCCCTTTGTCCACCAAGGGAGTGTCCAAGTACAAAAATTGTTGTGATCCCAAATTTGCCATGAGATTTGTTGAGCCTCAAGATTGTGCTTTCTTTCATCTTATTTTACCTCATTTTCCTTTGTCCATTGTTATCCTAGACCCAATTGATCAATGAATTTAGTTAAAATTACTTTTAGAATGATTAACATGACTGACTTGCTAAGTTTTGTGATTTTTGTCATTGTAATGCATTTGGCCGAATGTTCTGAGTGTAGACGACCGTAGCTAATAGAGCAATTAAATTGTCTACACGGATTTGGGTATGTTCAGGTGGCCTCTCAAATCACATATGGGTATATTCACGTCATGTCCACATTGTTAGTTGCTCACCATGAAGGAAGAAAGCTTAGTCTGGATATGGTTTCAGTGCTGATGGGAACACATTTAAGAGAGCGGACTTCTAATAGAGGTACATCTTAGTCGATGTCTTTTTCCCTTTTACGCAGCCACTTCAAGAGTCCTAATGTGATTCTGATAAGGAAAGACAGTGTTCCTGAAATTGTTGCAAGTCTTGTTATTTACATTTGTTATATAAACACTTGGGAAACCGAGAGCTAGGCTAGATTTTGTTCTAGATTTTTGCTTAGATTCTGTGCTACATTTCTGAAGACGCAGAGTGCTCTGTTCAAGTTATTTCACTTTTAATGAAGCAGATAGTGTTGTTTTGAAAGCGTTGATTTGATTTGGAGTTAGATTCCGTCTGGTGGTAGAGGGCCCCTGCCTCCTGCACGGATTTATTTGCGC
>JAXQQM020085684.1:0-28199 GCA_034641835.2 Pinus albicaulis
CACTTGCCCGTCGAAAGTGGTGCGATGAAAACCAGAATCCTGCCTTTACTGTGCACTCCACTTGTAAGGTTCCGCTCTTCTCCTTTATGCTCAGGTTCCCCCTTCAAGGTTCCGCTCATTCTTCAATGTATTATTATAATTAAGCTTCGCTTTAATGTTTTGCTTTTTATTACAGTTCCATCGCTAAGTTTAACGCTTTGTTCACAATTTCGTTTGAGTCTTTTAACACACATTCTTTACACCGGTTGCTGCCTTCCGACCTCGACGCAACACAATGCCATTCTGTCTTCAATTCTGCTATGATATATAGTATATCAACCTTCCATTGCATGTTTGGGGTTCTACCCTATCATAGTTCCGCTTCTAACTGCACATTCAAGTTCTTGATTCCGCAAGCTAATCACTGTACTACGGTCCATCACAATTATAATCTTCGCTACATTCAAAACCATCATATATCCACAACCATTAATTCCTTCAATTTATACACTGAATCTTTAATTTCGAATCCTTTCCACAGGGTTTATTCAAGAACTCTTTATAAACCCTGATCGACTCACATATGTGATCTATGAATAGGTAATTGCACACCACAACACTTGCTAAAGAGTCATACAGTTTCTCACTAAAATCAAAGCTCCTTCTCGTAGAATTTAGGTCAACATTATCCATGTCATACTGAAACAAATCCTTTTACATACATGGCTGAAATTTATTGTCTAATGATGCTCCTTGCTTCTTCAAATGGCCCTATTCTACTATAATCTGTCTTCTGCTGGCTTTGTTCCTTCTATGCTGCCTCTACTTCCTCTTTGCTACTTTTATTTTCTCTTTTCCTAGTTACTGTTTCAGATGCTCCTTCTTTGTCAATTCCTTTGCCATCAATGACAACATTTCCAACACCCCCCCATGCCAATATTTTTCCTAACAATTGCTATGAGAGCAAGTCCCTTAGAAGGAATGTGATCACTTAAAGGGAGATCCATCAAGATGAGCAGTCGAGAGGGAGTATCTTCTATCAAGCCACCTTTGTTTAATGGAGCTAACTTTTTATTTTGGAAATTACGAATGAGAGAATACTTGCAGGTGCTAAGAGTCTATGTGTGGGAAATTTTTGAAAGTGGATATAAATATCTAACCTCCATTCCTATAGATGATGCAGGGAAGAAACAATATGAAACCAGTGAAAAGGTTGTGAATTCCATCTTGGGAAGTTTGTCTGAGTCTAAGTTCATGAAAGTCATGCATTTTAACACCACAAAGTCTATGCGTGATAAGCTTACCCAAATTTATGAAGGCGACACCAAGGTAAAAGTGCTAAACTTGAATAATTTAGAATACAATATTAGACTCTTATAATGCATGATGATGAAATAATTGTAGGTTTTTTTCTTATATTAGATGAGGTTGTTAATTCTATGAGAAATATTGGTGATGAAATAAGCAATGCTACTATTGTTGAGAAGATTTTGAGATCACTAACTATGAAGTTCAATTCCAAAGTCCCTGCCATTGAAGAAATGTAGGATTTGAAGAGTCTTACACTTGAAATACTCCATGGAATATTGATAGAATTTGACATGAGGAATTTTAGTCCCTTGGACATGAGAGAAACAATCTTCAAAACCACATATAAAGTGAAAGAGAAAGAAACACCCAAATACAAAAGCTACATATCATATGAGGTGGAAGCAAACTTCGTGAGAAAGTTGCAAGTAGGAACTGGAAAATTCAGAGGTAAGCTTCCCTTTAAATGTTTTTCTTGTGGAAGGGTTGGTCATTAAGCTACTAAATGTCCTTATAGAGAAAATCACGAATTAGGAAAAAAAATTTCAAAGAGAAATATTAAAAGAAGATTTGATAGCAAGAAGAGTTTTTATATTCATGAATATAGTGAATATTCTTCTAATAATGAGCATATGAATCTGATCAATATTATCAGTTTCTTATAGCATTTGAAGACCAACGCATAGAAGAATATGATGATATATTTATAGATGCTCTAGATTAAATCAATAGACTTAGGGTTATAAACAAAAATAAAGAAAAGGAAATATGTATGTACAAGGAAAATTATTTTGTTGAAGAAATAACTCAGCTAAAAATATATCTAGAAGAAGCTAAATTAGTTGAAGAAGTTTTAAAGAAACAAATCCTTGAAAAAGAAAGGCATTGCAGAAATTTAGAACTTTAAGTAGTGCGTCTAAGGAAGGAACTTGAAAAAACAAAGGCTCTCAATTTGGAGTTTGCTAAAGGATCTGAGACTTCAGAATAAATCATCAAAGTGCAACAATATCCCCCTAATCAATACAGGTCTTGGATACATTTCAAATGGTGAATCATAAAAAATCATAAAATCTTCTGAGGCAGGTACATGAAGCTATGCCAATATTGTAAAAGAAAGTAGTCATCAGAGTCATATCTCTTAGAAAAAGAATGAAGGATAAAATAATTCCCAATCAAGACAAAATCAAAGGGAAAGCTACTCAATAAGGTACTACTACCAGGTATCACTACTTCAATGGAAAATGCTTCACTTGTCACAATTTTTGTCACAAAGTTGCTTAGTGTGATGCTTATAGAACTATTATGACTAGAGAAGAAAGAAAAAAAAAGTATGGGATTACGGTAAAGAAATATTATTATAGTTTTTTCTAACCACTTGAAGATGAAATTGAATTATCTCCACTTGAGGAATTTGAATTCTCTCCACTTGAGGAAATTGAATTCTCTCCACTTGAATATGAAATTGAATTGCATTCCCTTTAAATGTTTTGCTCCGGAAAATGCCATAATATCAAGATAACCATGGGGGAATATGTATTGAATATTCCAATGCTTTCCATTCAAATGGGAGGTGTGGATGTTGTACTAGGAGTACAATGGTTACAATCTTTGGGGACGATAGCTTTTAATTTTAAAGAAATTTTCTTGAATTTTTTTTCGAAAGGAAAGGAAGTTGAATTATGGGGTATCGCATGGAAGCCGAGAAATATAATAAGCTCTAATTCCAAATGTTATGAAACCATCTCTAAAAATAGAAGAAAAGAGAGATCAATGCCTTAGAAATAAGCCACTTCAAGGGGGAAACCTCCTTTACATTACATATATGAACAATTATTGGATGATACAAATGAAAAAACCTCATTTCTATATGTAGGAGTCCATGGGGTCACAATATAATCCAAGCCGACCTAGCAATAATAATGTAAGGGCACAATAATAACAATATGGGGGTTACAAGGGTACAACAATAAAAATAAGGGGGCTACACTAACAACAATAAGGGATTACACTAGTAATACAGGGACCTAACACTTTGGTCATGAATAATCTAAATTCAAAAGTAGAATAGGTCCATCTTACCAGCATAAACAGAAGGAAATACCCCCGAAGGTATGGAAAAATAAAATCATAGATACCAAAAATTGTGGCCTAGCTTTGTATGCAGGAGATCGATAAAATATATGGTACATTGACATCATATGTTAAAAGCATATGACAGGTGACAAAGATAATTTTATATCTCTTGATGAAATAAAGAAAGAAAAGAATGTAATGTTTAGTAATAATTCACCTGCTGCTATTAAAGGGAAAGGAATTGTATTATTAAAGGAAAGGGTCAAGGCTAGAAATTTTTTATTTGTTGATGGATTAAGATGTAACTTGTTAAGTATTAGTAAAATGTGTGATCAAGGACATGAGTTTGTTTTCAGGTCAAATAACTGTGTGGTATGGAATTTTGATACAGGTAAGATCATAATAAAGTGAACAAGAACTCTAGGAAATGTGTATGTCTTGGAAGGCAGTCAAGAGCATTGTTACTTAAGAAAATTAGAATAAATTTGTCTTTGGAAAAAAAGGTTGGGACATCTAAGCCTTTCTCAATTATACAAGTCAAGCAGAATGGGATTTGTGCATAACTTTCCCAACATCTATCTACCAAAAAATAACATATGCAAATCATGTCAATTTGGTAAGCAAACCATAGTGCATTTTAATACTAAAGAAGATACTTCAAGTAAGCCACTTGAACTTATTCATACTGATTTATGTGTTCCTTTGAGAAAGAAGTCTTGTTGGGGTGAAAAATACTTCATATTATTCATTGATGATTTTATAAGAATGTGTTGGATTAGCTTACCTAAACATAAATATGAAGAATTTAATAAATTTAAAGTATTCAAGGCTCTAGTAGAAAATGAGTTATATTTGAAAATCAAATTTCTTAGATATGATAGAGGAGGAGAGTTTATATTACATGATTTTTTCAATTTATGTGAATAAAATGGGATCAAATGAATTTTTTTTATAGCTAAGACTCCTCAACAAAATGGAGTGGTAGAAATAATGAATAGAAAAATCCAGCAAATGGAACTTGCCATGCTTGATGAGTCCTTAATGCCTCATACCTTCTAGGTAGAAGCATCACATAGAGTCATGCATATAACAAAGCTCATGTTCGTGTAAAAAATGATAAAACTGCATATGAACTCCTCCAACTATCAAACACTTTAGAATTTTTGGAACAAAATTTTACATAAAGAATGATGATGATAAGCTTCGGGAGTTTGAATCTAGATATGATGAAGGAATCCTCCTTGGATACTCTTCTAGAAGCTAGGGATATAAATGGTATAATTAAAAGCTTCAAAATATCGTTGAATGCATTGATGTTGTGATTGATGAAGCATCCCCATGTACCAAAAGGGAAGCACCAACAGATGATGAACCTATTCCTACTACAAGTCAAAAGGTTGTAGGAGAGGGAATTAGTGAAGCATCAGAAGAAGGAAATGAAATAACATAAACATATAAAAAAACTCCTTCAATGCATGTTCAGAAACAAAATCCTGAATCTCCAATTCTAGGTGAAAATAAAGTAGGAGTAAAAACTATAAGAAATCTTGTTGTAACTTATAGTTACCTAGCCTTAATATCCACAATTGAACCTAAAAATATGAATCAACAAAAAAATATGAATTTTGGATTAATGAAATGACTGAAGAACGTGATCTAATAGAAAATAACCATACATGGGAATTAGTACCGACACCTCATGATAAAAATGGTATTTGGGACAACATGTGTGTTCAAGAACAAACTGAATGAAAATGGAGAAGTAATTAGAAACAAAGAAAGATTTGTATGCAAAGTCCATGCTCAAGAGGAAGGAATATAATTTGAAGAAACTTTTGCATCTATATCTAGACTTGAAGCCATAATAATGTTTCTTGAATTTTTCAAGCTTTTATAACTTTAAAGTATATCAAATGGGTGTTAAATCTGCTTTTTAAAATGGGGATCTAGAAGAAGAAGCTTATATTGAACAACTTGAAGGCTTCATTCTAGGCCATGATTAAAAATATTGTTTTCAAAATGAATAAGGAAATGTATGGGTTAAAACTAGCTCCTTGTGCATGGTATTATCGTCTGGAAATGTATCTTGAACAACAAGGCTTCACAAAAGGGTCTGCAGATAACAACCTATATATAAAATTTGATGCAAACAAGCTCTTGATAGTTGTTGTTTATGTAGATGGCATCATATTTGGAAGTAATGTAGAATCTATGAGTCTTGTTGCTTTAGTTATGCAACAAGAATCTGAGATGTCTATACTTGGTGAAATAACATATTTTCTTGGTCTTCAAGTTCAACGAATAAAGGATGGTATATTTCTTTGTCAAACGAAGTAGCTCAAGAAGATTTTGAAGAAATATGGAATGGAAGACTGCAAGCCTGTATGCGCAAAAATGGTATCAGGATGCAATATTAGTCAAAATGATGATTATCCTTTAGTAAATCAACCAAAATACAAACCTATGATTGAAATATCTCTCTAACTTACAGGCACAATACCAGATATTATGCATGCAGTTGGGATTGTTGGACGATTTCAAGAAAATCCTAAAGAAACTCATCTTCGAGAAATTTAGAGAATATTAAAATATTTACAAGGAACTTGTTATCCCTTAGAGAAACCCTGGTTGTTAGGGAAAAAATATAAGGTAACATCAAACCTATTTTAGGCTAATATTTGGCCCTTCAACCTGGAGAGGGATCTCTCCCTAAAATGAACTACCCTAGGTCAATGTAGTACTAGGTTTACACTTTAAGCTCTATGGCCAAATTTGTCTGAAACATGAAGAAATTTGGTTGGGTTGTATATAAAACACACCACTGGGCATGGAGTCAATTTTTATCAAATTATGATACAGATCTAATGAGGAGGACACAAAAATAAAGGTAGTAAAAAATCCTTAGGCAATTTGAGAGATTTAGAAGATGAGAACTGAAAAGAAAACAAAATTATAGCTGACAGAAGCAACAAGTACTAATGACTGAGGAATACGAGAAAGGAGCATGAATGAATCCGACTATCAAAAAATAAAGTTTCTGACATGAAGAAGATTTTATAATAGAGGAATAGCGGATAGGGAAGTAGAACATATGAGTTTTATAAAAATGCTCATCAAACTATAATATATTTAAAATATGCTTAAATACACCATAATGCTAATGTTTACAATAAAAAAAACCTTTTTCCATTCCTTAGAAACTGTCTTAATAGACATTACATCAAATTCTCACAAGATTATAGTTTCAAACTTAATTACAAAATCTAAAAATATGAAACTATTCTAATTTCATGCATATGGAAAATATCTCTAATTACATTAAATTGTTTCCTAGAATAAAATATATGTTGGAAAATTTGCTAATATATAGGCTAAGAAAAATATCTTTCAGAATATCTTCCTCAAAAATAGAAATAGGTCTCTGATTGATGGAATTGAGTCCTCGTTGGAAAATAGGTCCCTTTGCAAAACAAGTTCAATTCTTCACCAGAATATGTTTTTTTTAGTGCTCCTATCCTCTCGGACTTCCTGGTGAAATTAGTTGATATTGTCGTTAAATTTTTTAGTTTCCCGTGCTAAAGATTTTGCTGACAGTCTGAATGTCAGCATTTCCTTTCTGCCAAAATTTGCTGACAATGAATATGTCAATGCTCCCTTTCAAAATCGCTGATAGTGGGAACTTCAACTCTCGTCTCTAAATTTTTTTTATCAATGGAGACACATGCATTTGTTCATAATCATTAACAATGGGAATGTCAGCTCTTCAAAAATCACTAACAATGGGAATTTCAACTGTGAATATTCTGGTGTACACAAAATAATATTAAATATACTATAAATGATAAAACCAAAACTATGGTTTCTAAAGTATATAATCAAAATTTTAAGACTGACCCAAATCCTCCTAGCTGAGGGTGCTAGCTACCTTGAGAAGAAAATTCACCTCCTCCAACCATTGTTTCTTGCTTTGCCCTATCTCCATAAGACCCTTCCCTTTAGCTTATTTTCCTCTACTCTTTTTAGAGCCTAAAATTATCTTCCTGTTAATGATAAGGTCCTTCAGTAGTACATCATCTACATCAATTAACTTCTTAGCCAAACATGGTTTTTTTTTTTTCCAGTTTTATTTTAAGTCTTAACTTTTTTTTTTGGCCTTGTATGAGGTTGTCTACCTCCTTTGAGGGTTTCAGTCAATTTTTCTTTAACTGGGGCCTCAACTTTGAACTTTTTGTCTTTAATGGCCTCTGGTACAATTATGTCTGCAGGGGATGAAGCTTCAACATGTGAACTCATGCTAGGGGAGAACTAACAACAAATGGTAATCTCAAAGGAGATGCATGGTCTAGTTTACTAAGCCTGACACTCCTTCTTTGGTAAAATTTTGGGATTCTAGGGTGAGAAGATGTGGAATGGACCTTTGTGTCTTTTTGGCTAGGATTTGGGTCAACATGAGCTGTTTTATAAGCCTTTTTCCCCTTTGCAGTAGTCTTCTTTATTCCGCTTACGGACATATGGGGTTGAGGTTGGAAACCTTCCCAAAATAGGAAGTGGCTCCAAGTCCTTCCTACCCTAACCAATTGATTTTAAATTAATATTTTAATGAGATATTTGTGATATATAAAATGGGAGGAGGGGTCTGTTCATGCTCTAAAATGAGATACAATAAGCCTCAGACTTTCCAATAAATAAAAATAAGAGTTTATTCTGATCTGACTAGCTAGATGTGCAAGGAAGTATAAATGATAGAGATTTACCCGGTTAAGTCTCCCTTCGTAGGTGAAGTATGATTGTGTTATCTTCAACAACAAATTCTATTTGTCCTAAAACCAAATCCTTTGAAATCTGGATGTCCAATTTACATTCTTTAATTCCTCCTTCAGAAAGAAAGGGACATCAATCCCTGCCAACACATGGCTCTAAAAGACTCGTTCCCCATCTGTTGGTAAGGTTGTAGATTCTGAAATCAAATTCTCTATAATGGATAAGGAAAACCCAACAACCTCCACATGGTTTCCATCGAAACCCTGAGAAAAAGACTGAGCCATAACATTGTGGTAGTCGGTGCAATGGTGAAAGAATTCACTCCAACTGACCTGCTAAAAATAATGCTAGATATCGAGATAGATTATGAAGAGATACGAGATTTTAGGCTCAGAATGATTAGATTTTCCACATTTTCCCATTTCTTTGTGTAATCCTCCCAGAATTTGATCCAGGATCTCTATGAGGAAAGGAGATTCAATATTGCCAGGTGCAGTTAATTCCAAAATTAGAAAACAGCTACCACTAACTGTATGGTGAAAATACTTAACACGCGGGATGAAATGTTACATTATGTGAGGTAAATGATTACAAACTCAAGGCTATAATTACAAAACAAGAGTTTGTTTCACTTGGTAAACCATTACAATAACCATTTCCTCATGGAGGCCGAAAAACATTCATTAACCAGAAATTTTGTCCCTTCGAGATGGATATGGAACATTTCAATGACATCATTTACATTGACGTGGTCATCGTAATCCCAAATTTTAAATAAGAAAATTATTTTTTCCACTGATAGTGAGCTTGTCAATTATATTGGAAATGCTGATAAGGCTGTTGTCAGCGAATTTCTTCATAAAATGTTATTGTAACACAAAAATATGATAACCCCACTATTATTAACTTCCCTATTTATTACAACTAAAATGATGACATAGATACTATAAGAATTTTCTGAAAATATAATAATAAAAATAGAGTTAATGTGATAGCAAAACTCAAGATTTTGGTTTACGGTATCCCAAAATTGTAGAATTTGTACTTCATTCTTACACATACGAAGATTGGGCAGGAAATATTGATGATCGAAAGAGTACTAGTGGAGGAGAATTTTACTTGGGACCCCTCTTGGTATCATGGTTTAGAAATAAACAAATCTCCATCGCTCTATCTATTGTTGAGATAGAATATGTTGTTGCTTCATTTTCTTGTACACAACTTCTATGGATGATGCAAACATTACAAGATATTCAAATCACTTATCCTCAACTTGTACATATTATTTGTGACAATATCGGTGCGATAAGAATTTTTAAAATTCCTGTCATGCACTAAAAGACCAAGTATATTCCAATGAAATATCATTTCCTAAGAGAACATGTGCTTAAAAAAAAAGGTCAAAGTGGAATATGTTCCTTCAAAGCAACAAGTTGCATACATATTTACAAAACCACTTCCACATGATTCCTTTGAATATCTTAGACATAAATTAGGAATGATCAATGCTTCATCACTCTGATAATTATTTTAACAAAGTATTTAATGTTCAAGGGGAGCTGAGAGTAAAAATTACTACTGTTGACTTTTTGTACATAGGTGATGTGAAGGAAAGTCATGTATATACAAAATTTTTGATCTAGACAGTCGCGTATGCTTTTCTGAGAAAAAAAATAGTGGGACAAACTTAGGGGGAGTTTCTGATATGCTTCAATCAGTCATTGTTTGACTTTTTGGTTCTACAATTGATTGGTTATAGTTTTTTTGATGATGCTCAGATGTTACTTAGAAATTGTGTTGGTTCATGAGTTGTTGGAAAGTGTCATTTTCACCTTGGTTATTTGATGAACTTTCCTATTGATGAAGTGACAATGAATAATTTGCACAGGTTCAGGGGGAGAATTTACTATGCTTCTAATAGTGCATTTATTGGACTTATGATTTCTTGAGCATTTATTGTTACATAATGATTTCATATCATTTGGAGATGTATATATTGTTGCTGCTAAAGAAACATATGTTGTTGTCATTTTTTCATTAGTGATGAAGAGGATGTGCATGTTTGGTGATTGACGGTTGTTGATGACTATCTTGGTATTTCTACCTCACTATTCAGGTCTCTGGTTTTGGTTATAAATGTCATATTTGTCTCTTGATGTAAATTCCATGAAAAGACCCATATTGTAAATTGTAAAATTTAGTCAAGTATGGACTATTGGGATCAATTCATTTATGTATGTAATCCCATTATTTCGCAAATTTGATGTAATTATGTGTCAAATATGTAACCCACTATGTTGGGTAATTGATGTGAGCATGAGTCCTTGGTGATAGGAAATAATATTTGGTTAAGTCATAGTGTCATGTACTTCAATACATATCTTCCAGAAGATTCAATATATTCTCAGGAGGAGCATGGTCAATATGCAACTTTTAGATCTACAGTGATACTCCCTACAAAAGGGAGATATAAGTATTAATTCAACTTTGGTCAACCCTTTGCCCTTGATGTCAAAGGGGGGGAGATTCTTGTTGTTTTTATTGGTATGGTTATAGATGCATTTGCAGGTATTTACATGTGATGGTGACCAATCACCAAAGTGGTTGCCATAAAGTCCAAAGGGGGAGATTGTTCGAATTATTTCTAGTTTTTTTTCCTTGATGGAAACCTACTTGATAAATATGTCAAAGTTATGGTAACATGATGATTGTGTAGGATGGTACAAATGTAATAGAGATGATGGACAAAGGAATGCTAAGTTTAGAGATAGAGGAATGATAAAAGTGAAGATTGGGAAAGTATAAGTGGGTCCTATGTAGCAAGGTCACATACATACATAGGTATGGTGAAATAAAGTCACGCACATAACCCGCACCATGGAAATTTGAATACCAAGGGTATTTACCATGGTATTGGCCCATAGTAATGAATGAGAAAATGAATATTTGATATCTTCAAAGAATACCAATGGCATTACTAAGGGATTGGCCTAAGGTATTGGCTAAGGCTAATACAATATAAGGAGATGGAGATCAAAGTGTTATGTGTGTAAGTGATGAATTATTTTTGAGTGACTTGATATGAAAAATGTGTGCACCAGGGAGAATGGAGATGGATCAAATATGATAGATTTGAAATGAATACGTATTGCTTAGTTTGTTTATGATTTGATAGATATATATTAATGGTATAATGAAATGTGACTATAACAATGTGTATGCTGAGATTTGGGTTTGACAAATGTTGTGTTGTGCAATGAACGTATAATTCAGTAAATTTAGATATATATGCTAGTGTTATTCATATTAGTCACGTACATATATGGATCAGCTTCTTGGTAGTCACATATATATTCTACGAAAATATTTCAGTATGTTCTGAATTTGTATGTGGGTCTTATGTATGATAAGCACATACATATGATGTTATGCTTTGTGAAAATAATGTATACATACTAGGGTTTTACAGTATGGATTTTTGATGACATTTGATCAATTCTATTATGCTTTCTATTATGTTTCGATGATATCTCTCTCGTGATAATTTGTGTTTAACAGTATTGGTTGGGTTGAATTGGTTATGTAATGGAATGTTGAATAATGATGATGCTATTGTGCGGAGATCTATATTTTTTTCAGTGATTTGTGATGGATTCAGTATATGATTCAATATTACTATGATTTCGATTTAGTTGTCAGTAATTTGAGATCTCTAGATAGATACTCTTCAGGGGAAGCATGTACATATGTGGGTATTATTTAGAACAATAACGTATACATTCTGATGTACGTTTGATCAAGGTTTATAGTGACAACAACTCGTTTATGTGATGAACATAGTATGGTTTGGCATACATATGAATGGTTGTGCATTGATATGATCTGATATGAATTGGTTTGATCTAGTTGCATTGGTTTATTTAGATTTAGTGATTGATTGAGTGATTCAATTAGTTAAGTGATTGGGTGTGTTGATTCAATGATTGATTTTCGATATTGGGCTTAATGATCAAAGCGGATCTAGTATGAAATATTTTGAAATGTGGTCCACCCTTCTAGTATGAGTTGATAAACAAATTTAAGGGGTTGGAGATCCCTTCTAGTAGGTACTAGAGAATGAGAGAAGGTTCTAGCCTTCTGTTATCACAAAATTGTACTTGATTGGCTGATGATCAGACAACTATATGTAAATGTTTCAAACCATATTTTGACTGAAGCTTAGCCTCTTCAGTCTGAGAGGGCTCTCTCAATTGGGTTTATGATATTTGATAATGATAGTGCTAGATGGCTAACTCTGTTTGAAAAGTAATTTTTTTTTTATGATTGCAGGTTGAAAGAATGCAAGCTTGCTACCATTGGGCTTATGGAGTCAAAAAATTAGTAGATTCAGTGGCAAGGTTTCTTGACATGGAAGCTGAGGCAGATAGGGGTCTTTAACAAAGGAAAATCACACATAGAACATACGTCAAAACAGTCATTTCATCAATAAAGGAAGTCAGAGCATAAACATATGAATTCTGAGTAATATAGATGAAATCTACTACAAGTGGTAAACATAAAGATATAGATCATAAAAACATTAGAAACCGCATGAGAATCTCAGGTCTGTCAAGAAGAAAACCCTCTGTATTACTGATATAAGTCAAATTACATAAAGTAACAGTATGGTGCAAAAAATATCCAACCCTTTACTACTTTGATGGTTTGCCTTTAAATAGACATTCTTACAGCAAAGATGATCTTCCTCTTGGCTAGATTTATCGAATTCTTCTTATGACACATCATGTAACAAAAAAACATGTCTTTTAACAAGAAATGACAGCTACACCATAAAGAGGACTTTTCCTAATAGGACTCAAACTCCTATTTATTTCATAAGTCTACCTTATCTTTGAAATAGTTACATGTCAGTTACAATAAACCTTACATGCTCGAATAGGATGTGACATAGTTCATCACCACTTTTCATATTAAAAATCCTCTAAAACATGTGGAACAAAACCCTATTTTTCAGGAATGCAAGACCTTTGAATTCAACGAAAGATTTAGCTGTTGATATGTCTCCAAAACACTTTATTCAAGTCATAAATGTTTGATGGTAAGGTCTCTTGACCTGTTGGAGGAGTACAATTGTCCAAAATTTCCTTTAAACTACTTCAAAACCTTCAAAAACAGCTCACTGCGAAAACATGACAGTTTTGTAGCGTCCAAAAAATAGCTTTTGCACCCAAATTGTTTTCTCCTTTGTTGGTCCATGGTGTCCACCAAGACATGACACCACACCACCATTAAATTCCCTCCTTAAAAACTGCAAAAAATGATTTTCAAAACAGATAAGTTGCTACAGAAATGTTTGTAGCGTTTTCCTGGCTTTAAGCCTACGAAACGCTACGAAACCATGAAAAACTACAGAATTTCCAAATTTCAACTTTTTCTCAAAAATGTAACCTCCAACTGTAAAAAATTGGTCTTCAACATGCCATGAACCTTCTAAAACACATTTAAACTCAACTTAGGGCCCATGTGGTGTTTCATCTTCATTAATGATCAGTTGAGCTATGGGCTCCTCAACCACAATCATCTTTAAGCCTTTTTTCTCCAGCTCTTCATGAATCAATTATAATTTCTCTTGAAGGTCTTTGACTTGGTCCTTCAGTGTCATATTCTTAGATTTCAAGTGCAGGATCATTTTTCTGATATCCTTCACCTCTCCTCTCAATGGTTGAGTCCATTTGATCAATTGTTGTGTGTTATCCAAGGTCTTTGACACACTATTACCTATTCTTCTCAAATTTCTTTCATTTTCTCAAAATGTACCTTTTGAATCTTGTGCTTCCTTCCCTCTTTCTTCAAGAATGATATTTCATCATTTTCCAACTTAAAATTCTCCTTAAGGACCTCAATCTATGTTTTTTCAATGATTTTCTCTTTTCCTTTCCTTTGTTTAATGGTTGATTCTTCTTTTGCAGGTGATGAAACATCAATGATACTTGATGGTGGCTGGACAATTTCAGTGACCTTCTGAGCTTCTTTACTGCTTTCCAAGAGCTTTCTAGCATGTCTTTTCATTGGTTTCCTAGCTTGAAACATGAATCCTTCATCCTCACCTTCAAACTCTAACTTCTTAGCTGTTTTTTCTTTCTTGAGATTCTTTCCTCCCTCATCTATATCTTCAGCTTGGACTATGGGAGTTTCTAAAATATCAATAGCATGCAAAATGTCTTCTAAATTACCCTTAGCCACTATTTGTCTTCTTGTAACCCTCTTGCTGCCATATTTTCTTACTATTGAATTTTGTTTTGCATGTGTAACAACATGTGTATCAACTTTCTGTAATGAATCTGTCTCCATGATCACTGGATCATTTTTCTCGACCACTGAAGGTGATGGGATATCTCTAGGTTTGGGAGTCCTTTTAGGAGTGATGGCATCTACATCAAAACCACTGACAAATAGAAAATATGACCAATCTCTGCCTAATCTCTTTAACTCCTCTAAAACCAGCGACTTGATTAAACCATGATGAAAGGGTGAGGTTCATTTCCTTCAGATTTAGCTTGAAGTTTTTCTGAAATTTTAGCTAAGCTTCTATATAAGTAAAAAGGTAAATCGAGAGACCTCTTTGTTGGAAATATGATGCAATGTGTTGTCCTTGATGGCAACCCACTTGATGAAGATGATGGCAACACTTGAAGAAGATGATGGTAACCTACTTGATGAAGTTGTTCTTGACTTGATGAACTTGTTAATGATGTAAATCTGATGTTCTACAAGTAGTATAGAAGTTTCAATAGTGAAGAACACTTTGATGCAGAGTAATAGATAGTAGTATGGTCATATACATGTTTGCTGAATAAATGCGTATGCACAAAAGGAATGTTGCTCAAGTTTAGGCAATGGTGTCTGCGCTGTAAATGTGTAACCAAGGGTTAATACCATGGTATTGACCCATTGTATTGTTGAGCTGCCCATGATCCATTCTGCAGAATACTCGGGCCAAGAGGGTTTCAGCTCAAATGAAAAGGCTAAATCTATATGCAGAGGACAAAAACTATTTGGGCAACAGATAACCTAAAGAGTTCCACAGAACACAATGACGGGAAATGTCCAATGGGAAAGGGTAACAAATGATGATAGACTCTAATCTGATGCAAATCTATGAAGAAAATGATGAAGAAGGGAATCTAGATCTGAAATGTATTTGTATCTTCTAGATCTGTTTATGGAATGCTTAGATCTGAGATGAGGCGAACATCTGTCTGAAGTAAAGGGTAAAATATGAACTGAATATCTGATCTGAAGAAGTAAGTTGCTCTATAATTTTTGAAGATCTATACGCAAGTTTATAAAAGTGGATGCGCGTATATACGCGGGTTGGATAAAGCGAAAGCGCGTATGGGTTGTGAAATCAGTTCTGAAGTATGTGCAGAGGTATACGCGGGTTGGATAAAGCGAAAGTGCGTATGGGTTGTGAAATCAGTTCTGAAGTATGTGCAGAGGTATACGCGGGTTTATATGAATGAAGGCGCATATATACACCAGATCAGTGAAAGGAAAGCGCGTATGAAAACTAGGGTTTGCTGAAGTATGAAGTATGAAATGTCTAATCTGTTCTGCTGTGATACTGCTATCTGTTAATGGTGTATTCTACAGATCTGGGTTGTCTGAATTGATAAGTATCAATTTTTATGTATGATTGAGATTAAATGTGTGGAGTGGGTCCAGTCTAAAAATATGATGAAAAGTGGCCTGCAAGTTGTCCTCTAAAAGAAAGCTTTTGGATCCAGTGTGAAAATTGATGAAACGTGGTCCATGGTGGTGCTGAGGGTTGTAGCCTTCAGTCAGGGGGTTGTAGCTCCCTTCCAGGTGAGGTCAAATCGAGAGTGTGGGGTCGAGCTCCTCTCCGTGAGAGGTCGGTAAACGAGAGCAGTGGGGTCGAGCTCCCTCTCCAGGGAGAGGCTCGGTAACATATAGTAAATGAGTTCCTTCTTCGTAGAGAGGTCAAACGAGGCCAAGGGTGCCTGCGCACCGGTATGAGTCTGCGCTAGCACATAGTTGTAAGATGTTTTCTCTATAATAAAATATTGAAGGCTGAGACAACGGCAGCAACGGTTTTCTCCCGACTTGGGTTTCCACCTAAAATCCCGGTGTTCATGTGTGATGCTTATGTGTGATGATTTACTCTGTTATTACTGCACATGTCTGTTGCTATATAAAAATCTGATGAATGAATAAATGCAAGGATCTAAGTAATGAATTAAATGCATATTAAGATCTCTGCATATACGCGAGTTTTGTGAAGGGTATCCGCGTATATACGCGAGTCTGATCAGGTAAAGTAGCGTATGGGTTTTAGAGCGTGAAAAAGTAAAAATATTTGAATATGCCATAAATATTGATTCATCCCCCCCTCTCAGTATTTTTCCCAACAATTGGTATCAGAGCAGGTCCTTTTGTAGAAGCTTGATCGCTTGAAGGAGATCCGTCGCAATGGGAAGTCATGAAGGAGTAATGTCTATAAGGCCACCTCTATTCAATGGAGATAATCTGTTATTCTGGAAGATACGAACAAAAGCATATTTGCAAAGTCTTGGTGCAGAAGTATGGGCAATCGTGGAAGAAGGTTATCAGTATCCGGCAAGTATTCCTACTGATGCAGCAGAAAGGAAGAAATATGAATTCAATGCCAAAGCAGTCAATGTTTTGTTAGGAAGCATGTCTGAATCAGAATTCGCTAAAGTGATGCAGCTAAATTCAGCAAAAGAAATATGGGACAAAATCATTCTGAGCTATGAAGGAGATACAAAGGTAAAAAGTGCAAAACTCCAAACCCTCATAATTTAATATGAAAATTTGAAGATGCATAGTGATGAGAGTATTGCCAGTTTCTTTTTACGTCTAGATGATATTGTAAATCGTATGAGAATTTTGGGTGAAACCATAACCGATACTACTCTGGTGGAAAAAGTCTTAAGATCTTTGACTTCAAAATTTGAGTCAAAAGTATCAGCTATTGAAGAAAGGCAAGATCTACAACTCTTACTATTGTTCAACTACATGGTATTCTGACGGCTTATGAAATGAGACAAGGAGGTCCCTCTCAAACCAAAGAAGCTGCTTTTAAGGCATGTGAAAAAAGAAAATACAAGGAAGGTGTCAAGGAATCAGAATATATATCAGAAGAAGAAGAAGCAAATTTTGTGAGAAAACTCCAACTAGGAACTGGAAGATTCAAAGGTAAGCTCCCCTTCAAATGTTTTGGTTGTGGAAGAGTTGGTCATTATGCTGCTAAATTTCCTTATGAAGAAAATCATGGTAAAGGGAAACAAGTTGAAAAGAAAAAGAGTTATTATACAAATGAAGTATCTTATGAGGAAGAAGACGATTCTAACCAAGATCTACAAGTGCTTATGGCAAAGAAGCAAAAGAAGAAGGAAACTCAAAAGAAGACATCTCAGAAGACATGTGCGGCAGAAAACGAAGAAGATAAAACAAGTACTGATTGTTGTTCTTGTGATTCAATTTCTTGTGCAAGCAATGGTGAAGATAGTGAACGTAACAGTATAAGTCTAGAAGCAAATCTCAAGATAAATGATGAAAGAAACGATTGGAATCAATTTCATAAGAGAGAATCTGTCTACAAAGATATGATCTCTAGAATGATTGAACAGAAAGAAATACTGAATGGACAGGTAGACAAGTATCAAAAGTTGTATGTTTTTGCAACCAATCAAAGTGAAGGACTTGAAGCAGAAATCATCTCTCTCAAAGAAGATCTGGAAAAATCAAATAAGAAAAATGAAGAGCTGCTACAAACATGTGAAGAACAAGAAAATTGGTTGAAGGAAGAAATTTCAAAATTGAATGATCAAGTAGAAGAAGGAAAAAGGGTCGAAGAAAGCATGAAGAAGCAATGCCAAAAATTGGAGGTTGAGGTAAACATTCTCAAAGGTAAATCAGAAGAAAAGGATAAATTCTTAAGGTTTCAAGATAGTACTAAGATTCTGGACAATATTCTTAGTAGTCAAAGGTATCCTTCTATCAAACTTGGTCTGGGTTTTCATGAAACAGTTAAAGGAGAATCTAGTTCACAAGGAAGTGCTAAAGATTCAAAGGATGTCAAAGCAAAACCTGAAGTGTTGAAAGAAACAAAAGGTCAACCAACAATAATGAATACTCAAAGGAAATCATTCACTAATTTTGAATGCTTTAAATGTCATAATTATGGGCATGTTGCAGCAAATTGCAGAAGCAGATCATTTCAGTCACAATCGAATAGATTCTATTCAGAAAGGTACTATGGTTGCTTCAAGGGATATTGTTTTTCATGCAACAAGTATGGTCATAAAGCAGCTGATTGCAATAGAAGGAAGAACAGAGAAACACACTATGATCCTTATGCTTACTTCTCTGGTCATATAAGATTTTATGCTTGTAACAAGTATGTACATGTGGAAAAAGAATGCAGGATGAACAAATCTGAGAAATTGGTTAATTTTCAGCACACAATTAGAAATTTCAAGCAAAGATGGAATAGGAAGGAGGACCGGTCAGAAACATAGGGAATATTGACCCTACTGCAGTCATCCATTTCTGAAGCTTTCCTCTCTTAATGACTGCAAGAGTGATGTGAGATACATTATAGAGATCAGTAATGTATTGTCACAGGGGGAGCGATGTATGGTGATTTTCATGATTGTTTTGGTGATTCTGGTTATGATTATTTCAAACAGAGCATCTGATATGCAGAAGACAGGTACAGGTGGTACAAGCTCAGGGGGAGATGAAGGAATGTGAAATTTTCTATGTTTCACTTTCCATACGCGGGTTCTGTGAACAAAAGCCGCATATACACGCGAGTTACAGTGGAGACAGTCGCGTATTCACTTCTGATAAGAAAATTTGTATGACAACTAAAGATCAGGAGCATAGGTTCAAGGGGAGCATCAGTCTGACTACTAATGATTTTATTATTGGCACTGTATCTGCTTATTTCTTAGTTCTAAATGATGATGACATGTTACATGGTTTCTTATGATTGTAGATGAGCCTTGCTTGCTTTTTGCTGAAGGATATTCTTTGCTTTCACACATGGATGAGATGGAAGTTTTATGATTCAGAGATAAGGACAGATCATGCAGAGATTGTTGCTGATGACTTGCTGTTGAAGGTGTTCAGGTTGCACAAGCTAAGGAGGAGCCTTGGTCATTTGGAAAGAATACTTGGATGCACATATTCAGGGGGAGCATTAGCCTTGCTGAGTATAATGCATTGTTGGCATTATGATGATTATGAAATATGATCTCTCTTGAGGTCCTTCCGGTATTGGTCATGAAAAGTCATATTTGTAATTTGATGAAAAGGTCATGTTGAGACCTATGATGTAAAATTGTAATATTCAGTCATGTAAGGACTTGATCAATATGTAAACCCACTTGGTTGGGTACTTGAGTCAAAATGTGTACACCCACTTGGTTGGGTACTTGAGTCAAAATATGTAAACCCTCTTGGTTGGGTATTTGAGTCTCATATGTAAATCCACTTGGTTGGATCTTTGATGTAAGTATGAGTCCTTGGTGATAGGAAGGTCATAGAGTCATGTACTTCATTGAAAAATTTGTTTGAACATTCAGCATGAACTCAGGGGGAGCATGGTAACTTCAATGCACATCAGATCTACAGCGCTCTTCTATCTACATGAGGAGAAAAACCTTATGTTGGTTTTGATCCGCCCTTTGCCCTTGATGTCAAACGGGGAGAGTGACATGGTTGTTGAATAGGGGGAGAATATCATTATGCTTAATGTATCTATCTGTTGTGATCAAACACCATCGTGGTTGCCATCAAGTCCAAAGGGGGAGATTGTTGGCAATATGATGCAATGTGTTGTCCTTGATGGCAACCCACTTGATGAAGATGATGGCAACACTTGAAGAAGATGATGGCAACCTACTTGATGAAGTTGTTCTTGAATTGATGAACTTGTTAATGATGTAAATCTGATGTTCTACAAGTAGTACAGAAGTTGCAGAAGAAAGGAATATCAGTATGTGCAAGAGGAATGATGAAAAGTGTATGTCATAAGGCATACACAGGTTTTCTTAATAGAAGGTGTGTATGCACATGGAAAAGCACGTGCCAAGTCGCGTATGGTCAATTGCGCTCTAAATGTGTAAAACCAGGGGTTACTACCATGGTATTGACCCATTGTACTGAGCGCTGAGTTGTCTATTTGATCCCGTCCAGGAATACCATCGGAAGTGATGTGGTTTTGGCTCATGGTATTGAAAAAGGCTAAATCTATATAAGGAGGAGAAAATCATTGTGCAATTGGTGCGCATGAGTCTGGGTTTGAATGAATACTTCACTCTGAAATATGTCTGAATGGAAAGGGTAACAGTTTGATGATAGATCTGAATCTGTGATGAACCTATGAAGAAAATGATGAAGAAGGGAATCTAGATCTGAAATGTATTTGTATCTTCTAGATCTGTTTATGGAATGCTTAGATCTGAGATGAGGCGAACATCTGTTTGAATTAAAGGGTAAAATCTGAACTGAATATATGATCTGAAGAAGTAAGTTGCTCTATAATGTTTGAAGATCTATACGCAAGTTTATAATAGTGGAAGCGCGTATATACGCAGGTTGGATAAAGCGAAAGCGCGTATGGGTTGTGAAATCAGTTCTGAAGTATGTGCAGAGGTATACGCAGGTTTATAAGAATGAAGGCGTGTATATACGCCGGATCAGGGAAAGGAAAGCGCGTATGAAAACTAGGGTTTGCTGAAGTATGAAGTATGAAATGTCTGATCTGTTCTGTTGTGTTACTGCTATCTGTTAATGAAGTATTCTACAAATCTGGGTTCTCTGAATTGATAAGTATCAGTTTTGATGTATGATTGAGCTTAAATGTGTGGAGTGGGTCCAGTCTGAAAATATGATGAAAAGTGGCCTGCAAGTTGTCCTCTAAAAGAAAGCTTTTGGATCCAGTGTGAAAATTGATGAAACGTGATCCATGGTGGTGCTGAGGGTTGTAGCCTTCAGTCAGGGGGTTGTAGCTCCCTTCCAGGTGAGGCTGGTAAACGAGAGCAGGGGGTCGTAGCTCCCTTCCAAGAGAGGCTGGTAAACGAGAGCAAAATGACTCCCTTCCGGGAGAGGCCGGTAAACGAGAGCAGGGGGTCGAGCTCCCTAGAGGCCGGTAAACTATGTGGGTCGTAGCTCCTCCAGGAGAGGTCGGTAAATCCAGGCCAGTGGGGTGCCTCGCGTACCGGTATGAGTCTCCAAGGCTTAGTACATAGTTGTAAGATGTTTTCTTTATAATAAAATATCGAAGGCTGAGACAACGGCAGCGGTGGTTTTCCTCCGACTTGGGTTTCCACCTAAAATCCCGGTGTTCATGTGTGATGCTTATGTGTGATGATTTACTCCGTTATTACTGCATATGTCTCATATATAAACATCCGATGAATGAATAAATGCAAGGATCTGGCAATGAATTAAATGCATATTAAGATCTCTCGCATATACGCGAAGTCAGGAAGGTATCCGCGTATATACGCGAGTCTGATCAGGTAAAGTAGCGTATGGGTTTTAGAGCATGAAAAAGTAAAAATATTTGAATATGCCCTAAATACTGATTCACCCCCCCCCCCCTCTCAGTATTTTTCCCAACACTCTTACCAAAAAAATGTAGTAGAAGCCTGAAGTGGTAGGAATAAACCATATGATACCTCCCTTCACAGGTGAATTACTTTTGAATGATTAGCAGCAGCTTTGACAATTTCTCTTTCATGTAGCTCCTTGGGTTGGCATTTGTGAGATCAATCTCACTATGCTATGGCTTGATAAATTCCTTGCATTCCTGCATGGTGAACTTGAAACCTTTAAACCATTGTTCTCCTCCTATAGGAATTCTTGTTGCTACTGCAATAGTCTCTGGTGTTACAGTGAGGTTCAACATTCCCACCTTTGAAGTTGTCCCATTAATACTGATGGCAAACTTCCTAGAAACCTGCACATGACATCCTTGCAATCTTTGGAAAAACTGTAAACACCATGTTCTTCTGAAAACTTCTAAGGAAGATGGGTATTCATTATTCAAATTCATGTATGATGTCTCATATCTGAGGTAGTGGCCTCCTTTGTTGATCTTCCTCTTTGCATCCATGGTGCTTTTATACCTTCTCTACCTTGCTTGATCAGTGACACCTGCAACTTTTGAAAATTCCAGCAACCATCTTGGATTGGTGAAACATCAATCAGTAGCATGCAAAGATGGAGCAAAGAATGAAAAATTACCCAATTGGGTAATGTTTTAAAGTTTCGATGACAACCCATGGCTTAATCATGACTCATACATGCTAAAAACAGTAATAATGATCTCAGCCATGACCATTGTACCTTGATTTAACCCTAACTGACTCGAATGACATTCACCCTAGCACTTCTAATCATTGACTGACACCTAGCACCTGATTTGAAAATATGGAAAAAATACCTCTTTTCGTAGCGTAGTTAGTTAAATTCCTGGCTATTTCGCTATGAAAGTATTAGCAGTTTCGTAGCGAAAACTGCCTTTTACTGTGTAATTCGCTACGAAAACAAGAAATATTTGCTAAAGTGACCTTTTCAAATTAAAAAACTTGGAAAATAGAATATGTCAGCAAATGATGACTGATGGGACATGATATGACTTGAATGGGGGTGGGTTTGGACCTTAGGATAGGCTAATATGAAAAATTTTAATTTTCCTAATGAACTCTATGACCATACCTTTGACAAATGAACCTCTAAGACTATGTCAAATGATGTTTCACTTTTTTTGAGTGATAACAGTGGCTCCACTTGGGATGGTGTGCCCCTGTGGTACACCAAAGAACCTGTAGTTCCAGTGTTATCCATCTTCTTGTAAACAAAAACTCTGAAATTTTCCAAGCTTTCCTTCAAACTCTAATGGCCTTCACCTCGGGCTCAAGCTTGATGATCAACTTGTATTTATTAGTAGAAAATACATATTAAAATTGAATATATACAATGGAATGAAAGATAAATAGAACTTAAGAGGAATAGTGCTTCAAAAACCTGCCATTGACAGGCCCTCTAGCACAAGGTTGTCCATCCATCTCCTACAGTATGTAAGTGTTGTTTCCATGAAATGGAACCACTTTGAATGGACCTTTCCAGACATTCTCAAACTTACCATGCTTCCCCTTTTCTTCAATCTTGGTCTCCCACTTCAAAACCACATCTTGAATTTGAAAGTTTTCTTCTTTGACCTTCTTGTAAAATGTCTTCTTGATTCTTTTTTGAGATTGTTGATTGTTGTTATAGACTTCCTCCCTTTTCTCCTACAAGGCTATCAACTGATTTTTTCTCCTCTGAATTGCATTTGGATCCTCCTCTAATCCTTGTAGTAGCTTCATGACAGGCACTCCCAAAGATGTAGGAAAAATGGCTTTAGCCCCATACACCAACTCATAAGGTGAAGTTCCAATTGATCTCTTTGTGCACACTCTATCAGCCCATAGAGCATACTTCAACTTCAAATGCCATGACTTCTTATTTTCCTACAACACCTTCTTAATAATCATCACAATGCTCTTGTTAGAAGATTTATCAAGACCATTACCTTGCAGATAATATGCACTAGAATGCCCAAGTGTAATGTGATATTGATGACAAAAACTGATCAGCCTCTTGGATTTGAATGCCTGTGCATTGCAAGTGATGATAGTCATAGGGAAGCCAAACCTAGACAATATATTATTTTCCAAAAATGAAATGATAGCTGAATCATTTTCTTGCCTAGTTGGGATTGCTTCAATCCACTTGGTGAAATAATCAGTTGCTTTCAGAATCCAGCGATGCTTACCTGAAGTTGATGGATGAATCTCACCCATAAAATCTATCCCCCACTGTTGAAATGGCACGTCAACATAGATAGACATCAAGGGTAAAGGAACAAGCTTTTTCTTACCATAAAAAATTTGGCATTCATGGCAGGCATCAATATTTTTGTAGACATCTTTGAATATAGTAGGCCAGTACTACCTTGCTCTGAGAATCTTATTTGATGTATCCTTCCAATAACGATGACCTCCACAATCTCCTTTATGAAACTTCTGAATCACTTTGTCAGCCTCTTCTTCCAGCAAAAAATTCAAAAGAATACCTCCAGGTTCTTTCCTATTCAATTTTTTATCAATGATGCAGTACCTCAGTAATTTTAACTTCACAAGCCTTACTTTAGACTTTGTCAATTCAACGGGATCCCTATGATGATGTAAGACAAAAACAATGTCTTTTTACTAGTAAAAAAGGATGTACTTCTCTTCAATGGGAATCAGCTCTTCGTCTTCATCTGATAATTCTAAAATTTCTGCAATTAAATTCATATCAAGACAGTCAAAATTTGAGTATGCCATTAGCTTTGTTAACCCTTTACCTTTGACCAATTTTGTGGGTCTGATCTCTATATCATATTCCAACAAGTTAGTTATCCACTTCCCTCTCTTAACACTAGGATAAGCTTGAGTTAGGATATCCTTCACAACAACATTAGGAACAAAAGCTATGACATGAGAATGCATAATGTAAATTCTTAAATCTTTGATGGCTTTGACCAAATCATAGGCTTGTTTCTCTAGGATTTTGTACTTCAGCTCTGAATTAGCTAAGGTCCTGCTAAAAAATGAAATGTGTTGCTTAGTACCTTGCTTTCCTTTCTGCAGCAAAAATCCAGCAATTGTATTTTCTAATGCAAATGTAAAAACCAGAAATTCTTTTGAAAAATCCAGGCTTATCAACATTAGTGCTTGAGTGAGTGCCTTCTTGATCTCCTCAAATGAATGCTTTGCCTCCACTATCCATTTGATTTCAGCTCCTTTCTTCAGCATCCTGGTTAGAGGCTGGCACTAAGACTGGCACTACCTTCGCTAAAGTATTTGAGTGTAAGCAACCTATGAATTCTTTGTTCATCAAGTTTTGAGGTATGTTGAACAAGGAAATTTGAGCATAAAATCAATATATAGTCCTTGTGAAGGATATATTAATATACTCATTCACTAGTATGGTCTGACACAAGACATGTTCAATATCGGTATGGAGTAGAATTGGGAGAGTAGAAGATGTCTCAGAAAAATTGGGAATAAACCTCCTCACAAAATTCACCCTTCCAAGGAAAGACTGAATTTCCTTTTTTCTTCTAGGCAGATCCTCTTTCTGAATGGAATTGACCCTGCTTGGATCAATCTTAATCCCATCTTTAGATATAATATGCCCAAGTAACTTCCCTAAAGTCAGAGAAAAAATTCTTTTAGTGGGATTGAGAGAAATTCCAAACCTTCTACACTTCAACATAATCTTTTCGAGATGCTTCAAGTGGTCTTCCTCTCTCTTTGAGAAAATTGTTATGTCATCCAGATGTACAACCACCAACTTATCCTTCTCCTCAGCAAAGGAAATGTCCATTTCTCTTTGAAAAGTCGCTCTTGCATTCATCAGACCAAAGGGCATTTTGGCATACATGAATGTGCCCCATGGTGTGGTAAAGGCAGTTTTCTGATCCTTATCTTCTGGATGCACACGTATCTGATTGTACCCTGAAAAACCATCCAGCATAAACATCCTTTGGGAAACAACAATGTTCTGCATAATTTAGTCCATCTTTGGGAGAGGGTAATTGTCCTTCAGAGAGGCTTTGTTCAAGTTTCTGAGGTCAATGTAGATTTTGATTTCTATACCCTTTTTCCTGACAGGAACCAAGTTTGCAAGACACTTTGAGAAACTGATTGGAACAATAATTTTGGCATCAAAGAGATTCTTTATTTCCTTCTCAATCAGAGGCATGAGAAGTGGATTAATCCTCCTCAGCTTCTGTTTGAAAGGCTTTTCATTTTATTTAATAGGAATGGTATGCTGAATGATAATAGGATCATACTTCTTCAAATCAACATAACTCCATGCAAAAACATCTATGAACCTTTTCATCATCTCAATATATTTCTGTTTCATGTCGACTGAAAGAAACTTTGAAAGCTTGATCATTTTTGGCATCGCTACTGTACCAAGGTTACAACTCTCTACCTCTTCATCATCACCTTGTATCCTAGGGGATTTGAACACATCATTCTAGTCAAAAATATTTTCAAGGGGTATGAGACCTTTGGGTATAGAATTATTCTTCAGTTGTAACACTTCAGAATTCCCTTTTGTTTTAGCAAGCATGTTTTGTTGATCTACTTGTGTGCTTCCAAATTCCTCTTTCAGCTCTATAAATTTTTTGACTTGCTGGTCATACTCAAAAACTTGCCAATGGATGATGTTGTCAGGGATAGCAGGTCTATGGGGAACTTCAACCTCATATCTTTTAGTGGAATGTGCAGGGATAATAAACAGACTTGCAGAGACAGTTAGGGAGTCATCTACTGAGTTTTGGTCCCTAGTTTTCACAATAAATGAATATTATCGAAAATTCTCTAACATCTCCATGATCAAATTTCTGTATGCCCTCTGTTAGTATGAATCTTTTGTCGAAGCGTACGAAAAAAGACCACTTTAGCTACGCATAACTTATATCCCTAAAATCAAATATGGCTACCAATATCTTCAGATCTGCAATTAGTTGATCAAGACAAGTGCTGCAAAAAACCAGATCTATGCATAGAAATACATTAAGCCGTAAAATCAAGAGTTTGCTCCATACATCCAATAGACAAGACAAGAACAATGTTTTTTGAAAGAATTTTTGTATTAAGGGCACCTGGGAGGAAAACAAGAAGGTGTATCCAATTCTCCTCAATGGGATGGGTTCTTGGAAGTCCTCAGCACTTTAGATCTAGAATCTCTCTCTCTTGTTGGTGTAGAAAACCCAGACAAAAATAGAACTCAAAGGGAGTCACACAGCAAATAATGAAGAATGTGACAAAGTGTATAGATCTAGAGTGATCTAATAGGCAACAAAAAGGTGAAGAATGATAGGAAAAACCCTCCTATTTATAACAAAATATTGGGTCATTCTAGATCTTGGTGCATGATTAAAATAACATTAACCAAATCTAGATCCACCTTTTATGGAATATTTTATTATATTTGTTGGAGGGAAAGGGTATTTGACTTGGGTTAAATCCATTTATTTGTGAATAATAAATAAATAAATGATTTATTTATCATTTTAAGGAAGTGGTTTGAAGGATAATCAAATAAATAATGATTTATTTAATTATTTAAAGGTGATTTAGTCATCTTTAACAAGGAATATTATTTAAATAAGATTTAAATAATTATTCCTAGAAAATAATAAGATAAATAAAGATTTATCTAATTAATTTCTTTGTTTTGGGTTAAACATGACCAGGAAAATCAAACAAATATAGGTTTGTTTAATATTTCCTTTTGGGTTTTCCTGTTTAGACCATAAACAACCTAATAAATGTGTTTTATTAAGTTATTTCACATAGTGAAAGAAATTTTACTTAGGGTAAAATTGGTCTTACATGGTGTACTTGGGTCCATCTAATGATAGTAGGTTAGATGACCAAAAAATGGTGTAACAGATTGCCCCCCAACGTGCGAGTGTTAGGAGCAAATCGTATGATCAAAGTACGTTGTAAGAACTCAATCACTAGACATCAAAAGGGAAGTCAGAGAGAGAAATGTGAGGTATACTAATGTGCTGAAGAACTAGACCCTGAGGAGACGAGACTTACAGGTGCAACAAGTCTCTTTTTATGAGAGGGTACCTGTGCTAAAGGCGGCGGGGGAGGCATACCTATGCCCGTTGAGACAAAGTACAAAAGAATAGTGTGTCCAGTAAACAAGGGACCGAACCAGAAAGTACAACCGACATAAACATGAGCCAGATAGAAATACAATGAGGGATCCCATATACATGCTGTGCCTGGGATAATAGCCAGGACTGATACAATAATATCTGAGTACATGAGATACAAATACAACCCAAATGCCCCCTAGAAGCGGGGAAGGGCTCACAAAATCTGACTGATACATGCAAATCAAAGAGGCGCTGCAAGCGGCTAAGGCCGACATCATCAAATATATGGAGCTGCATCGAAGGC